>OY757025.1:53608131-53923553 GCA_963580285.1 Lucinisca nassula | reverse complement strand
GTGACTGACTGACGCAGATTCGACGAAGCCATCGGGCCTGGCAAAGCAGTCTACCTAGACTTTGTTCAGTACCAGGCGCAGTATGAAATTCAGTATCTTTCATCTTTTAGACGCGTAGTTACGGATATGATCGAATTGAACTGACTACAAAATAATGCTCCAGCTGGATTTTATTGACCTACATCTTTGACAGATAGTTTGTAGGCGGAGCTTAAGTGTCAATTAAAGACTGACAGTTCATCACGAGAACAAGCCAATGAATTAATTACAGTTTAGCGCAGTAGTTTTTCCCGATTGGATGACCGGGAAAACTAAATATTGATTGGGTAAAACCCAGTCTCATCGTCCAATGTAAATAATTACCACCGCCAAACGAAATACACGTGTCTTGTCACGCTGTAAATGCACCTTATGCACAATAGAACAGAGAGACACGGATCAGACTGAGACCTCAAGCAGTTTTATGTGGGATAGCCGATACTTTCGTTTGCGAATGCTGAAATCAGAGTGAGTATTTTAATATAAAAATAAATTTGAGCCAGCGCACGACAAAACCTACAATAAGACGTGCGCCCACCGAAGACTCAAATCAGCCTGCGCATCCATACAGTCTAACCAGAGACTTCTCTTGCTGCATGAAGGAGCATTGAGCCCTTAGCTATCCGTAGAGCGCACAACGAAGACTCTGATCAGACTGCGCGGATGCGCAGGCTGATCTGAGTCTTCGTTGGGCGCACTTGTCTTAATGTAGGTTTTGATATGCGCTGACTCAAGCCATAGTTCTTTCAAATCAACTGACATACAGCAATCAACCTGACGTTCAGCTGCCAAACTCTACATAACAACAGAAATGCAATATCTCCCGTTATCATGGCAACAATTCATTTTTAATTTAAAGGTTGTTCCAAATACTGTGACCTCGAGAAAGTTAATCCTTAAGTGCCAACTACGACAACAGCAAACGACATTCTTAAAGTTTTATGTAAAATTTCGGAGAAAATAAGGCACAAAAACATCGTATGACAATTTTTGTGCTCTGTCCGCCTGTTTCTTGGGCGTGAAATGTGGTCAAACAAAAATAAACATAGTGGCTGACTGATGGCATCATTTCTCACATTTAACACAATACGCATGTGCGCAAGGAAAAGGCACTTTTTATGGTCGGTCTCTCAAACAGTTTAGGAAGGGCATCAGTGCACATTTCACACAATACGCATGTGCGCAAGGAAAAGGCACATTTTATGGTCGGTCTCTCAAACAGTTTCCAGTCATTTCGTACCCTAGTCATTTCGTACCCAAGTCATTTCGTACCATTTTGGTCATTTCGTACCCGTTTTAGTTTTCATTTTGGTCATTTCGTACCCATTTTGGTCATTTCGTACCCACTTTGGCCTGGCCAATTCGTACCCACTTTTATTTTTTCTGGCAATCGATTTTGGTTATTTCGTACCCAGTTCTCCAAAAATAGGTACGAATTGACTGTTGTGTGTTGAATTGTTTTAAAGCTGATTTTACAAGTGACGAGTAACTTTGGTGCGTAATTGCTTGGTTAATAGTAAGAATGGCTCTAGTTTAAAATAAGATATTTGTTTCAATTATTTTTTATTTTGACTAATTATCAATTTGTTTGATTTGTTTGATTTGAGGTTTACATCCCCGTCAACACTGTGAAGGTCATTTTGGAGACGTTGCTTCCAATTTTGTTGGACTTTTACCCGACATTGAGATGAAATGACATTTCAAGCCCTGCCGCCCAATGAAACTAATAGGGTTTATTAGCATGGACGGTCCGCCTCGCACCGCGGTTCCTGGACAGGCTTAGATCCTCTAAGCGGTTTACCATTACTAGTGTGCGGGCCGGATTCAGCTCTGCGTGGAAGCATCATGCAGCCCATATATTTCTTCAAGCCACTTTGGGCGGGGGCCGTAAATTATCAATTTATATCTAGAACATAATATTTGAACGTACTGACACCGTTTCACAATACAAACAGATTGCACAATACCGTACGATATATTTTACACAAGTTTCCGGGGTTATAGAGCTCTGGCCTCGGTAGCTCAGTCGGATGCGTGTCTGACTGGTGATCAAGAGGACGCGGGTTCGATACCTGCCGGGGTCGGCAACATTCTTTCGTGGAGATTGATCGTGAAATCTTTTCTACGGCCGTTGATTCAAGAATGGTAGTTGTCAGTTTCTGGCGAAAGAATGTGCACTGCTTACGTATAAACCTGCCCAGGCAATGTGTGGATAGATAAACTGACTGGCTCAAAATGGCCTAAAATAATGTTAAACTCCAATACAAACTCCAATACAAACAACTATAGTTTATGCCAATGCGAGTTCATATATGTATGTGAGTATCCAAAAATGAAACCTCACCCTGCATTATAATGCGTTCTGTTAATGCCTACTACTGTCAAACATAGGTTTTGAGTACCGTTTGATACTATTGCACAGAGTTTCCACAAACTTTGTTTTGACCTCAACACAGACATAGGTTTTGAGTCCTCGTTGGAGACTACACCAAAGAGTTCCCACAACATAGGTTTTGACCGCAATCAGTAAAACATGGAAATTCCACTTTTCCGTATGTTAAGTGAGGTTTACATTAAGTGAGGTTTACATGTGTTCATCACATGGAGTCGACATTCTAAACATGAAAACAACTACTCGACAACACCCCCTTTTGAGTTTGTCTGAGCGTACACCATTGAACAAGACTAAAGAAGCTGTGATGTGGTCTTCTTTCCTTCTCTGTACTCGCCCATGCCTAAGATCCATGCATCGATCGCTCTCCATTCATCCATCCATCCATCCGACCGCCAAAATAAAAAAGGCTTTGAAAATGGTCGTCCTATTGTGTGGCAAATTAGCTATTTAGTTATCATAATTAAAAACGCGAAAATTTAATAAGAAAACCATTCTTGACAATTATCCAATCTTACAGAGTCGCTGTGATGCGTCCGTCTGTCCACCTATCCATAATGGTCCGGATATTGATGTTTATAAAATCAAAAATATATTGAAAGGTTTTTGCGATAGCAAGTTCCTTCTCAACTATATATTTAAAAGTAGCCCCGTCCGGTCTCTTAGAAGGCAACTCAAAGCAAAAACCTACATATCTGGATTTGCTTGTTCCAGCTATGCATCCGGGCTTAGCTCAAGATGTCTCGACACTGTTTTGCCTCAGGATCCAGCTAGGTTAGGACGAGGGAGTGAGGTTGACTCTGCGCGCCTCTCCCTCACTATAATCCAAATCACAGCGCATGACATCGTAATCATATACACACAGTCACTGCAGGCATACATATGCATGAAACTCAAAAAGCCCTGTGGCGATGGGCGAGCGGCGAAGCAGCAGCCAGTAACATTTTTTTTTTCAAATATGATTAAGATTAATCATTGTCAAGAACTATTATTAGCCCCGTCCAACCCTAAGTCTGTCCGTCCAAAACAACAGAGTATGTATCAGGTACGATATTACCAAAATGACTTGGTACGAACTGACTATGCTAAAGTCATTTCGTACCCATTTTGGTCAATTCGTACCCGGAACGAAATGACCAAAACGGTTACGAAATGACTTGGGTTCGAAATGGTTGTTAGTGGGTACGAAATGACCAAAAAGTAGGTACGAAATGAACAAAATGGTACGAAATGACTAGGGTACGAAATGACTTGGGTACGAAATGACCGGTTACCCTTAGGAAAGGGCATCAGTGCACATTTCACACAATACGCATGTGCGCAAGGAAAAGGCACACTTTATGGTCGGTCTCCCAAACAGTTTAGGAAGGGCATCAGTGCACATTTCACACAATACGCATGTGCGCGAGGAAAAGGCACATTTTATGGTCGGTCTCTCAGTATATCGTTATAACGATAATTTCATTTATGACAATGCGCTGCGAAAATTCATAAAAAGTAAGTATCATAAATGAATATAGTTCCTGTTATACATCGAAGTTGTAAAACATGAGGTTCTACCGAGACTCGAACTCGGATCGCTGGATTCAAAGTCCAGAGTGCTCACCATTACACCATAGAACCAGCTATGCTGTCAGTAAACCTACCTATGTTGATAACATGTATATGTACTTATGATGCAATTCGATCATTTTGCAAAAGATAACGATATTAGCCACTGTCCCCGCCCATCGGGGCTTGAAGAAATAAATGGGCTGCATGATGCTTCCACGCAGAGCAGAAACCGACCGCCGCGTGACATGAGACTGGTAAACCGTATAGGATCGTTCATGCTTATAAACCCTATTTGTTTCATTGGGCGACATGTGGGGCTTGAGATGTCATTTCATCTCAATGTCGGGTTAAAGTCCCACAAAATTGGAAGCAACGTCTCAAAAATGACTTATACAGTGTTGACGGGGACGTTAAACACCAAACATAGGGTCTGATTGATGGCATCATTTCTCTTGTATTTAGCCTTATTTTCCTTTTGTCGAATACAACTGGGATGTGGTGGCGATGCGGCGTTTGATTATGGTCTACATAATTTGCATAAAGCGAAATTTCCTAAACCAAGCGAAATTATGCAGTTTAGGAATGGCATCAGTGCATATTTCACACAATACGCATGTGCGCAAGGAAATGGCACACTTTATGGTCGGTCTCTCAGTGTATCACAGCATTACCATCGTTATAATGACAATTACATTTATGACAATGCGGTACGAAAATTCATAAAAAAAATTATAAATGAATATATTTCCTGTAATACATCGAAGTCGTAAAACATGAGGTTCTACCGAGACTCGAACTCGGATCGCTGGATTCAAAGTCCAGAGTGCTCACCATTACACCATAGAACCAGTTATATGCTGTCAGTAAATATACCTATGTTGATAACATGTACATGTACTTATGATGCAATTCGATCATTTTGCAATCGTTAACGATATTATCCACTGCCCCCCGCCTATCGGGGCTAGAAGAAATAGATGGGTTGCATGATGTTTCCACGCAGAGCTGAAACCGACCGCACACGAGTGCTTAGAGGATCTAAGCGTGCCCAGGCAAAGCGGCGCGAGTCGGACCGTTCATGCTTATAATTTGTTTGATTTGAGGTTTAACGTCCCCGTCAACACTGTAAAGGTCAGTTTGGAGACGTCGCTTCCAATTTTGTGGGACTTTTACCCGACATTGAGGTGAAATGAATTCTCAAGCCCCGCCGCCCAATAAAACCAACAGGGTTTATAAGCATGGACGGTCCGACTCGCACCGCTTTGCCTGGGCAGACTTAGGTCCTCTAAACAGTTTACCAGAACTCGTGTGCAGGTCGGTTTCAGCTCTGCGTGGAAGCATCATGCAGCCCATCTATTTCTTCAAGCCCCGATGAGCGGGGCCAATCCATGCTTATAATCCCTGCAACAGGGCTTGAGATGTCATTTCATCTCAATATTGGGAAAAAGTCCCACAAAATTGGAAGCAATGTCTCCAAAATGACCTTTACAGTGTTGACGGGGACGTTAAACCTCAAATCAAACAAAAAACAAAACTCGTTATAACGACAATTTCATAAGCCCCCGCCCATAGGGGCTTGAAGAAATATATGGGCTGCATGATGCTTCCACGCAGAGCTGAATCCAGCCCGCACACTAGTACTGGTAAAACCGCTTAGAGGATCTAAGCCTGTCCAGGAACCGCGGTGCGGTCCATGCTAATAAACCCTATTGGTTTCATTGGGCGACAGGGCTTGAGATGTCATTTTATCTCAATGTCGGGTAAAAGTCCCACAAAATTGGAAGCAACGTCTCCAAAATGATCTTTACAGTGTTGACGGGGACGTTAAACCTCAAATCAAACAAACAAACAAATCAATGAAATGAATAACACAAGATTGTTGGGGGTAAAAGGAGATGTTCAAGGATGTTGTATTTTGCTACTCCAAAATAAAAATTTGTTAGAACACTGTAAAAAATAGTGTTAGTTATACCTTAAGATAGAATAATGTCAAGTTAGACTAAAACTCGTGTGAATTCGAACCATACACCATTTTGGGTGTAAAATGTAACTTTGAGTAGCAATACACTGACAACTTGTATAGTTTACTCAAAATCTGGTGTAGCGCTGCAAATGTAGTGTTTGATGTAACGATTCTGTAAAACAAGTGTTACGTTTCGTATCAATCGATGTTTGAAATATTTACACTAATTATGGTGTAAGGTTTGCTAATAGATAGGGTAATTTTAGTCATAACTGCAGGATAACATTATTTGAAGGGCGGTGTAATTGTGAACATTATACTTTTTTTTCAGGGTAACTAAATATCGGTGTAATATTTCTTCAAATGATGGATAATATTTTGTTATGTTCAGTGTAAAAAAGTGATTACACTTTGAAAGCGTTATCTCTCCAGCTTATCGGTGCTTTGCTGCACCAATACTGGTGTTTTGTTTCATCGTGACGTCGAATCGTGTAACTAGTCGTATAAGATGCGTTATATGTAAGACATGTGTTATTTTGTTCCTCTTTCATGTCATATAGCTCAAAACGGCATAAATATCATACAAATTATATAATTATTAATATTGATTATAGGGTTGTTTCATGCGTAATGAATCTCCTGCTAAATAAAATTAAAATAAGGTAAACTCCATTTCAGTATAAACACAATTCTGTTTAACTATAGAATTTACACAAAATCTAATGGAAAAAACAGATTTTACACCAGCATTTTACGGAAGCTCTAACATTACCACTGAAACTGACACCCTATAAGAAAGTGTATCAAAGATACCCCAAGAAAGGGGTATTAGAGTATAATAAGTTCTATACCAATGAAAAAACAAAACTAAATAAACAAATTACACTACACAAATGTACACTGTGGTGTAGCCAGTCTTAATTATTGGTAAAAAGGTTACACGACTGAATGAAGGAAACATTATACCCGGAAACGTTTCCTTCAAAATATGATGGCATATTTACACCCGTAATGAAGATCAGTTACACTATGGTGTAAACTTTCCGTCGATTTTCAGTTGCATAATTACAGCATTTATCTGGATTAACAGCCAGCTATTCGGTGAAAAGTTACCGAGCATACAATGGAGATAACTTACACCAAAACACCAGTTTTGGTGTAATGTTTCCATAATTTTTTTACAGTGAATTGCCGAGGCGATTCTAACAAATGCCCACAACATTATTTCTAGGACTACTCCTAATTGCGTTTCTTTATTGTTTGATTGTTTTGGGTTTAACGACATGTCATCCCTTGTGGGTAATTTTGTGTCGTCTCCCAGAGAAAGGGAGAAAAGAGATAGAAGAGACAGTAGAGGAGATGGATGTGAGGGACAGAGGAGAAAGAGAAAAATGAATGGAAGTAAAGAAACAGAAGAAATAACAACAACGCCTTCGCACTCTACACTTGCTACAAAGGACAACATCTCTTGTCCATCTGTTAGCCAATATTAGTTGGACGCCTCAGTGACACAAGATACACGTCACCTCTGCCTTCCCCCCCCCCCTCCCCCCCCCCCCCCCCCACCCCCGCCACCCCCCCCCCCCCCCCCCCCCCCTCTGAGATTCTTTATAGCTGCAGATTCTTCCTTTGAGAACAAAATACTGTCGTTATAACGGGGATCTTTTATCAAACGCTGTGGTCTCTCAGTATATAACGGGGCCAGGGCTCGAGGTTATAAAACTTTTTTCCATGCTCAACTCACTTAAGCATGAAATTTTGAATGCTTAGAAATATAAAAAAAAATACAGATAAAACGGTTATTTTTTTCTGATTTGATCAGCAGAAAATAAAAAAAATGTGTTCTGCTCATAAATATAGAAATTTCAATTAATCTTTATGAGCAGGACAAATTTCATCCTCAGTTGAGTTGAACATGAAATAAGATTTACAACTTTGATTTCTTCTTTAGCCCGAAAGGGCTAATCATGGCTAGTAGATGATGATTTTCAACGTATTGTTTGTTGTTGTTTTTTTTTCAGGAGAAATGCATGATGTCACATTTGTTTAGCAGACGAATTTCGCCCCGCCCATCTAGGCTTGGAGAAATAGATTGGGCTGCATGATGCGTTATTCCACGCAGAGCTGAAAATGACCACATATGCGTACTGGTAAAACCTCTTAGAAGGTCTAAGCCTGCCCAGGCAAAGAGGTGTGAGTCAGACCATCCAATGCATATAAGGCTTTTGGCTTCATTGGGCGGCAGGACTTAGGATGTCATTTCATTTCAATGTCGGGTAAAAGTTTGTTTGTTTGCTTGCTTGTTTGTTTGTTTGAGATTTTAACCTCCCCGTCACTACTATATAGGTCATTTTGGAGACGTTGCTTCCAATTTTTGGGCCATTTTTGATCACAGTTTTATTATTTGACCAATCTTGGTAAAGGTCCACTAGACGAAACATTATACCAACTATCAAAGGCATGGGCATTTCAGACACGAAGATTTTAAAGGTTTTCCCTATATATCCCTATGTGAACCCAGTGGGCCCTGCCACGCGAGGCCATTTTTTTACCCCAGGGCTTTAATTTGAACAATCTTGGTAGAGATCCACTAGCTGAAGCTTCATACCAAATATCATAAACCTTGGCCGCCTGGTTTCAGACAAGAAGATTTTAAAAGTTTTCCTATATAATCCAAAGTAAAAACATTTAGGACCCGGGGCGGTGCCATTTTTAGCCCCAGGGCCATAATTTGAACAACCTTGGTAGAGGTCCATCAGATGGAGATTATTAACAAATATCAAAGATTATGTAAACCAAGAGAGACCGAGCCCAGGGCCATTTTTGGCCCAAGGGCTATTAGTTAAAAAACTTAGTAGCGGTCCACTAGACGAAGTTTCATACAAAAATATCAAAGATCTGGGCCTTTGGGTTTCAGACAAGAATGTTTTCCCTATATGCCCCTATGTAAACCCTGTGGGCCCCGGCCGCATGGCTATAATTTGAACGATTGTGGTAGAGGGCCTTCTGGTTTCATATATACAATAGGAAGATTTTCAAACGTTTTCTCTTATTTTCACCCTTTTGTTGCCATGGCAACCAGAGTTCTTCATGGAATTGAATTCTTTTAACAACTTTGAGAGAAGACCACCCATGAATTTTTCCAGTCAAGTTTTGTCAAAATCTGTTCAGTGGTTTAGGAGATGTCGTTTAAAAGAAATTGTGGACGGACGGACAAGATGGACGGACGACGACGTCGGACGGTGACCGATCACAATAGCTTACCCTGAGCCTTTCGCTCAGGTGAGCTAATAATGTATGACCATGTAAACCAGTTTTCTCAATATAAAAAGGGGTTTAAAGGGGTGTTCATTGCACGGACTTGTTAACATGATGCAAAAAAGTTTTGCTAGCCGGTTTCTGTAGCTCAGTCGGATGCGCGTCTGACTGGTGGGTTCGACACCTCCCGGGGTCGGCAACATTCTTTCATGAAATCTTTTCTACGCTTCAGGAGAGCCAAAGCCGGCGAACTCGTCTTTCTTTTCGTTACTTGGGGCCCTCGTGAATCGCAGCTGGATGCTTCTTCCAGCTCCAGATATAGAGGTGAATGGAGGATGTTTTTTTTTTTTAATACCTTAAACCATATATTGTGGGTACTTGTTAAAATCGCCTCAATGAGGCGATTCTAACAAGTACCCACAATATATGTTTCTTACAATAAAAGGGAGACAAATTACTCCTTGCTTATCCACATTTCTCTCCTTAATCTGGAGCTATTCAAATGGGGTCACCGCCCAATGGGGCTTGGAGAAATAGACTGGGCTGCATGCATGGTGCTTCACAAAAGATGAAAGCAGTCGGAAAATAAGCGGGTAGATTGAAAATAAGACTCAGACAATGAGTAGAAATTTACAAATTTATTTTCCTTCCTTTCTAGTCATAGCACATATCAGTGTCAGTTCACTTACTACCATATCTCTTAAAACACCAAAGAAAATTCAATGCAGGAGACAGTATTTTTTTTTCAGAGAAAATAAGGATTCACATTTCATGTGACTAGTTTAAATCACGTATGAGTCCATGCCTTATTTTCTCTGAAAAGTAAAACCCTTTGAAACTGTTAACTGTTAAATTTTGATTGGGGTTAACCCAATCTTGTGTGTGTTTGTGTAGGCATGGAGTGGCATCCATCTTACTGACAATTCACTAAAACTGATTTATTTCTATATAAACTAGAAATGCGTCCATAGGACACGGATGCCCCCGCCTGAAAATATGTCTATGTTCGTATTTATCCATAGAAAGTTATTGACGGTGTTTAAGTTTTGGACCCTTTTTTCACATTTGACCTCTAGTATGACCTTGACCTTAGAGGTAAGGGCCGTGGTTTTGTGTGAGGCAGATTTTCTCATGATGGCTAACATTTCTGCCGAGAAATTTCAAAATCCATCCAGAAATAAAAAAGTTATTGACTGCGATTAAGTTTCAGACCCATTTTTGACCTTTGACCTCTAAGTATGACCTTGACCTTGGAGGTACGGACCTGAGTTTTGCATGTGACACATCGTCTTACGATGGTTAATATTTTTACAAAGTAATTTCAAAATCCATCCAGAAATAAGGAAGTTATTGACTGCGTTTATGTTTCGAACCCTTTTTTTTAACTTTGGCCTCCAAGTATGACCTTGACCTTGGAGGTGCGTTTAAGTTTCGGACGGACCGACGAACGGACGGACGGACGGACAAGGGCAACGCTATATGCCCGTCCACCATTCTTCGAATGGCGGGGGCATAAAAATCTTTCATTAGCAAAGAGGGCTGATCAGTTATGGGCAGAATAATAGTGAAGAAATAGATTAGGCTCGGGATGCTTCAACGCAGAGCTGACACCGACCGAACGTGAGTACTGGTAAATCGCTTTGAGGTTCTAAGCCTGCCCAGAAAAAAGTAGTGCGAGTCGGACCATCCATGCATATAAACCCTATTGGTTCCATTGGGTGGCAGGATTTAATCCAATGTCGGGTGAAAGTCCCACAAAATTGAAAGCAGCGTCTCCAAAATGACTTATACAGTATTGACGGGGCGTTAAACCTCAAATCAGCAACATCAAACCCATAAATGACAATGGAATCTCCCACCAAATAAGTTTGGAGTGGTCCATTTCAAATTATAGAGGGGAAAGGTTTGTCTTGTAGGTGGTATGTTTTGCAAAAATGCATGCACTTTCAGCAAACAGTGTAGACCCAGATCAGACGCCGCATTTTGCGGCGTCTGATCTGGGTCTGCACTGTTTGTCAATATCCCCAAAAAGGCCGCAAGGCATATATGGGTTAATACAGGTTTTCCTTCCTTCATTTCTGTTACCGGCCCCGATAGCTCAGTTGGTAGAGTGTCCGCTCCGGGGAACGGGAGGTCACGGGTTCGATCCCGGGCCGCGACATACCAAAGTCGTTAAAAATGGTACCAGCTGCTCCTCGCTTGGCACTCAGATTTACGGTGTAGAGCTAGGACTGGTCGATCCAGTGTCAGGATAATGTGACTGGGTGTGGTATCATGTAATGTGTCTGGGACATGATACTTCAGTGAGGCAGCACTATAAACGTGAGCATTGAGCTCCCTGTCGCAACCAGACACCGTCGTGATATGACTGAAAAATTGTTGAAAGCGACGTTAAACCCGAATTCACAAACACACACTCCTTCATTTCTGTATTGTTCTCAGATGTACTGATGAGTAAGAAACCTTTCACACGGACTGATTAAACTATTGGTCAAAACCACGGCAGAATCAAGGGCGAGAATTATGGTCACGAAAAATCGATATAAGCCCCATCATCCATTTTGTTTTACTGACCGGCCCGAGGCAGGGTTTCTGTTGTAGTTTATTATTGTCACTGGCCGTCTTTGCAACATGAATGCACTGCTTAATATTTTGGATAGGCATTTGGTCACTTTGTGGGATAGAAACTGTCCTTTTGCCTTTCTGTTTGTGATGTTTAAATTACGGTGAGATTGTTTTACGTTGGTGTTTCTTTCCCTTTGGTATCTTGAAAACACGCCAATACAAATACATTGTAAATTTTACCGCCGAAAAAGGGTAAATTTTAAGTTAAAAAATCGTGATATTTTTCTTACTTCTGCTCAAAAAATAGATTGTCGGTACACGTTAGAACCGCCTCAATGAGGCGGTTCTAACGAGTACCCACAATCTACATTTTAGAGCAGAAATAAGAAAAAAAAAGTTTACCCCCTTAAACCCAAGTAGAAGTAAAACAAAGATCAGGAATCGATACAATTAACTTACTCCACCCACCAAAGACACCATAGGGAAAGAAACACAAACATGAAGCGACCAGACCATAATGGAAACCTAAACAAGGCAACGCAAGCGTAGCATCCCCTCGCAACTGCATACCATTCATTAACATGAATGCTATCCTGCTCACAAGGTTTTCAAGGTCAAGTCCATTGTGACCTTGACCTTTGACCCCAGACCTTGAAATTCAATAGGGTTCATCCTCTGTACATGGTGAACATTTGTGGAAGGTTTGATGCTTCTACGATGAATACTGTGTCTTCTATCCTGCTCACAAGGTTTTCAAAGTCAAGTCCATTGTGACCTTGACCTTTGACCCCTGACCTTGAAATTCATAGGGTTCATCCTCTGTACATGGTGAACATTTGTGGAAGGTTTGATGCTTCTACGATGAATACTGTGTCTTCTATCCTGCTCACAAGGTTTTCAAGGTCAAGTCCATTGTGACCTTGACCTTTGACCCCTGACCTTAAAATTCAATAGGGTTCATCCTCTGTACATGGTGAATATTTGTGGAAGGTTTGATGCTTCTACGATGAATACTGTGTCTTCTATCCTGCTCACAAGGTTTTCAAGGTCAAGTCCATTGTGACCTTGACCTTTGACCGCTGACCTTGAAATTCAATAGGGTTCATCCTCTGTACATGGTGAATATTTGTGGAAGGTTTGATGCTTCTACGATGAATACTGTGTCTTCTATCCTGCTCACAAGGTTTTCAAGGTCAAGTCCATTGTGACCTTGACCTTTGACCCCTGACCTTGAAATTCAATAGGGTTCATCCTCTGTACATGGTGAACATTTGTGGAAGGTTTGATGCTTCTACGATGAATACTGTGTCTTCTATCCTGCTCACAAGGTTTTCAAGGTCAAGTCCATTGTGACCTTGACCTTTGACCCCTGAACTTGAAATTCAATAGGGTTCATCCTCTGTACATGGTGAACATTTGTGGAAGGTTTGATGCTTCTACGATGAATACTGTGTCTTCTATCCTGCTCACAAGGTTTTCAAGGTCAAGTCCATTGTGACCTTGACCTTTGACCCTTGACCTTGAAATTCAATAGGGTTCATCCTCTGTACATGGTGAACATTTGTTGAAGGTTTGATGCTTCTACGATGAATACTGTGTCTTCTATCCTGCTCACAAGGTTCCGGACACACACACACACACACACACACACACACACACACACACACACACACACACACACACACACACTAACACACGGACGCACGGCACCGATGCTATATCCCCATTCGCAACGTTGTTGCGAGGGGATAACAAGTTTTACCATATAAAAGTGGGGCTCAAGTGTGTGTGTGTGTGTGGGGGGGGGGGGTCAGATTTATATTGGTGTGTTTTCGTGATGGGTATCTTGAATGTAATGCGTAAGATAATTGTATCGATTCCTGATCATTGCCCTCAGAATGCAACGAGGTATATAAAACATGAAAAGTTTCTTTATCTGTTACATAAAAGTTAGTCTATTTTGACTGTATTTGTTGTACAAAAATTGATTCATGACTGTAAGAAATCAATATTCATTATCATACAGGTATCCGGTAATATCAGCCAGGAAGTCACTAACAAGCCTCATGTTATCATTGTGATATGAAAAGGTATTCTTTCAAAAACATTAATAACAGGGAAATTAACAATAAAGAAAACTCCATATATAGCTTCTTTGCTATGTTATGAAAGTAAAAAAAGAAAGAAATTCAAACAAATCAATGACATCCCATATTGAACGAGTTGCCATTTTTGGCTCCCACTGGCACTTTTGCTATGGCTAAAATATCTTCCTAGCCACATCTTGTGAAACAGAGAATAATATATTCAGCAATCAATAAAAAACTGCTGAAGTGACCAGTTAAAGGATTCAATTATGGACTTCCTAACTGCAAAATCAGTCCTTGGAATTTACGCACATATTTTCATATTATTCATAAGCATCATGGAGAAGGTTAATTAGCATAACTTAAGGGGAATGGGAATACCTACAGAGGCAGCAACTCCTGCAAAAATATTTTTGTCTCCCATGTCAACAGGGGTCAACTCTTATAGGAAAGAATTTGCTCCTGTGAGAAGCAAATTCTTTCCTTTTTAGAGTAGACCCCTCTTTCAGTGGGACTTGGCTCATAGAAAAGCGAACAGGAAGTCCCTAAAGTTGTCTCCCTTTGAAAAATGGCAGAAAAAATCTGCCAGGTATTCCCATTCCCCTCAATAACCATAACTTTTAATCTTCATCCTTACATCACATTTACAAGTCCGTGCAATGTCCATGTATCAGTACACACCCTTGTGAATCCCATTTTATGTTAGAAAAAGTACAATTTACAAAAAATACATTATTTTCCTTATTTTCGCTAAAGAACTTAGATTGTGGGCTCTTGTTAGAACTGCCATTAAGCAGAAGTATAATTTACTTAACGATAAATTTGTTCTAGAAGGGGTTATCCTTTGGAAGCAAGGAATACACCACAGAACTGGAAAATATGAAGACTTCGCCGGCATATTTTTATGCAAATGCTGGGATAACCCTTAATGATGCCCAAGGAATAACTATGACCAGATACCCCTGGCTGATAAAGCAGTGTTCTTGCAAGTCAATGGTGTATTCACCCGACCCACAAAAACTGTAGGCAACTGTGCATACCTAATGAATATTAAATCTAAAAGGCATGATGTGCTATCATAGCCTCAGATAAGAGGGCGTATCCACATACAGTGGAACTTCGATGGCTCGAACACCGATGGCTCGTTTACAATGGTTGTGTCGAACACGTTGCCCAAGCCCCTAGGAAAATCCTCTTTATACGAAATAGGCGGGGTAATTTAGGAGATTTTCGTCTTTAGTATAACAAATGTATGCTGTGTGTACTCATTAGAATCGCCTCATTGAGGCGATTCTAATGAGTATACACAGCATACATTTTCATTATATAATACCGAAAAAGATGTACAAAAGTATCTCGTTATGCGTCCTGACAGTCAGCCTCAGTGGCTCGAACTACCCCTGTCTCGAACAGATTTGAGAGGTCCCTAGGGTGTTCGAGTCACCGAAGTTCGACTGTATTATTTTTCTTATTTCTGCATGAAAAAATACGTTGTGGGTACTCGTTAGAAGCGCCTCACCCAGAAATAAGAAAAATATCTGACTACTTTTCAGATGAAAAAGGCGCCTTATCCGGAGCATTTGGTGCGCAGTAAGAAGTATTTATTCCTATCAATTCAACAAAGGCGGTTTCATTATGAAAACACATCCGTGTGATATAGTGCATTTTTCAAACCTCAAAAAAGGTAATTTTTCTGAAGAAAATTTGTTATATTTTTCTTATTTACACTCCAAACATAGGTTTTGGGTGCTCGTTAGAACCGCCTCATTGAGGCGGTTCTAACGAGTACCCACAACCTATGTCTTGGAGCAGAAATAAGGAAAATAATGTTAACCCCCTAAACCCCAGTTTTCTCTATATAAAGTAGGGTATAGGGGGGTCTTCATTTCACGGACTTGTTCACGTGATGTCCAACCCTCGATATGCCCCGGGCAGATCAGAACATCGGCTTAGCCTTGGTTCCATTATCCAACGATAGGCCCGGTGATCCTCAGGTTGGAAATGCTTATATCGAATCCATACTCATGTAAGGTTCGGGTCTGTTTGCCAAACTGACTTTTCTGTAGGTGTAGAAAATAAATGCATAATTTTACCACATCTATTTACTTATAAAATGCAGGAGCTTTAAAATGTAACCTTAATGTTGTTTTTTTTTTTGTTTTTTTTTTTTGTTGTTGTTTCCTGATCACAAACAGCATGACAGACTATCAGCAGTTTCATATTAAGGCAAATATATGATTACAGTGACACTGTCTAAACAAATATAAAGCAATAAATTATTCAGAAAAATCGTGATTTTATCAAGAGTCCTCTACATGACTTATTAAAACAAGAATATGTGACAGGAGTAAAAATGGAATAATAAAATTATTTGTCCGGCTTTGTCGGGTTCGCTTAAATCATGACCATATTCAAGAAAACTTGAAGAAAAACTTTCGTAGGAAATGGCAAAGTACAACATAGAATAACTGTGCCATAACAATCACAGGGCATAAACATACTGATACCAATACTAATTACTACTTGAGGAGACTCAGGGCCCAGGATTACAATGCGTACTTAAATTTTAAGTACCTACTTAAACTAAGTATTTACTTAACTGCCGTATAAAGTGAACTACAAAGAATTTCTTTCGTTTAAGTCGATACTTAACCAGAGAATATCCTTAAATATTTAAGGTAACCCAGGCAGGAACCTTAACTTTTAAGATTTGACCTTAACACATGATTGTATATATCAACAACGGCAAACACGAGAGCTTTTATTTGCCCGAAATTACCAGTCATGCTCGGTAGCTCAGACGGTAAAGTGTTTGCATCATATTCAAGAGGCCCTGGGTTCGGGTCCCGGTCGAGCCACTTTTTTTTCCTCCTTGGAGCGCAAGTCGACTCGGCGATGAGGTATAAAACAATTGGGATTTCTCCCTTGGTGTGTCACAGTTTTCGACCGATAGAGCTGTATAAAAACTTCCCTTTACATAATACTGTATAATACTGGTAACAGGGTAACAATTTATTGTTTGGTGTAGGAAGGTTCTTACAAGCGAAAGGGGGTCTTAAACGACTTGGTTGTTTTTGTCAGGGTAGGTGTGTGTATGTTTGATTGATTGATTGGATGTTGAACGTCCCTTTCAACTATATACAGGTCATTTTGGAGACGTTGCTCCTATTTTGAGGGACTTTTACCCGACATTGAGATGAAATGACTTCTCAAGCCTGTCGCCCAATGAAACGAATAGGGTTTATAAGCATGGACGGTCCGAATCGCGCCGCTTTTCCTGGGCATGCCATAGGGGCTTGAATCATAAAAAAAAAAGATTCAAGCCCCTATGGGCAGGCTTAGATCCTCTAAGTGGATAACCAGTACTCGTGTGCGGTCGGATTCAGCTCTGCGAGGAAGCGTCATGCAGCCAATTTATTTCTTCATGCCCCGATGGATGGGTGGGGCCGACAGGTTTGTGTGTCGGGGGATGGGGGTGTTTGGGGAGGGAGGCTGGCGCATATCACTTTTGTCTGTTATTTAAAAACTGATCCTGTGGCACAGCGGGTCCATGTTCCTACGCTTATGCATGTCCTGCTGCTTTTACGCATACAATGTTCACAACCATCATATGCCGTCTTTATATTCAGTGTCATGAAATAGTATGACGCCACGTGCATTTAAGAAATGACTTTTATTTTTCTGCTGTTCATGAAAGTATGAACGAACGGGGTCGCCTGTAAAGTAAATGAACTCCGAAGGGGTTCATATAAACTTTGCTAGCGACCCGCTGTCGTTCATACCTTAATGAACATCGAAAAAATGTTTCTTATATTTACAGTCTTTTTTCCTCACTTATAAGGCAAACTGTTAAAGCTGAAAAAAATTTACACGCACTTTTCTAATAAGAGCGGAATGCCCAATGAGATCATAGGGACCATGGTTTAGACTGGCATCACTTGACGTCATGGAAAATCATATGACTTGATGCGTTCATGGAAGTATGAACTGCATTGTTTTCTATAGGTTTACATTAGTATTTTCACTTGAAATGTAAATAATTTCTATTTTGGCGGGAACAACTGTAACGTATGTCAGCGATGTACATTTGCAGGGCAAATGGTCATAGTAAAGGCAATAAAATCCAATTTAAAATCCAATTCGAAGGCCCGTTTCGTAACTTTCATATGAAAGGACCATTTGTGTAAGATTCGCGATATCAAAATTTATTAAATACAAAGAAGTTTTTTTTCGGTTGATTTGAGATTCGTCCTCGCAACACTATTTAGGTTTGATTTCGGAAGTGTTGCTTTCAATTTTGTCGGACTTTTACCCGACATTAAGATGAAATTACATCTCAAGCCATGTCGCCCAATCAAACTCGTATATGCATGGATGGCCCGACTTGAACCACTTTGGCTGGGCAGGCTTAAGCCTTCTAAGTGGTTTACTGGAGGTCGCGTGTGGTCGGCTTGTGCTGGTTGGGTGAGGCAAGGTGACGTGTATCTTGCGTCACTGGGGTGTCCA
This sequence comes from Lucinisca nassula, assembly GCA_963580285.1. Classification (NCBI taxonomy): domain Eukaryota; kingdom Metazoa; phylum Mollusca; class Bivalvia; order Lucinida; family Lucinidae; genus Lucinisca; species Lucinisca nassula. The sequence continues at coordinate 53,905,189 of OY757025.1, read as the reverse complement.
ACTGATATTGGCCACAACCAATCATATGCTTCTTCTCCTTGCCTTGAAATGCTGAATAAAAATAAATTTGAGGCGTACCACCTCCCTTGTTTGTTTTGTATGATTTGAGGTTTAACGTCCCCGTCAACACTGTAAAGGTCATTTTGGAGACGTTGCTTCCAATTTTGTGGGACTTTTACCCGATATCGAGATGAAATAACATCTCAAGCCCTGCCGCCCAATGAAACCAATAGGGTTTATATTCTCGCACCGCTTTGCCTGGGCAGACTTAGATCCTCTAAACGGATTACCAGTACTCGTGTGCGGGTCGATTTCATCTCTGCGTGGAAGCATCAAGCAGCCCCTCTATTTCTTCAAGCCTCGATGGGCGGGGGCCGTCCACCCCCTTGTAAGCTTGTGCATGTGAGTGATTGAGTGTGTTTGTGAGGTGAGTGAGTGAGCGCTTTATGCCTCATCAACTGTAAGGTAATACGCAGATAAGGACCACATTCATAAAAAGACGGGGCAATCCGAGATGGAATGTACAGAGATTTTATATCACATTTTTTTCCCTTTGTTTTACTCCGACTGGAGCTACATGTACGGTTTTTCTCCGTGTTTGTCTGCACGATGTTTGATCTAGTCGTTAATGACTATATCAACTACATACATGTACATGTATACTAATGACATCCGAAAACAATATTGTAGCCGGGGTTAAGTTTGGGGTGGTTTCTGCGAGAGTCTTCCCTGTTCTTTACCATAGTGCAGAATATATTTATTACTGTACCAGATTGTATTGAATATTATGCAATACGCCTAACGGCATGAGAAGGGTTGAATCATGGACAGACTCTGTAAAACCCATTCCGCCCCCACCCCTCGGGGCTTCAGATTTGGCTGCATGATGCTTCCATGTAGAGCTGAAACTGACCACACTGGCACGAGCACTGGTAAACAGCTTAAAAGGACTAAGCCTACCCAGGCAAAGTGATGTGAGTCAGACCGTCCACTGCATATAAGCCTTTTGGTTTGTATATTCAAATATTGTATGATTTCTTGTTTCTAAAGGGACCCCGTAGAAACAGCGTTTTGAATATGGCGTGGTGCTACATTGTGACCAATGTTTGTCCGCACAAATCGTGATCGAGTGTGATCCTTCAATGAAACACGTTTTATAGTGTATAAAACATTTTTCATGGTTTATGTGGTGAAATGGAAACTAAACCATCATATTTTCTATTGTCTCCATTCAATGAAACAGAAGAAAGTGATTTTTGACAGATCGCGGGAAAATTGTGGGCCGCCTACATCAATGTGTAATTGAAACTTACGTGCTGATCGTCGTGAAAATTTCCGTCAAAACTACGACTTTATCCGAAGTTAAATACTTAGCAAAGTAAATGAAATAGGTGGCTTTCGAATGCACTTTTTAAGGAAATACTTTACTAAGATATTAATACCCCCTTAAATCGTTAAGTCGACCTTAACTTAAGTATCGATTGTAATCCTGGGCCCTGGTCTCATAAACTTCTGTTAGACTGCCTTCTGATTTTTCCTGCCAAGTGTGCTGACAAGTCATCACGTGAACAAGTCCGTGAAATGAACATCCCCTAAACCCCACTTTAAATAGAGAAAACTGGGGTTTAGGGGGAATGCAGTATTTTTCTTATTTCTGTTCCAAGACATAGGTTGTGGGTACTCGTTAGAACCACCTCAATGAGGCGTTCTAACCAGCACACACAACCTATGTTTGCAGTATAAATAAGTAAAAATATCACGGGTTATCATCAGAAAAGTAGCCATTTTGGAGATGTGAAAAATCGCATGTCGCACGTGTGTGTTATCGTAATGTGAAATAAAACTTTCTGGAACAGCTGTCCCCCTTAAAATGTACATCCCTTTACATTTACACTGACTGAATGTTGACACAGTAAGGACACTGCCTAATTTGTGAAAGAACTAAACGAAAGAGTCATTCTAAGAGTCAGTTTGTTTGTTTGATTTGAGGTTTAACGTCCCCGTCAACACTGTAAAGGTCATTTTGGAGACGTTGCTTCCAATTTTGTGGGACTTTTACCCGACATTGAGATGAAATGACATCTCAAGCCCTGTAGCCCAATGAAACCAATAGGGTTTATTAGCATGGACGGTCCGCCTCGCACCGCGGTTCCTGGACAGGCTTAGATCCGCTAAGCTGTTTACCAGTACTAGTGTGTGGGACGGATTCAGCTCTGCGTGGAAGCATCATGCAGCCCATATATTTCTTCAAGCCCCTATGGGCGGGGGTGAAATCTAAGAGTCAGTCAGTCACAGACTGAACTGTATTATGCCCACTTTGAATACCCCTTTCTCCAGAATCCGTCAAACTGTCCGACTTTGAAACAGCTTTCTTCAGTAATTTGGTTTTGAATATTTTCCCTTTTGTGTATTCACTTCTATGCGAGTTATTTGTCAAATCGAGTGGTTGGTCCGAATTATCCACACCTGGAATGTAACCGTTCAAATATGGTCTGAACTCGTGTCCATTTAAAGCACCAATTCCATTCAAACTAGGCACAAACACACCATTGTTAATTCCAACATTTATAGCACCATTTTGATCTCCAATGACACCACTGGTATTGACACTGACCGGAAGACCAGGATTCAATTCTGCTGGTTTTGGGGTCTGACCATATGGTGGTGTAACTGGCTCTTCAATGTTATTGTAAGTTTTAGAATCTGTTTCATTTAAACTGGGCTCTCGTAAAGCAGTGTCTACACTGTCAATCACTGAACTCACAGAACTGTCTATCTCAGTCTCATTACTGGCAGCTATTGTCCTAACACTTACAGCAGACTGTGGATCATTATTACCTATGTGTTGCTTAGCACTTTCTTGGGATTTTGAATCACATTCAGTTCCATTTTGATGATCTTTGCAATCATCAGCAAGTTTCACTTTCTTTACCTTATTTACACTACCAGGTTTTCTCCCACGCTTTTTAGGTATTTTCTCATCATTGTGTCCACTGCGTTGAGCACTGTCAAGTATTTCTTTAACTGTTTTGGCTTTGCCCTTAACACTAACTGCTTGCGTTTTAGTTTTCTTTGTTATCTGATTTTTAGAGTCTAGATGGTGCGATTCAGTAAGTAGTTTCTTGGGTTTCTTAAGTTCTTTCTTTGGTGCAGCTGCTTTAATACCTGGATGTTTATCCGAAATAACTAAATTGAGATCTCCTTCGGTTGAATATTCATTGTCCTTTTTATCACGTTCAGTAACAATCTTTTTCTTTCTTCCACGTTTACTCTTTGTTTTGTTCAATTCTGCAGAAGAGCCTGGCTCTTGGGAATGGAAATCATAAACATTTACACCACTAGGTTCCCCATTTAGAGGTTCAAACCTTGAAAGAGGAAGTGGACTGTGATCTTTACAAATGCGACTTGCTTGCATCGGTGTACTCGTGGATAGCTCATCACTTTTGAAATTCACATCAGCAGTTTTGTTTCCTTGCTCACCATCTTGCACTAAACCATCTGCATCGTTAGAACAATTTAGCGTTAACTTTGCCAGTATCTCCTCGGATTTCGATACAGCTTCTAACACTGTGCTATCAACATTTTTCTTGTTCTTTTTTCGTGCATTACATGGGCCTTTCTTTGGTTCTTCAGTCTTTTCTGGTGTTTCAGCGCTTAAATCAAATGACACATCATCAGGACCGTCTCCATGCTTCCTTTTAATACCATGATTTTCTTCTGTTGCGTCTTGGTTTGAACTTCGGCAAGACGAATTTTCCCCATTAACAGTTGCTGGCTGTCTTTTTGAAACAATAGCAGGAACTTTTGGTGCTATCAGTCTTTCATATACAGTGTAGTAAAGTCTCAAAGGTGCTCTCTGAAAAAGAAGATCAACGATGGCATAATAGACCTGCAACTGTTAGGGAAAATTGTCATTTGGGGAGAAAGATCGACGGTTTTACGGCCGGTCATTTCCATTTACGGCGATGCGTCAGCGGAGCCGTAACATCACGAAAACACGCCTATACAAATACATTGTAACTTTACAATGTCGAAAAAAAACGACAATTTTAAGATGAAAAATTGTGATATTTTTTTTTTTATTTCTGCTCAAAATATATATTACGGTACTCGTGGGAATCTGCGACCGTAAAACCGACGATGACAACTGTAAATGCAATTATCCTCATTCTAATGCTCTTATTCACATGCTTTGCTTTGTTGCAAAATTGCTCTCTTCTGTCAACAATTGCAAGCGCATAAAGCTGCGTAAAGCCACACACCAACCATTGAAAAGTGACGTTACATGATGACGTCGGGTTTCCGACAGTATATCATACGATATACCGTCGCAAATGTTTGACGTTATCAAATCAGACATCGCGTTGCATACGCAAGTGCGTTAGAACATACGATAATGTACCTATTAACGTCCTCCAAAAGAAAGGGACAGGAAGAAATCTCAGTGGCTGAGCTGTTTGACCTATGGTGACGATTCTAATGCATACAAGCAACATACAGTTCAGAATCAGAATTGTTACTGGTGACAGGTCAAATGACATGTCATTTCATCTCAATGTCGGGTAAAAGTCCCACAAAATTGGAAGCAATGTCTCCAAAAAGACCTTTACAGTGTTGACAGGGACGTTAAACCTCAAATCAAACGAATCATACACCAGGACCTGTGATGTGGGAAGTTAGTCCCTAGCTCTAACCAAAGAGGTAAATTTAGCTACACAATCATCAGCACCTTCAGCTAATCGAATCGGGAAGGGCATTCCAATCTCTAATGGTTCTGGGGAAGAACAACTCTTTATAAATGTCAGTTCTTGCAGTAAGGGTGTGAAACGCCTACGAATGGTGATTTCTACAGTGTCTAGCTGGGGGAACAAGGTCATCTGTTGGAATGCTGGCAGCATCCTTTAGACCTTTGTATAAAAGGATTAGCCTACTGTCTTTTCTCCTTTTCTTGAGAGACTCCCATTTTAATTTTCCCAGTATTCCAGTCGTGCTCCCAGTTTCAAAGCAGTAATTGCCTGTTACAAATCTAGCAGCTCTATTCTGAACTTTCTCAATTTCTTCGTTAAGGACCACTCCACTGGGGTCCCAGATTCAACTACCATATTCCAAGATTGGGCGAACAAGACCTTTATATGCTACCTCTTTTACATCCTGGGGGCACTGATGAAGATTTCGCCTCAGGAAACACAAGAGTTCTATTTGCCTTAGTACACATGTTGCTAATATGAGTTTTCCATCTCAACTTGTGTGAGATTGTCACTCCAAGGTATTTAATGGAGTCCACATTCTCGAGGACCGTTCCCTCTAATGTGTAAGAAGCCTCAAATTTATTAGATCGATCTCTTCCTAGTTATCTGCATAATATTGCATTTAACTGGCTGAAATCTCATGCCCCTTTTTCGGGCCCAACATCCTAATCTATCTATGTCAGACTGAAGTTTCAATGAGTCATCTGTATCTCTAATTTCCTGGTAACAAACACAGTCCTCTGCGAACAGTCTAATTTCTGAGTCAATGTCAGTGGAAATATCATTGATGTACAGGGAGAACAAAAGTGGACCAAGAAAGGTCCATTGCGGGACTCCAGACAGAACTAGAGCCCACTCTGAAGATTCACCATTAACAACAACCCGCTGTTTTCTGTAGCAAAGAAAGGAATCTATCCATTTGAGGGTCTTTCCCCCAATTCCATAACCAAATAACTTAGATTTAAGCAGTTCATGAGGAGGGGTGTCAAAAGCCTTCTCGAAGTCTAGAATAAATGTTTCCACTTGTCCCCCTTTGTCCAAGATTTTTGCCCAGTCATTAATAACTGCGCTTAGCTAAGTTTTACAACTATGCCTTTTCCTAAATGCATGTTGTCTGTCTGACAAAAGTTTTTGTTCGTCCAAGTGTGCCATGATGTTTGAGCAGAATATATGTTCCAGCAATTTACACAGAACACAAGTCAGAGACACAGGGCGATAATTACGGGCAAGAGCTACAGTTTCAAGCTACAATATGAAAAATCTCCAAACGAGGACCCTTTGCAGTCAATGGTAAAACTAACAAAATATTCGAACTACTTTCAGCCAAGGGAACACTGTAATTGCTATAAATGTACTTCAGCATATAGAAATTTCATTGAAAATGCAGAATAGCCATTCTTGTGAAGTTTCGATAAGGATAGGAAAGCTTTTGAAGTTTTGATCTCGTTCACTAAACGACTATAGTGCTTTTGTTTGTTTGATTTGAGGTTTAACGTCCCCGTCAACACTGTAAAGGTCATTTTAGTGCAGCCGGTGCATACATATATGTAGTTTTATGTGTGTGTCCGTGTGTTTTGCATGTCTACCAAGTCTTATTCTTTTTCTCTTCCTGTGGCTTAAGACGGATGTTTTCTTTATTCTTGAGTTTTTTTTCCGCAGTAACTTTTTATTACTATTTTGCTTTGATCTACTACAGTAGTATTTAAAGTGTCCGGGTTACAAGTCCAGTTATGTACCACAATTGCGATTATGTACCAAAACTGCGACGTACCGCTTTGATCTAAACAGGAAAACAAAAACAAAAACACGACAATCTCTTTGCTAGGATTGAATATAAAAACTGCATTAGCACAAAAACTATCCTATATATGAAGCAATTTTGGTTTCTTTTGAAAAGAAAGGTTATATCAATGATTACTACTGAATATATTATTATTATTGCATTAATGTAAAGATACAAAGCCCACCATTGTTTCAAAACAGGATTTTGATGTTTGAAATATGCTCTGGAATCGGATTCGAACAGTTCAAGAAGTATCTTTAAAACTTTAATTTATCTTTGATCACGTCGTAAGGGATGGTGTTGAAAAACATATGCTCGTGTATGTACCAGTACTATGAAAGAAGAATAAAATTCAAACCTTTTCATACCGACATTCGATGTAATGACAGCTTCAATGGAATGAAGCTTTAGCTGAGTAGTGACTGATGAATTGGGACTATATAAGTCTATTGTATTTATTATTTCAAGAAAATATTGTTGATAATTTTTAGAATCGCCTCAACAAAGCAATTCTAACTAATGCCAAAAGATTTATTTCTTGGAGTAATCATGCGAAAAAGGACCTGAATTACCTATTGTACTACTTTCTTTATAACGTTAAAATTTACCGGAACAGATACTTTCGTTATAACTGTCGTTACAACGAGGGTCCTCTAAAATGTTACATGTACTCTAAGATAAGCAATGATGAAAGAATTCGGCCATCTCAAGCTACAGAATGCATGGAAAAAGTGACGGGAAAACACAGACAAAAATAAAACAATATAGGTACCAACAGCATAAAATCATGAAACATACAAGAAATTGCAAAAGAACGGATGCATAATAGGGCAACGCCAAGTATTAAGTTGTCACTGTATATTTGTGCCCAGCAAATCCTCCGATCAGCCTGCGTACTGGCGCAGTCTGATCAGAATATTTGTTGTGTGCGTGTGCTATGGTGTCCAATTGTTTATTCTTGGAGACAGGGAACATTCCATTCTTATTGAGGTCTCCATATGATCTTAGTTGCTGGTGGGACGTTTATTTGTCTAAATCGAGGTTTTACATCCCCGTCAACACTATTTAAGTCATTTTGGAGACATCGCTTCCAATTTTGTCGGACTTTTACCTGCAAATGAGATGAAATGACATCTCAAGTCCATCTGCCAAAACAAAGCAATAGGGTTTATGAGCAGGGACAGTCCGACAATTACCACTTTGCCTAGACAGGCTTAAACTTTCTGAGCAGTTTACCAGTACTCATGTGCAGTCGGTTTCAACTCTGCGTGGAAGCATCATGCAGCCCAATCTATTTCTCCAATCCCCGATAGGCGGGGTCGCTGTTGGGATGTAAAACAACGTTCTGGACTGGCTGAATTTTACAACGGTTGCTAAGTACGCATTCTCAAAGACACCATTTTGCTTGAAGCAGCCAATCAGAACAAATATAAAGGGTCGACTGCCTTTTAATATTACATACCCGTGTCCAGGTGTATATATAAGCAATATCCATCAGAGTGTAGTAATCGGCAAGTGGTTCGGCTGTTTGAAATATGTCGATCTGAAAGAAATATGAAACAATATTACAGTAAAACGATGTCTCGAACACCGACGAATTATCTTTTATGGCTGATTCAAACTTAGATCATAGCAACAGGTTAAGGTGAGAATATTGAGATAATTGAAGGACACCATATAAACGGTAAAACCTATGTTGTGTGTATTTATGACTACCCACAACAAAGGTTTAACCCTTGTCCTGCTGAATATTTATATATGCCACACCCACTACCCACAATCAGATTTCTTGATGCAAATTATTGCAACAAATTCACAATCTGAATGGCAAACAATGTATTTCCTGATCAGATATTTTGTCAGAAGCCATCTGATCTGGATCTACATTGTTTCAAAGATAAGGCATATCCGGGATTAGCAGTACAAGGGTTAAGAGGCAGTTATTATGAATACCCACAACACAGGTTTAAGATGCGGTTCTAATGAATACCCACAACATAGGTTTATATGGAGATACATACATGTATAAGGAGAATTATCCTTCAATTACCACCAAATACCCAGCTGATCTGTTGCTATAAAGATTGCCCCGTAACCTCAGATATACAGTCAGGGAAATCTTCTCTTGTTTTGTCTTGAAAATGGAGGTTGTGTATACTCAAACAAGCCCCTTGTTGTGGCGATTCTATTTAATTCGTAAGATCCCGAGGGACGGATATTTCCATCTGCCTCTCACAACCATGTAAGATTCTTTTCTTGCATACCTTTCAGTTATGACAGGAACTTTTTTATATAAAACAATCGCTTCTATTGCCCAGGTCCGCCATATTTTGACGACATTAACATCACTGGAAGTGCAGTGTTGTCAAACTTAACGACGGCGTGCTGACATCCTATTCAACCAGTGCACATCCAACGTGAAAATTCTCTATTTCTATCCTGTCCAAAGGTAGAATAACCCGGGTAGTAGAACTAGAGAAAGCGACCAGTGGGTCATGTATACCCCCGGCCAGCGCCGCCCTCTGATATATCTTTCGAGCTTGTATGTAATATGAATGAAGAAGTGAAGAAGCTATAGGAATCTATAAATGTACTTGTAAAAGCTCAACCAAGCATAAAATTTCTAAATGGACCCAGAGGGTGAGGGCATCAAAGTTACTGAATGGGTGGGGGCATCAATGTTACTGAAGGAGCAGGGTGGGTATGCATCAATGAAATCTTTGGACTGGTATGCAACATCAATGCAAGTATCGAATGAATTTGTCTTAGAGTTTAGAACATACAGTCATCTATATGTATAAACTTTGTCATAAAACTTTAACCAAATGTAAAATTTCTAAGTCAATGACCTTGAGGTAAAGATCACCATGGGTGGGAAGGGACATGCATCACGAAATCTTTGGACTGCTATGCAACACTGATTCAAGTATCAACTGAATTTGTCTTAGAGTTTAGAACATACAGGCATCTATAAACTTTGTCATAAAAATTTAACCAAATGTAAAATTTCTAAGTCTGTAACCTTAACCTCAAGGTCAATGTGGGGGTGGGACATGCATTAATGAAATCTTTAGACCAGTATGTAACTTCAGTGTAAGTATCAACTCAATCTATCAAAGGGTTCAGAAGATACAATCTCTTAGAAACTTTAACGCAAAACTATAACCAAAATGTTAACGGACGGAAGGACGGACGGACGAACGGCAAGACGAAAACTATATACCCCCATAGCATACTTCGTATGCCGGGGGTGTAAAAATTTGTATCCCAGGGTTAAGTCTAGGATTTCCTTATCTGGTGAGTAAGATAATAGAAATCTGCTGAACTGACACCCTTTATTAGCAGTACTGTGGTTATGCAAGACTTCTTACACCACCTGTAGCATGCGCTTGAGTAGTATTCTGTTTCCAAAACACAAAATATGTACTTTTGTTTGTTTGTTTGTATTGGATTTTAACAGCCCAGTCAACACTATTTAGGTATTTTTGAGCCTGTCAGTTTACTTATTCACACTTTTCCTGGGCAGTCTTATACGCAAGCTGTTAACCAGTACAGTGCACATCCTTTCACCAGAAAATGACAACTGTCCATCTTGAATGAGCGGAAGATAATGGCTGTAGATTAAAAATGTTCGGAATCGAGACAATTCATCGACAAGACAATTCATCGACACGGTTTTTGGAGACAATTCATCGACACAATTGAAGACAACTCATCGACACTTTTTGAAGACAATTCTTCGACACATTATTATGTTGAAATTATACACAAGCTGATAAAATGAAGACAATGTTTTGAAAATAAAATTATCTATTATCACATTTATGATCAAAATTACGAATTTAGAAAAAATTAATTCAATCTTTTGGCTTATTGACCATTTTAACCGCATTAGTTTGCCTCGTCTGATTTGATGTCGCAAAACAGTGACTGTCGGGGAGCTGTCTCAAAGTAGTTGAGGATAGCATGTAGCTTTTAGGGTGCTGATTGCTATGTAGTGGCAGTATTGATAGTACGACCACTGGAGTTGAAGGATAATTTAGCCTCGAGATTTGTACAATTCGCATTTAGATACATAATTCTGATCATGAGATATAAACCGTGTCGGTGAATTATCATCTAGATAATAAGCCTATGCGATGGACCTTGATTAATCCCACTTTAGGGGTAAAAGTTCAGTTTAACCATTTTTGTACCAAATGGAATCCTCCTCCTTATATATAGCATGAGTCCATTTAAAAATGTAGGGTTGTCAGGTTGTGTTTTCAACTAAATTTGTTTTTGGAAAATAGCTGAACTTTTTGCAAACAGTGTAGGCCCTGATCAGACGCCGCGTTCTGCGGCGTCTGAGCTGAGCCTACACTGTTTGCCAGGGTACCCGTTTTGGGGTATATGGTATTGAATGGGATTATGTTTACTTTTCATATTTCTGCCTATAAACGTTAGGCGTTATCGTTGGAATCGTTTCGATTGGAGCAGAATCTTATCTAATGCTGAAAATTTAGGGGGAAAATGCAAACATACATGTAACTCACAATCAAGCTTCACTTGCCATCTTTTTTATTTTGATTATGAAAGTTTTGAATAATATTTGACCAAGTTCCGTATACATTTTCTTTTATGCGGTTAAAAGGGTCTATAAGCCAAACTATTGAATTAAATGTTTCTAAATTCGTTATTTTGATCATAAACGTGATAAAAGATAATTTTATTTTCAAAACAGTGTCTTCATTCTATCAACTAGGGTATAATTTCAACATAATAATGTGTCGATGAATTGTCTTCAAAAAGTGTCGATGAGTTGTCTTCCATTGTGTCGATGAATTGTCTCCAAAACCCGTGTCGATGAATTGTCTTGTCGATGAATTGTCTTGTTCCCAAATGTTCTATCGAAGAGTTATCCTTTGGAAGCAATGAATACACCGTAGAACTGTAAAGTATGCAGTGTACATGTTATCGGCCCCCGCTCATCGGGGCTTGAAGAAATAGATGGGCTACATGATGCTTCCATGCAGAGCTGAAACCGACCCGCACACGAGTACAGGTAAACCACTTAGAGGATCTAAGCATGCCCAGGCAAAGTGGTGCCAGTCCATGCTTATAAACCCTATTGGTTTCATTGGGTGGCAGGGCTAGAGATGTCATTTCATCTCAATGTTGGGCAAAAGTCCCACAAAATTGGAAGCAACGTCTCCAAAATGACCTTTACAGTGTTGACAGGGACGTTAAATCTCATATCAAACCAAACCCAAAACAAAATTTCATGGGTCAGACTAGCTAGTTTCAGCCGATTAGGCCTCATCAGTGACAACCTAATTTTCAGAACGACACAATATAATCAATGATCCCAAAGGACAAGAAAATAAAACCATATTCACTTACATGCGAACGAAATTAACGTGCTTGCCACACAGTCTATTCAGATGATATGTGTAATTACATACTGTCAGCTTACACTCAAATCCTGTTTCATGTTGCAACTATTGTAAAATATATGTTCACAAAAAGAAAGTAATAAATATTACTTAAACAGACAAACAAATGAGCCCCGCCAAGCGAATTTGTGTCTTCGAGCATTCCGTCATGACAAATTTTAACTGCGCATGCCCAGCCATTCAGAGGGGCCTGGGATATGGCTTTCTGTCTGAAGGTTCCTCTTGATTCACTGCTTGTATGAGCGAGCAGCGAAGGTACTGGCGAGACTGCGCGGAAGCGCAGGCTCGCCTGAACCTTCGCTGCTCGCATAGGCGATAAGTACCAAAATCGCTTGACGGGGCCCAAATGATATCTGTTTATAGCTTGTTTGTATTCTTACCTCGTATTTAGGCTTCAGGTCAAATTTCATCCGAATAAACTTCTTGAGATTTCCAACAGAAAAGGCAGCAGGGCACACCAAGTATCTAGCATCACTGATCTGTAAATCCACGTCAAGATTCAAATTAAAATAGAAGTGGAGGCAATGATCAGGAATCAATACAATCAACCCACAGCTCCCATCAGAGACACCAAAGGAAAAGACACACAAACATGAAACAACAGACCCTAATGGAAACACCAACAGCGGAAAGCCAAAAGGACAGTGACTTTCCCACAAAATGGTCAACAGGCTATCCAAAATAAAATAACACAAGCAACACAAACACCCAAAGACAAACTTAACAAAAATAAACCGCGACAGAAGAACCGCCTTGGAACGGTCAGCGGAAACGAATTCCACTCGGGGGCTTTACCTTTTTGTGCCAAATGGAATCTTCCTCCTTATATATAGCAGGAGTACATTCCAAAATTTAGGGATGTATGGTTGTGTTTTCTTCTAAATTTATTTGAAAAAATGACTGAACCTTTTCGCAAATAGTGTAGGCCCTGATCAGACGCCACGTACTGTGGAGTCTGATCTGGGCCTGCTCTGTTTGCAAATTACCCGCTTTAGGGTTTCCAGTACACAATGGGTTAAATGAAGAGAATTCACATAAGGTGACATACAGTGAAAATAAGCTATTAGGACTAAATATTTATGACTTATTCAGCTTTGAAAATAATGTTTAGGCTTTATTTTTTTTTTACTCCCAGTGACCTTGGTATGGGATTATCTTTGGGACTGTTCAAACTTAAGTGGTCTCAAAATAGAAGAGGAGGCAATGATCAGGAATCGATACAATTAACCCACAGCTCCCATCAGAGACACCAAAGGGAAAGAAACACAAACATGAAACAACAGACCCTAATGGAAACATCAATAGCGGAAAGCCAAAAGGACAGTTACTTTCCCACAAAAGTCTTCTTTTGAACAGTTCCAAAGATTGTCTGAATAAGAAAATTTCATGCTGTGCACCAGACATAGTAAAAGAAAGACAAGACAAAGAGAGGAAGGTCTTTTGGAGTAACAGTGTTCCTTACATAAAGGAGACAAACTGTTCGTTTGCTACCGTCTTCTCACTCAGCACACTCCAGAAAATAGCTCCTTGTTCTGTTAATGCAAGATATGGACACAAGTTGGAAGTTCAATGGTACATTAATATTTTTATATTCAGACCACCTTTGGAACTGTACAAAATGGTCTTTACTTAGAGGCCACTAATTTGAACATTCCCGATGGCGATCTCTTACTGGAGGAGACTAGGTGCGGAAGACACAAAGGAAGAGTAATTGGAGCCTATTAAATATATGAGAACTGGGAAGATAGAGGAAAAGGAATGGAAGTGAAGTAACGGGCAAAATAAATAGAGAAGACCATGTTCGTGTCTTTTGATATCAAGTTTATCAGGCAAGGCTTTGAGAACGCTTGAAGAATCGCGAACCTATTTTTTAAAAACTGCACTTTTTTCCCAGCCATATTGTATTTTGTTCCCTTTCATGGCTGCAAAAGACATTTTTCATAAAAGAACCTGTGATTTATTTCGTATGTCTACCTCAAACAAAGGCTGCAAGTGTTTTGGAGCAGAAATACGACAAATGATGTATCAAGTGATGACATACCTTGATGTTGTCTGGACCATTATGACCATGAATAGCTGAAGGTGTCTTGAATGGTATACCTCTGCAAAAAACAAACAACCATCATAGAACTTTTATCCAAAGACTTCATTTTGTGGGATGTACAAGCTGGCCAAAATTTAAGACATGCACTTGTTTAAACATTTGAAAGTAACACAGAATAATATGGATAATACACCCAAATTATGGATGGGATAATCCTTTCTTGCATCAATCTTAATTGACATTTTTTCTGCTTCAAACATAGGTGGTTGTTGTTGTTCGAACTGCCTAAAAGGCTCTTGTATGTTCATCATGTGAACAAGTCCGTGAAAAAAGACCCCCCACAAACCCCACTTTATACAGAGAAAACTGAGGTTTACGGGGTTAAACATTATTTTCCTTATTTCTGCTCCAAGACATAGGTTGTGGGTAGTCGCTAGAACTCAATTAGGCGGTTCTAAAGAGCACCCAAAACCTATGTTTGGAGTATAAATAAGAAAAATATCACAAATTTTCATCAGAACAATTGCCTTTTTTTAGGTTTGAAAAATGTACTATATCACACGGATGTGTTACCGTAATGTTTATTCGTTTTTGAAAAAAATTAAGGAAAATAATATATACACTTGTGAAACCGGCCTTCCTCTATACAACGTGGGTTTTTAAGGGTGTTGAAGACACGGACGTGTTAATGTGGTGGACTATAAATTAAATTGCAGCTCCCCTGTTAGTTTCCTTTTCAATTTGAATGGTCTTGAAAATCACAATAAAATAATACATTTTCTAACCGCTATGTTCGTCCAGTAACTTTTGGTTCTGAGACGGAATATACGACGATTATTCAGGGAGAGTTCACATTAGATTATTTAAGCTTTGCTGCTGTATATGTTCTTTTTTTTTTGGTTGGCATAATGACCTTTAAGTATTATTTCACTTACAAGTTACGTCGTACTGCTTGTTTATCAGGGCTTGGGGAAAACTGGAGTTCCCTAAGAAAAATACCCGACATTTCGTTGCAGTACTTGGCGTCTCATACCAACCGACCTTCTGTCTAAAGAAAGGCTCTCGAACCCACAGCTGCGAGAACCTAATGCTTAAAATTTGATTTTCGTTTAAATATGTTCTATAAAAGGGTTATCCTTTGGAAGCAAAGAATACACCACAGAAATGAAAAATATGGAGTGTACATGTTTTCTGGGCCAGACTAGCTAGTTTCGGCCAATTAGACCTCATCAGTGACCCTCAGATATTTTCAAAATTCCACAATGGAATCAATGATCCCAAAGGACAAGAAAATATAATCTACACTATGATGTAGGGCAGGGAGACGTTTTACCGCCGCCACACAGTCCCACACACCAGCTGTAGTGAAGTTAAATATGTTCTATAAAAGGGTTATCCTTTGGAAGCAAAGAATACACCACAGAAATGAAAAATATGGAGTGTACATGTTTTCTGGGCCAGACTAGCTAGTTTCGGCCAATTAGTCTAGACCTCATCAGTGACCCTCAGATATTTTCAAAATTCCACAATGGAATCAATGAAGTTCTTGTACTGAGCCAATCGCTGATCATAGGAGAGCGGAAAAACAGAGTAACTGGAGAAAACCAAAATTCCACAATGGAATCAATGAAGTTCTTGTACTGAGCCAATCGCTGATCATAGGAGAGTGGAAAAACAGAGTAACTGGAGAAAACCAAAATTCCACAATGGAATCAATGAAGTTCTTGTACTGAGCCAATCGCTGATCATAGGAGAGTGGAAAAACAGAGTAACTGGAGAAAACCAAAATTCCACAATGGAATCAATGAAGTTCTTGTACTGAGCCAATCGCTGATCATAGGAGAGTGGAAAAACAGAGTAACTGGAGAAAACCAAAATTCCACAATGGAATCAATGAAGTTCTTGTACTGAGCCAATCGCTGATCATAGGAGAGTGGAAAAACAGAGTAACTGGAGAAAACCTAACTGACCTTCCGTTGCGTCACATCTGCGGCTCGAGCGACCCTCGAATCCATTGCAATGAGTTGTTTAAGAGACAACACTTTAAATTAAAACGCTATACCACCGAGGACCCGAGATTTTCTATATAAGTAAGGATACTAGTGTAATTTCAGTTTGTATTTTGAATAACAAGAAGCTTTCTCATGTTGGTTAAAGTACACTACATGTTTTTGTTAATTGTAGAGTAAAATCATCTCTTCCTAAGGTTTTGTTTAATGAAACAGGACTTACTCTGCACAAAGCTCTAGTGACAGACTTATCTTTTCATCCTCTGTGTATATGATGCGGTCATGGAACTCTACTCCACGATCCTCGCTTGGAGGCAATGTCTCTGGAATAATAATAAGACGTATATAGAACAGCTATAATCATTCTAGAAATGACACAACATTCCAGGTAAAAGCTACACAGAAGACTCCTTTCAAAGCAATTTTCCATGCAGAAAGTATTAGTCGGGTTCCTCTCTAGTTTACTACCATGACTCACTCAAACTCAATGTGAATTGGTTTGATATTATCATTAACGCTTAGCACTCTGGATAAGAATATCAGCAGACGACATTTTAAAATATTTCTCTTTTTTCCCCAGTTAACAGATTTTGACATTTTATGCACATTGTCTCCATTTGAAATCATTTGCGTGAAATGTCAAAACCTGTTTTCTAGAAAAAAAGGGAAAATCATCTATTTGTCGTCTGCCAAATAAGCACAGAAAGTGGTAAAGGGTATGTATGTAATGCACTTCATCATATGACGTCGCGTCTGACAATGTAATAACGTAATGTAATAAATTCGACTAAATTGTTACTAAACGGGTAGATGCAAATCACATCAACTGTCGTCTGCTGGTTAATTTAAAAGTCATTTTGGCAGTGTGGACACCGACTTAGTAGCAGTTTGATCTGAATGCAGCAAATGAACATTTTCAGATGCAGTTTTTCATGGCATCTTAAAGGTAGCTAACATTTCGCTGCCATAACATTCGTTTACTTTCTTTTATTCTCCATAGATGTAGTTTTTTCTCTTTTTACTTTTTATTTTTTTTTCTTTCTTTCTTTTTTCTTTCGCGTCAAAAAATGGAACATGGGCAAAATGTGTTGATCCAGATCAGTCGCAAGGTAGAAGCGTCCGTAATGCAGTGGTTATGCTGATTGTCTCATTAACCATGCCTCATAAACCATGGGTCGTGGCTACGATTCCTGGCTTCTGGAGACTTTCGGGTGAGTCTATTAACCAAGGTCCCGCCTCCATATGAAATTAGTTGTTGGTGGGAGGGCGTGAAACACACATGCACACACACACACAAACACACAGGTGTCTGATTAGGAAAATATTTACAGGCGAGATGTACCATCTTACCCTACTATCATATTGTTATTATTCCACATTATCCGGGGCTACGATTTACAGAAAAATAGGCATTACAAAAACACTAAAATGTAGGATGAAAGATTTATGCTTTGTAAGAAGTGTTTTAACCCTTGTTCTGCTGAGCCCGGGCCTCGGATATGCCTTATTTTCCAAACAATGAAGATCCAGATCAGATGGCTTCTGACGAAGCCATCTGATCAGGATCTACATTGTTTGCCATTCAGATTGTGAATTTGTTGCAATAATTTGCATCAAGTTATCTGATTGGTTGATAATCGGTATTGGGCGTGGCAGATTAAAATATTCAGCAGGAAAACGGTTAAGTAGAAAAGATTTTTATGTCTTTACCTGCGCCGGGATGTTGAGAGTAATAATCGCGTCTTCGCTTCATTTCACCTGAAACGGAAAATCAATATTAGGCGTTAGGGCTGGCTAATCAGAGTTGAAAAGATAATCGATTATCAGCGATGTCATTGCGATCGATAATCGATTAGTAATCACTGAACGTTGTATCACAATTTTACTTCTCTGACTTTCTGCCTGAGCATGAGTCTTACCATATGCTATACTGTACTGCATATTTTTGGACACTCAGGCCTGAGCAAACAGTTTAGACCAAGATGAGACGCCGCAGAACGCGGCATCTCATCAGGGTCTGCACTGTTTGTCACTCATCAAGCTATTTTAGATTTTAGACACAGCATGGGGGGGGGGGGCGATAAAGTGTACTTATCAAATAATCGAATACTAGCAAACTAGTAACGATAATCATTTTTCTGGAACCTGTCGATTAATCGATTATACGATTAATTGTGCCAGCCTTATTGGGCGTTTCAACAAACGGAGATAGAAGAATCTCTTATAAGGGACATTGGCAGGCACTGGAAAATAGCGCAGAATCAGATCAGATGACGCATTACGTGGGTCTGATCCTGACAAACAAGAGGGCAATGATGGCCCTGGATCGTTCACCTGATCTATAGTGTAACAAGTGGGCCCCAGGGAGGGCCATTATTGACCCCAGGGCTATAATGTGCATAATGTTGAGGGAGGTCTTAAAGGTGAAGCTTCATACCAAACATCAACAAAGGCTATAATTTGAACAATCTTGGCAAAGGTCTACTAGATGAAGCTACACACAAAATATCAAACACCTGGGCCTTGCGGTTTCAGAGAAGAAGATTTTTATAAAGATATTCCCTAAATAAGCCTATATATGCACCAGGGCTATATAAGTCTACGTAAAACCAAAGGGCCCCGGGGGAGGGGGCATTTGTGGCTCCAGGGCTATAATTTGAACAATCTTGGTAGAGGTCCACTAGATGAAGCTCCATACCAAATATCAAAGACCTGGGCCTTGCAGTTTCAGAGAAGAAGATTTTTAAAAAATTTCCCTTTATAAGTCTATGTAAAACCAAAGGGTCTCTGGGCGGCGACATTTTTGGCCCCAGGGCTATAATTTGAACAATCTTGGTAGAGGTTCACTAAATGACGCTTTATACCAAATATCAAAGACCTGGGCCTTCTGGTTTCAGACGAGAAGATTTTTAAAGGTTTTCCCTATAAAAGCCTATGTAAAACCAGTGGGTCCTGGCGCGGGGGGCGTATTTGGCCCCAGGGCTATAATTTGAACAATCTTGGTAGCGGTCCACTTGACGAAGCTACTTACCAAATATCAAAGACCTGGGCCTTCTGGTTTCAGACAAGAAGATTTTTTAAGGTTTTCCCAATATAAGCCTATGTAAAATCAGTGAGCCCCGGGGCGGGGCCGGTTTTGGCCCCAGGGCTTTAATTTGAACAATCTTGGTAGAGGTCCACTAGATGAAGCTTCATACCAAATATCAAAGACCTGGGTCTTCTGGTTTCAGACAAGAATATTTTTAAAGGTTTTCCATATTTAAGCCTATGTAAAACCAGTGGGACCCGGGGCGGAGCTGTTTTTGGCACCAGGGCTATAATTTGAACAATCTTGGTAGCGGTCCACTAGACGAAGCTAAACAACCAAATATCAAAGACCTGGGCCTTCTGGTTTCAGACAAGAAGATTTTTACAGGTTTTCCCTAAATAAGCCGCCTATGTAATACCAGTGGGCCCCGGGGCAGGGCCGTTTTTGACCCCAGGGCTATTAATCCATCCACTGGTTAAGCAGGAGAACCTCTGATGGCCATTTTCTTCACCCGGGCGGAACAGTATTAGCAATTTTAGTAGAGAGTCACCAAACGAACATTCCTGTAAAATAATTTCAAAATCCATCCACTGGTTAAGGAGAAGAAGTCGTTAAAAGTTTTTCCGAGGGTAACGGTTTGAGCAATTTTGGTAGAGGGTCACCCAAGGAACTTTCCAGTGAAATAATTTCAAAATCCATTCACTGGCTAAGGAGAAAAAGTCGTTTAAATGTTATTCTATTTTTAGCTCTGGTGGCCATCTTGTTCACCTAAGCGGAACGGTTTGAGCAATTATAGCAGAGGGGCACCCAAGGAACATTCCTGTGCAATAATTTCAAAATCCCTCCACTGGTTAAGGAGAAGAAGTCGTTTAAAGGTTTTTCTATTTTTAGCTCTGCAGGTGGCCATCTTGTTCACCCGAGCGGAACGGTTTGAGCAATTTTGGTAGAGGGTCACCCAAGGGACATTCATGTGAAATAATTCAAAATCCATCCACTGGTTAAGCAGAAGTCGTTTAAAGGTTTTTCTATTTTTAGCTCTGGCGGCCATCTTGCTCACCCGAGCGAAACAGTTTGAGCAATTTTGGTAGAGGATCATCCAAGGAGCATTCCTGTGAAATTAGATCAAAATCTGTCCAGCAGTTTTGGAGAAGAAGTTGTTTAAAGCAAAAGTTGACGACGGACGCACGGACGCACAGACGCACGGACGACGGACAGAGACAGATCCCAAAAGCTCAACGGTGAACTAAAAAGCCAAGCGTTTTTCCTAAGTGATTTGCTAAAGATAACTCTGTCACACCTTCACGACTAAGGCGACATGCTATGAGTTAAGAACTCGCAGCACATCGTATACATACAGAACGTTAGAAAATACCGCTGTATGTCGGAGTTGTCATACAAACCGAACACACTTCTTCTTCATATTTCGCTATAAATCCGTAGGTTGTCATGGAGTCGAGATTAGCTCTCATTGATCCATAAGGGCACATCAGACGGTCATGATTCTGTTTCACGAGGTTTTAAATCACTGTATGTCATCACGGATAAGCACGAGTTGTGTCTTGGTTAAAACTGATCTACATTGTGGAATTGTGAAAATATTTTACGATCACTCATAAGGCCTAATTGGCCGAAAACTAGCTAGTCTGACCCAGAAACTTTTCAGTCCTGCGGTGTATTCCTGGCTTCTGAAGGATAACCTTTCAACGTCACCACAGCTGGTGTTATGGGAAAGTGGGCCGGCAATAAAAAGTCTTCCATTCCTACATCATAGTGAAGCTTGTATTTTTGCGTGGGCCTATTAGGCCCACGCAGTAAGAATATGGACGAGATTGAAAATTGTCTGTGGTAAAACATCAACGTTTGCGAGACGCTTCTCAGCCACGAAATCAAGCACGAAATCAAGCGTTTGCTTCACGTGGATCAATAGATTGGTTCCCTATTAGATTGGTTCCCCTTCGTTATTACCTCCACTAGATTGGTTCCCTTGTCGTAAATGTCCCCGCTAGGTGGCTACATCATAACGATTGGTAGCTAGCAGAAGCCATTACGTCTATTTATAGCATAAGCACTGACGCGGTATTGGAAATACCCGAGTTCAGCAAGGTTAAAGGCATTTATTCTTGATTATTGAGGACTATCATTTCATTACATAATATTATGTAGCCCTCAGTGCTCACTGGAGAGAAGTCCTCTGTCTTCAACAGGTAAGTGGCCGCCTTGGGGAAAATCAATAAATTACTTACTGTTGAGTGGTGTACATTATTGATTTTCCCCTTAAGTGCCTCAGTCAGGGGATTCAACAAGAGCTACTAATCACCTTATTAAGGGCCGCCTTTGATCTGCTATAGTCAGTATATCACAGGGGGCAATAAAACAATTATGGACACACGGTGTGTTTTGCTGTTACAGAATAAATGCCTTTCACTGCTGAGTCAGTCATACCTGGTTCCCTCGTCGTTATCTCCGCTAGATGGCTACTTCTTCTTTGGTAGTCTGCTATATCATTAGCAGGGACCAGCTGCGTAAATGTGTTAATAAATAAAACGGGTTTCCCATTGAACTGTAAATAACCCATTAATGCCAAGCGCTTCACTGGCAGTCGGAAGAATTGTCGTCTGCTCGCTGCATGTATTTTGATAAAAGCAGCAAAACCCCTGACCGGACTGTGCATATGCGCAGGCTGATTTCTGTCTCTACTTTTCTGATTTCTGTCTCTACTTTTCGCAAAATTAGTTCAATATTTCTTTGTGCCCTTTATGGAACGCTAGGCAAATGGGGGTAGTCATTTCCAGAAACGTTTTGGGGTTAATAACCTGAAAATATTAATTCAGTGCACATACGTTGAATTTATCCACGGGGCTTTTCAAAAATGCAAGGTTTCGCAAGGGTGAATGCAACTTCTTTACTACTGCTATAGCACTGAATAGATCGATATGTATTTGTTAAAACTGCCTCGTCGAGGCGATTCTAACGAGTATCCATATTATCTAAATCTATGTTTGGTCTGAAAAGAAGGAATATTTTAGCAACAGTATTTTATGGCCCTGATTGATTGATTGAATGATTGATTGGTTGATTTAAGGTTTAGCGTTCCCGTCAACACTATAAAGGTCATTTTGGAGACGTTGCTTCCAATTTGCGGGACGTTTACCTTCATCTCAATCCCTGCCGTCCAATGAAACCAATAGAGTTTATTAGCATGGATGGGCCGACTCCCACCGCATTGCCTGGGCAGGATTAGATTCTCTAAGCTGTTTACAAGTACTCGTGTGCGGGTCGGTTTCAACTCTTTTATGGCCCTGAAAAATCACATTAGTTGGCAAGACTTTCTAACGTAAGAACACACAGAGAAACTAATAAGGACTGAACTAACCGCTTTTATATACGTAGCTAGGTACATTTCCATGTAGAGTTATGTCTACATAATTGTTTAAGATGTATTGGGTTGGTTTGCAGAATTGTTTGCGTAACAGTAACAGCTTAGTTGGGGAAATATTAAGTCAAAGCACTGTGAGTACCGGTGGGTCGATCGTCTCTGAGTGTAGGTTGGGAAAATATATCCTGAACTGAGAATAGATCTGTTCGTTGAACCATTAAATTCCAGTATTTAAAGCAAGCAGAGTAGGAGTAGACCTGATCAGACACCGCGTTATGTGGCATCTGATCAGGTATACACTATTTACCAAAGCCCCCCTGCACGAGCACAGCCCAGAATTTACTTTTTACATTGCACCTCTTAGGTGCTATAAACAACCAGTCCCGCGATTTTGTTAATTGTCAGCAACAATAAACAGCAGGCGTGAAGTTTCTGTATTAGAGAATGCCTCGTACACGAGCCCAGTGCAGATTTTCTTTGTGTCGATTGATAAGTCAATACCCCGTACATGAGTCCACTCTAAATTTTACGTTTTACACAGCCCTCTGATGGCACAGGGAAAAGACTAAACACTGCTGCCTGGGTTTTGTTCATCGCCAGCAATAGTCACGCGGATAAAAACAACCAACAGCAACACTGCTTTATAACGTAGATTGTGGGTACTCGTTAAATCGCTTCTTTATAAGAAAAGTATTCAGTGAAAAAAAAAAAAAAAAAAGAAAAATAAATGACGTTCTTGGTGTTGTACTGGAAGCATTTTCCTTCAAGACATTACGCAAACACGTCTATACAAATACATTGCCACTTTTATCGCCGAAAAAATGAAGGCTTTAAGATGAAAAATTGTGATATTTTTCTTATTTCTGCTCAAAATATAGATTGTGGGCACTCGTTAGAACCGCCACAAATATAGATTGTGGGCACTCGTTAAAACCGCCTCATTGAGGCGGTTCTAACGAGTACCCACAATCTATATTTTAGAGCATAAATAAGAAAAATAAGGTAAAACCCCCTGAAACCCCAGTTTTACTATATAAAAGTGGGGTTCAAGG
Source organism: Lucinisca nassula (assembly GCA_963580285.1). Classification (NCBI taxonomy): domain Eukaryota; kingdom Metazoa; phylum Mollusca; class Bivalvia; order Lucinida; family Lucinidae; genus Lucinisca; species Lucinisca nassula. Next base: position 53,881,714 of record OY757025.1, on the reverse strand, counting down.
GGGTTAAAATTATATAGGCGTGTTTTCGTGATATTTTCCAAATTATTAACGTATCATTTGTTAATATGTTTATTTGCCTTCTGTATACACATATATCCAATAATCTCAACAGATTTATAATATTTCCTTGATAATGCTTAGCCTCATATGCAAGACAATATACACTGATATGTGAAAAGTTATTACAGGTACACGTATATCTCCTGTTTGAAATACCGAGGGAGGTACATGTAGAACAATCCGATAACGGATTTTTATCCCCCCCCCTCCCCCCCCTCCCCCCCCCCCCGATGTTTATTAATACCACATTTCAAATAGAAGAAATGAATAATCTCTATACTCTATATTACATGCACTTCCATAGACTTTAAGGACCGAATGGATCTTGAATTTGGGGTCTGAATTTCCGTTCAGTTGACTGTTTACAGCTCATGTTAACGGTTCAATCAGCGTAGTGTTACAGAAGCTGGGTGGAAGAAAAACTGGATGGCCGCCATTTTGAAAGCGCTTTCTACAGTTTTGAACATAAACAGAAGAAACAACGTGTTTCAGTGATAAAACGCATGTCCATGTTTTCTTTTGTTTAAGAGTTGCATCCGACCCAAACGTCACTCATTCTGAACGTCTGTTGATATCTTCCCAGACAACATTGCAATTACGTCATGAATGACGTCGACGAGACTGAAACTTTCCCGCATTTGAATATAACGGTTTTACTGCAAAAGCGGTATCTTGTATCTTGTACATAAAGTAGTTCCAGCTAAAGAGAATCAGATTTATTTCTCCGGCTAAGAGGAAATATTTCTTCTCAGCAAAAAGGAAAATACCAAGATTATGTCTGGTAGAAATCATAGTATTTCTCTGTTATGCATGTAATATAACATTTTATCGAACTTCTCCTTTGCAAACAGTGTAGATCCATCGAATGCTTCTGCTGATCAGGATCCACACTGCCATAGTTTCCCCTCTCTGGCATTTTCTCGCTCAGTCCCACCACTGCATCCCAGCTACTGAATAACAGTGATTCAGTGCAATGTTTTTAAACAAAGTAATTTGTTCATTCTACCTGTTAATGCAGGCCGTACGCAGGAGTGACAACCCCCACACACCCCTCCTAATTTGGAAAATTATCTCAAATTCATGCAGTATTTCACATTCTGCAAATTACCCGGAATTCGCACCCTCCCCACATTTTATAGAGTCTGCGTACGGACCTGAATCATTTTCTAAAATGAAAATGTTGCTGTATGTATGGCGAACAGTGCTGGTCCTGATCAGACGCGATGTACTGTCTTTCCGATTTGGGTCTATGCTGTATGTCTAATAACTATACCACCTTTAAAAGTTTTGCTCTAAAATATTCCTAGGTTCTTAGATATGTTATAAGCAGAAGTGTGAAAAGTAACGTAATATTGTCTTTTTTTTTTTTGGTCGGCTTAGCATACATATGTGCAAACGTCCATTTCTTTCTAACAATTTTATTAATAGTATTTTCCGAAAGTCGTCGCGTGAGAGCGCGGGCTATATTAAGATACTGTTTTTGTTTTCCTTTCATGACGGAGGCAGCCTGGCATTGGCCTGACCTATTTCGTTTGATCCTTAAATGCCAGTATTTAAGCAAACAGTGTAGTCCTGAGCAGCCGACTGAGCAGACGCCACATTCCGCGCCACTTTCTGATCTGGGTATTCAGTGTTTGCGGAACCCAGCACACGATTCCTTACCAGACTCTATAGATAGCTCTGACTTACATGTAACATCGACAAAAATAGCGCGACGTTTTCTATTTATAATGATAATATTGGTTTCCCCAAATCAGTGATTGTCACGTGGGCAACAGCATTATTTTTTGATTTGCCTCTTAGTAACTTTGGGTCGATTGTAAAACAATCGACCCACAAACAGGTGTTGAATCTTTACATTTCTGATACAGGTTTAAAACTACATGTAGTGGCATGTTTTAGAATTCGTCTTCTTTGCCTTATTCTCGATCATTGGAGGTCCGCTAGAACCGCCTCAGTGAAGCCATTCTAAACTTTCTTTTTAGTAGAGTTACAATACTAATCCTTATCTCTGCAATCCCCACTTTTTATTATATAAATCATTGCCTTCTCTTCTACTTAACAGCAGTGCTCACTGCAAGGGTGTTAGTGTAATGTACGCACTATAACAAAAATGAAAAGTCCGTGAAATAAACACTCCATCAAACCCACTTTATATAGAGAAAACTGGGGTTATAGGGGTACAAATTATTTTCTTATTTCTGCTCCAAGACATAGGTTGTGTGTAAGAATCGCCTAGCAGAGGTGGACCTAACGAGTGCCCACAACCAATGTTTGCAATATAAATAAGAAAGAATGCACTGTGTCGCACAGGTGTATTATCGTAATGTTTTGAGGAATAATACCCCTTGCCCACTCCACATTTTCTCTCAATAAAGTAATGTTGGCAGGGGTGTATATTACTTTAACTTTGTAATGTGATGGGAATGTCAAGGAATAAACTTTTTGTTTTTCAGAAAAATACAAGGTCTGCATAAAACCGATCAGAAAAAGCAGAATGCGGTTAAACTTCATTCCTTTATTATAAGCTGCATTTATTACGATGATTTACATATAAGGTGAAAGTAGATTCATGTAGGTATTTGGATTCTTATCCCTGTCGGCGTTGCAGAGTAATTTTCTATAAACAAACGAGTGAGCGAGTGAGTGTTTCAGTTTTACGTCCCACCAACAGCTAAGGTCATACGGAGACGGGATCTCGGTTTATAGACTCATCCGAAAGTCTGGAGAAGCCCGGGATCGAACCTGCGACCCCTGGTTTACAAGGCGAGAAGCGTAACCACTCGACCACGGAGGCTTCTATATAAACAAACGAAGAGAAACCATCAGACAGCTTTATAATTCGGTGACGTATATTCATTGACCTACAGTAGCGCTCAGACAAATCACGTAATCAGCCATCAACTACAATCGTCCGTTTTTAAAATAGAAGTCTGTGTACCTTTCTACTTCTTTGGGTAAATAAAACATGTAACTGTATGTAAAACTTTAGGTAAAACATGTAACTAAGACTTCTAACCCGAGATGCCGTTCTACGCTTTTGGTAAATATTAAACCAAATCTTCGGATTTGAGACGTCTGTATATAAATATAATGTAATAGACAAATGGAGATTGAAGCTGGATACATATAGTATTCATTTAGCAATGGGACGAAAAGGTTTGGGAATTCGTAGGCACTAATACTACTAATACATTGAGACTATTCAAGCACATAGGAAAACGGACGTAAAATAAACATTTACATTAGTTTAGCCTAAGTCAGACTTTGAAACAGCTCTCAAACGATGCACAAAATAAGTCATATAATGGACTGAACGGTACAGAGCAGTTAAGTTTAATTTGAAACACTTTCGAATACATGAATGTTTAAACGATTGAAATGTTTTCATTGATTTAAGCAAGTTTTAGCATTTTATAATGTGCAGATATTCCTGTCATTTGTTTGTGTGTTTTTTTCCATAAATTACAGAAAAAATGGTGTCTATTTTTTATATTAATTTTCGCGAGGATCCTATCCGCCATTATTATAACCACTTAAGTGAATCATTTTTCGTGGCAGATCCAGTTTTGATAAGTACTTACATTACGTTAAATCTAGCCTAAAGATACTTTTGTGTAAAGACAAAATCTAGTCTATAACATTAAAATCAAATCAAAATACCTTCGCATGTAATAAGTCATTCAGTTTAAAGAATTATCTAGAAGCAACTTCTAAAACATTTTTAAATTGTATATGACTGCACATCTCTCACCGAAACATGCTTTATTATTGATTTTGTATCAATGTGATTATTATTGCTAAATAAGAGTACCAATAAGCTATTCTAAAAATGCTTTGTTTTTCTTTTAATTGCAGACAATTAAAATACTTTAGACAACAAATAGTTTCAATATTTTTGTATTTATTTATTTGTTCTACAAATAAACTGCTGGTGAACTGATGATCTTATGTGTTTTAAAAATAATCCAAAACCCAAAGTTTAGAAAAATTGCCAGCCCACGTATTGGATTCCTTTTTTGAAGGAAGCCAACTTGTTTGTCCTTCGGCAAGTTGTGGAAGTTTGAAAAAAAATTGTATGGTCACTGATGAGGCCGAATTGGAAGAAATTAGCAAGTCTGGCCAAGAAAAAACAACAATTTGAAACTCTATAATTTTCAGTTCTGTTGCCGATTCCTTGATTTCAAAGGATAACCCTTTCATAGAGCATATTTTACGCCGAAACACAGATTATTGCAATACCATATGACTTTGAATCACACAGATTCTTACATTTTTTACGGCGTAGCCGTTATAGTTTTGCTTTTGTCCTACATTTTTCGTTATTCCATTGGTCAATAAAACCACATGTCCAAGGAGATGACCATTTCATTGGTCAATGATTTGCATAAATAAATCTACTCAAAAATACGACAGTTTACTGAAGTTTTAACCTAGGAAATGTTTCGTTTTTTAATGTGAGACATGAATGAAAAATATATACAGTTTCGGCTTGCTCACCGTCTTGTCCTTTGATGACCATACGTCATATGTATAATTGTGTGTAACTGCTGCGGTGAATAGCTAATTTGACCTAATTTCACGTGGTTGGTCTATATAGCGAAAGGAACCATTTCGCGAAAGGAAGGTTCCTTTCGCGAAAGGAAGAATTTTCTGCGAAAGGAATTGTTTGTTTGATTTGAGGTTTAACGTCCCCATCAACACTGTGTAGGTCATTTTGGAGACGTTGCTTCCAAGTTTGTGGGACTTTTACCCGACATTGAGATGAAATGACACCTCAAGCCCTGTTGCCCAATGAAACTAATAAAGAGATATAGCATGACAAAAACATGTAATAATCGCATTACAAATTGACAGATGTTTAATTTACAATATATGCTAAATAAAAGTTGCAGTGTATCATTTGTCTTCAGCATACTTTATGTCCCCCATTTTAACACAAAATGGACATTTTCGAATATCATTAATGTTATATAAATTCTGAAAAGGAATGTGTAATTTGAGTTTAAATTAGGTGCACATAAGATCAAGTTTCCATCCGTTTGTCTGCTCGTCCGTTTGTTGTTCCGCCTATGCGTTTACGTTCACCATAACGACAACCCTAAATGTTAACCCTAGAATTTGTGTTTAAAAACGGTAAATAATAACGTTTTCTTATTTGTTGTGCATATACTTGAGATCATATGCTCTTGAAATGAGGTCATGTTTTTAACCTTGACCTTTTACATTGACCTTAGCTCAAACAGGCGGGACACCGTCCTCTGCAAAGCTATTTTTCCTCGCGTGACATCTGAATTGTTTGAATACAGTAAACCAGTTCATAGCTAGACAATTGTTGCTGTCACTATTGTAGCTCATATTGCACGACCCGCAGAAAAAGCGACCGACTGAAGTCGGTTGATTTTCTAAGAGTGCCCTAAAATCACCGTGTCATTCTGTCAGTCCGTCCGTAACCCGTTTGTGAAAATTGGTGATAGTGACTTAACCGCTTGGAATATTTAAACAATTTTGGCATACTCATAGTATCAATGAGGTCTAACCAACGAACTTGCGAAATATTACATTCCATTTAGTATAGCCTCGCCGAGGCGAAAAATGTGAAAATTTTCGAACTGCTTCTCCTCGGAAACCGTTGGGCCGATTAAGGTCAAATTTCATATGGAGCCTCTATGGGATGGGGGAAACCAAAATTTGCTCATGGGGTCCAGGTCACATGAACAAAATGGCCGCCAAGCCATATATGGTAAAAACCCTTCAAAATAGTCTTCTCCAGAACCACGTGGCAGATTTCCACGAAACTTGATAAATAACATCTGGGACGTAGGCCCATCATAAATTGCTAAAATGGTGACCCTGGGTTGACCTTGACCTTCTTTGTGCCTAGGTCAAACTTTGACACATATGCTTTTGTATTAGAAAAGTGAGAATTCATTTTATCCTGCAAATACAGAATACAGTACTAAAGTATTAGATATATTTTTGCTCCTTACGATAAGGCGCATTTATTGGGGGAACCGTTTTAGGTCCAGGTCACGACCAAATGGCCTCCATACCCATATATGGTAACGCTCATAAAGCTAAAAGCATCCGGCGGGTCGTGCACTTCAGCTGAAGCACTTGTTTCTAAACAACCTTCCAATTAAATCTACGCCGCATATCTTTTTTAAAGATATTTCTTGTTTTCGATATTATTAAGAGTTCGTAGGATTTTAATAAGACACAAGTCTCCGTAGTTTGGTACGATATCCAACACGGAGCTGTGCGAATCTCTGCTTAAACTTTCTGCAAAATGACGCGATTTCCGTAGGACTTCTGAAGCCTTTTTAGAATTAAACAGATCCATGGTCATTATCTAACTTGCCCTGGAGACAGTAACAAACATGACACTACAATCATTACGGAAAGATGCTTCAGATCGTGTGATTGTAGAAAGTCAAGCTTGGTTCGTGTAGAAAGTCAAGCTTGGTTCGTATAATGTCGTACTAACGCCGTTTGTTTGTGTTGACATTTTACGTCCCCGTCAACACTATTAAGGTCATTTTGGAGACGTTGCTTCCGATTTCGTGGGTCTTTTACCCGACATTGAGATGAAATGACATCTCAAGCCCTACCGCCCATAGAAACCGCTAGAGTTTGAGGAGCGGTCAAACTCGCATCACTTTTCCTGGGCAGGCTTAGACCTAAGCTGTTTTTACCAGTACTCAAGTTCGGTCGGTTTCAGCTCTGCGCAGAAGCACCGTGCAGCCCAATCTATTTCTCCAGGCCCCGAGGGGCAGGGGCACCGTACTCACGCCGTACAAATGTTGTAGTATATTGTACACTTGTACGAGAACTGCGACATTAACTAGTGTGAGATTCATACGATATTCTTTCGAAATTACTGCGATTTGTAAGGGTTCTGCGCGCAGAACCCTTACAAATCTTAGTAATTTCGAATGAATATCGTATCAATCTCGTACTTTATAGACCCTATTGGTTTCAATGGGCGACAGGGCTTGAAATGTCATTTCATCTCAATCTCGGGTAAAAGTCCCACAAAATTGGAAGCAACGTCTCCAAAATGACCTTTACAGTGTTGACGGGGACGTTAAACCCCAAATCAAACAAACAAAATCTCGTACTAGTTAATGTCGTAGAACTCGTACAAGTATCGTGTAAACTCATACAGACAAATCTTTCGCGGTCTATATCGAAGGCATGTCGTGTGGCACCCGTAGAGCAGTTTTGGTCAAAACTTCCGTGACAACTCGTGGGTATCCGTGGCGAAATACGTACATATATTTATGACTTTGGTGCCCCTAAATTTCGAAATGGAATCCTGATACATGAATAAAAGACAGGAAATTCCGTTCAGTACAAAATGGAATGTGAATGGGTATGCTTTCAGGGGACGCAACTGTATAGAGGAAAGTAATTGCTCCAATTTCTTTACTCGAAAAGTAGGCCCTTCTTCTGGGCGGGGTTGGGGGTGGGGTCAGTTTACTCTAAAACAAACAGGGTGTCATGTACACTGCCTCCTTTGTTAACCAAAACTGACCAGCTGCAAACAAACAAACAATCAGCATAAACAGATGCTGATCGCATGTTTCTGATGAGCCCACAAGGCTTAAAAGTAACATCCGTTCCATATCTATATGTCCACTTGAAATCAGTAAAATATGGATGAAAAAAGACCAAAATCCCAGACAGACTACGCCAGATATAATCGAGTTTGAGACCAGTATTGCGCATCGGCCAAAAAGAATATATTAAATCAGTAATGATAATTTGTCCCTTTTGTACAAAATGGAATCTTACGGGGTCATTTCAAAATGGGCGCAAGATTGAGTTATTTTAAAATTTGTTAAGAAAATGCAGTTTGTGGCGTCCGATCTGGGCCAGCACTGTTTGCTAGTGACATTCTGGAACCTGTTTATTAAATTAAACCATTATATGCATAGTGTCCGATTTTTTTGACATTGGAAAACAGTGTAGACCCAGATCAGACGCCACAGAACGTGGCGTCTGATCATTGTCTACACTGTTTGGTGAAAGTAATTACATTTCTGTTTTACCTACTAGTCCATTCGAAATTTTCAGAACCTAGAAATGTTGAGTACAATGAAGTTTTTTTGCTGTTTTGTGTTGTACAGGGGTTCTAGAACAAAACTGGCTTGGTTGCCACTTGGGCAAGTCTGGGCAACTTGTATAATTTGCATAAATCCAAGATGGCCGCCAGACGCCATCTTGAAAATTTAATTTTTTGAATAGGTGATAAGGAAGGCGTGTAATATGTCATTTAAGGGGTTTTCTGGTATGCAGAATCCGATTTTGAGGTTATTTTGTCATTATAATGAACTCGGAGTACCATATCCAAGATGGCGGCTGGCGGCCATCTTGAAAAATTGAGTTTTTGAATAGGTGACAAGGAAGGCGTGTAATATGTCATTTAAGGGGTTTTCTGGTATGCAGAATCCGATTCTGAAGTTATTTTTACATTTTGATGAACTTGGAGACCCCAATTTCAAGATGGCTGACTAATGTTTACATAGAAATTTTATATTATTCAAACCATCGTTATGTCTGTATTATCCCATTGAGGTACCCATCATTCAGTCAGGACTAAAACCCCAACATATATATGATGGTATTTGTGTTATACCGGCCATAAATGTTTACTCCCACTCATCTAAATAGTCTGGAACTTGATCATCAGCAATATCTTCTTGATCCTCCATGTCTTCTTCCAGACCATCATCTGGACAATCATCAATATTGTCAACGTCAGTTGCGGGTCCCTCCTCTGCTGCAGGGACGTCTCTTGCTGTAGTGTATTGGTTTAAGCAGTCTTCTGAACCACGGCAGTTACAGAATGTCGTGCATGATAGGTGCTGCTTGTGACAACCACATGCCTCTGTAGAGCACTTTTTTCCTTGTGCTTTACACTGACAACGAATCACATCCAGCAGCTCGGGTGGAGCTGGATCACCTTCAGCAATTACTGGAATAGGAATTTCATCTCGAAATTCCCAACCAAACTGTGTTATATCTTTGGACTCGTCAGGAGGGCCATTGCAATTGGCTGCTTTCCACAACATAACTTGAAGATGAGCCCGAAGTATGTGTTGCATAAGATTGGCTGATGTTGGAGGAAGAGACATGACTTTAGGGTTTCTCTTCTTCTTTGTGAACAGTGTGAACCGAACGGATTCCATTGACGTCCCCTGTGGCTGACCATATAAAGCAATGAAGAAAGGCATTGCAGCAGTCATCAAATCTGGGCGAGTGGTACCAACGTCACCTATGATAGCTAAACCTGGATAGTCACCAGATGTCATAGTATTCAACGCTGTGACCTTACCTTTGCCATAAGGATAAGAAGTCGTATCGCAACCGCTGAGTGCATGCATTGCTGGTAGTTGTAAACACTTTTGACCCAGACCAGCACATGTGGCATTTATATCAAGTACTGATCCATCCCAGCGCTCCATCTGTACCTTGCATTGTAAATTAGCTCGATTCACCCAATACACCAGCAGAACAAAAACATCTGTGTCGTCACTAAGTACACGGATCACACCCTGGCCAGATTTAGCAGCTTCAAGAACAAAAGACACCATTGTAACGTCAGCTTCATCGTGAAGAAATTTACTGTCATCCCTAGTCTCCATTGTAGTACTCTCTCCTAGATCGAAAGTTCCCAGTACACTGGCGAGTTTCCTCTTGTTGGATTTGCTTTTCATAATCGCCTCCCTCTTTGGGAGATGACTTGCGATAGAGAGGTCATAGTCAATTACAACTTCACCAGCTCTTCGCATCCGCTCATGGTCTTTGGCAGATACATCCTGGTATTTGTCAAACACAACAATTTTCTTAGTTGCATCCCCATAGTTACTCAGACGTTCTTCGATGGATGCAATCAGGTCAGATGGATTGCCCCCATGAGGCCAAACCATGTGGTAAAACAGCTGCGAAACATCGACAATGAGTGTATCCGCAGATTTTGGATATATGTCAAATACTCCTAGACGCTTCACCAAACCGGATTTATTTCCTTTCCGAAGACACCCCTGTCCATCTATAAGCGCGGGAGGAACAGCACACAACTCGTAGGCAAATAAAGGACCAAGCTCTATCTTCCGTTGTTGTCCAATCATAAGCAGCCGTAGAAATATGGTTTCAAGCTCTATTAACGGTCTGGATTTTGAGCCTTTTGCCTGTCCTTTTAGAATACACATTGTATTAATCGGACTGCTTATAGAATTATAGAAACCATCAGGGAGACTTGATACAAAGTCTCTCTCCATCCTTTCCCCTATCACAATCGAATCAGCAACGTTCACGTCTGCTGAAGCAATCTGACCGGTAACAGGGTTGTATAGATGTGGTCGATTATCTTCTAGAGGATGGGGATATTTGTCTACCTCTGCAAATATGAGACCCCGATCACTTGCATCCAATTTTCGTCGATATTTCATCTCTTCCTTGTGCAGTTTCTGTGAAGTACCACCTGGATCTGATTGTGAGTAGACACCATCCAGTCGATCTGAAACTGTACATGTGATAGGGAAAGCATTGATCCACTCGCTCACTAAATCAGCAGACAATGTCATTCCTTTAAGAGCCCCCTTGCCAATTCTTATGGCAGTTTGTTCTCCAAACTGGTCAGCAGAAACTGCGTTCCAGTATCCATCCTGGTGACGACAGACAAGATCAACCATGTCTTCAGTATTAGCACGCATTTCGATCAAATACTGGGTCATGTATCGTGCGTACTGGACGTGCCCAGCAAGGAAGAAATACTTCATCATTCGCTTCAACGTCAGATGTTTCAGATGAATGTCACCTTCTCTTTCCGCACGCTCAAACTGGTGAATCAGGAGTGTTGGGAGAAGGAAATTGTCAACCCAGTGTCGACCCGTCGGATGAAGTCGAGCTGTTTCGAGGTACTGTTCAATTTCTTCAAATGTCTTTTGTCCAGATGACAGAAGTCTTTGTAAGAGTGCAGCTGCTACTCCCCTAAATGCTCGCATTGCTTTAACCCATGACCTCCCATTGAATATTCCTGTAAGCCCCCCATAAGCTTTAGTAATGTACCATTCCAATCCTGAGCCCTTCATAAGTGTTCCAATGCAGCCAAGAAATGACTGTATGATATGCATACCACCTGGATGAACAACTACATTCTGGTACTTTTTAGGCTGGTTCCAGCACACTTGTTTGGTAACCGCATACAACTGCATGTCCATACACAAATGGACCTTTTCCATTCCCATGTCAACCATTGATCTCTGCATGTAAGTAAGTGTTGTTAAGACAGTGTCCGGATGTGAGGGCGGGGCGTCAATCAGTGGACCAAACACATACATGTTTGCAGGATGTAGTACACCTTGGGTTCTTGACACCTCATTGTTGAACCCATTCCACTCCATGGCATCTTCCTGGCCCAAGGTGTTCAACCAGATTGTGTCTTTTTCTTGGGCAGTGGTTAAACTGGTTGCCTGGGAGCAAACATCAGTGTAACTGATACTAACGGGCTGCACTGCAGGAGGTATTACCTTTTTTGGACCAGTGTAGTGCATGAGTGGAATGGCCCTGGTGTCACCGCTGGATTTGTATTGTTTGGAAGTTAGCCTCGGAATCACAAGGGTACTGATCCCTGGCAACTGAGCTGTACCTGGCTCAATGATTCCAGCGGGATGAATTTGAAATTCTGTTGCCATGGCATGAGTTTCACGTCGGCCGTTTGGGGTTGACACGGACAAATCAAAATTGTCATACCACCCAAACACGAGCCCCACGGTACGGCTTAAGCCCATCATTTGATGAAGAGTTGCAGCATTATCAGTCACATACTTCGCTGCGGACTTACGGAACCGAATAACTTCATCATATGACACGCAATAACCATGCTCATGCAAAATCTGTATCAAGTCACTGCTGCCAAACTTGTGGTGCAATTTGACACCTAACCCCAAAGTTGATTGGTTGCCTGTGTTGGTAATGCCAAATTGTATGGATTGTGACAAACTCGTAGATTGTTTTGATACTTTGCCATTTGAAACAAGTTTTGAAATAAACCTGAGCAATGTATCACTTGTGTTTTCCTTGGTTTTACTGAAAGTGAAATCACCAAGATCATACTGTTTATTATTCGTTGGAATTCCACGGGCTTCAGTTGTAATCTTTCTGACTAGGACATCCTCACCTTCTTCATCGGTGGTGTCCAATTTAGAAAGCTTCAGAATTTTACCAACAAACTCTCGGAATCCTACAATGGAAGCGCAGCCCTGAATGCTTAGTACTACTACATCTTCACCAAGGTAAGTCAACAGCTTGGTGAACATTTGCTTCCTGCTTAAACAGCCGCCATAAGCAACGTATTTGTCATGCATTTCGAGGGATGTCCAAGTACAATGCTTTCTAGTGGCAAACATTTCATCAACAAGTGACTGCAAAGCAGCATCATCAATAAAAGGTGTTTGTTCTGTATGAACTGGAACCTTTCTGAATTCATTATAACACCTCAAGTGATACTGCGCCTCTGCTGCAGCTAAATCATGGGCACCGTGGCAGCGAAGAGCTACTTCCCTGCCCCAGGAATCGCTCCTATCGCCACAGTGCTGTAAAACGATGTCCTTGAATGGAGGTGCATTTTTAACACCCAACCTTTCGCATTGTATCACCCTGTCCCACCTCTCGGGGTGCTTAGGGTTCAAAGGCTCACACACATTTGCACAAAACAGACATTGTGTCTTAAATTCAAAGTCTGTGACTTGTGATCTCCTCATCCTTGCAGCTGGAGCATCATCACTGTCTGCCCTATCCTCTTTCCTTTTCTTAGCCAAATATCGTTTAATGTGCACTTTGGATGTGTATGAGCAATAACAGTTTTTGTGCATTTCCATAGATGCATTTTCACCTTGAGTGTCCAAGATTGCCTGTACTGCAGAGCGCAATACATCATCCTGTCTCTGAAGTGCACATTCAATCACTTTCAGGAGCCCCTGCTTTTTATAAGTCTGCAGTGGCCCAGAATTAGTACAGGTTGACAGACAACACTTTCTGTCTGGAGTTGCCATTGCAAAGTCTAGTCTTTAAACTAGCTTACTCAGAACCTGATGCAATCAAATTCAGCTCACCAGCCAAAATCACAGTATAAGGAAACAACAATGGTTGATTTGTATACAAAATTATATATCAGGCAGTAATATAAACAATGAAATGACAATTTAGTTGGCTATGACGTTTTATGAAAATCGCCTACAGTAAAGCATCAAGAGATGTTCACTGAAGGAAAGCAGAAGCTAAATACACCGCTACGAATCAGACGCCCTCGCCTTTCTTACTTAATATGTTTTTCGTTTGATTGATTCCCTATGAACGCATGTTTAGGTCATTTAGGATACATGGCTTCCAATCCCTTTTACCAAGAACTTAGCTGCGCCGTTCAAACACACCGCTTACTCATATGCTGGCATCTTTGGTCAGCCCGACTCGTATCACTTTTCCTAGGCAGGCTGTGACCCTTTACTGGTCTTTCTGTTAACCAGTATTAAGCTACCAGTTGATTTGATTTTTTCTTTAAAGAAGAGTGCGTTTTCATCTGATAGGTTCATTTAAATATTTTGAAGCGTATCCCTGTATGTCATGAGGTGACGACACACTGCAAGCTTACTTAGATGACGGAAGTTTGCCTGTATAATACAATTTTGCCCAGTTTGGATGTTATTTGTGATGACGTCACAAAAGAACCCCTTATTTTGACCCCCTCCAAATAATCAACTTTTGTGTTCGGAATTTCAAACGGAACCAATTACAAATGAACAAAAATCGTTTTTCAACAATTTATGGACTTTAACTTCTACACAACGACATGCACTTAGAGAGTCTACGAAATTAGTTGTTAATGTATGGAAAATTATTTTAAAACCGTTTTTCAAAATGGCGACTGTTGGCCATGTTGGATTTGTTTATTCCGACACACCATAACGAAAACAATCTAACATCAGAATGGGATTATGCACGCAAGACACAAGAAAGCCCATAAATATGTACATGTATATCGGTTACTATTCTTTGATATCTATTTAAAAATCAATTTTTCAAGATGGCCGCCAGACGCCATCTTGGATAAGGTGTTCCGAGGTCATCAAAATGTAAAAATAACCTCAGAATCGGATTCCGCATACCAGAAAACCCCTTAAATGACATATTACACGCCTTCCTTGTCACCTATTCAAAAACTTAATTTTTCAAGATGGCGTCTGGCGGCCATCTTGGATTTATGCAAATTATACAAGTTGCCCAGACTTGCCCGAGTGGCAACCAAGCCAAATCTGTTCTAGAACCCCTGTACAACACAAAACAGCAATAAAACTTCATTGTACTCAACATTTCTAGGTTATGTATGGAGCATATAGAAGTGTCAAATGGACTATACCACAAACAAAATAAAACCGACACTCCTTTAATTGAATATGGACCAATCCAAACTTTTAAGATGGAAGATTCCATTGTCATACACCTGTGGACACAAAAGCGTTCAAACTTGGATGAGGTTCATTTCATTTTGATCTGATGTTTCGTTCAATATTTCCTTACATCCTGTCAGTCAACTGCAAAATCAGGAATAAATTCAAAACACAAAGTGTTGTATATTTCATTGTAGACCCTGCACTATCCAATCAGAATACATACCGAATGTCAATCAGATCTAAAAATGGAAAATAGTGCTTGCCACAATAAGACCAATCAATGTATATTGCTTGATCCAGTTTTAGACTATTTTGATGAATGACATTTGCTTGTCAAACTAACATGATGCAAAGAGATTCATTGGAAGGTACTTCACTGGAGTTTGAACGCTTTTGTGTCCACAGGTGTATATGGGTTAAGTATAAAAATGTTAACCAAGAACTTCATAAATGAGCATTTACGCGAAATATATATAAGAAAGCAAATCGGTCCGCTGATATAAACTGCCTATGGATTCACTGGTCCACTGATCAAAGACATCAGGCTAATTGAATTAAAAGGTATGAAAATTTTATACCTTGTATGGACATATGTAATGTGTATGTAAAACACGCGCAATTACTTACTTTTATATAAGCCTGGCACCAGCTTATACACCAGATCTTGTAATGTCTTGTCGGACCTGAAAGAAGACATCATTCTAGCTATCAACAAAAGAATCTGAACAATGTTACACCAGAAAATGTAGACATCTACATAAATTTTTTTATAGAGACCTCTTAAGGGGAATGGGAACACCTTCAGGGGTGGCAACTCCTGCAAAAGTATTTTTGTCTCCCATGTCAATAGGGGTCAACTCTTAAAGGAACGAATTTGCTCCTGAGGAGCAAATTCTTTCCTTTAAGAGTAGACCCCTTTTTCTGTGGGACAGGGCTTATAGAAAAGCGAACAGGAAGTCACGAAAGTGGTCTCCCTTTGAAAAATGTCGGAAAATCTGCGAGGTGTTCCAATTCCCCTTAAAATAGGGCTGGAATTTTGTAATCGACTATTATATTGAATCGGTTTCAGAAGTGGGTTATACTATCTTGGAACTTGTAAATAGGTTGTCTAGTTAGACTAGCATAAAAATCCCCCCCCCCCCAAAAAAAAAAAATATATTCCATGCAGAGCTGAAACTGACCGCACATGAGTACAGGTAAACCGCTTAGGAGGGCTTAGCTTGTCCAGGTAAAGTGATGTGAGTCAGACCGCCCCTATATATAAACCCTTTTGGTTTGTTTTGGCGGCAGGGCTTGAGATGCCATTTCATCTCAATGTCGGGTAAGTCTCACAAATTGGAAGCAACGTCTTCAAAAAGACCTTAATAATGTTGTCGGGAACATAAAATCTCAATACTAACAAACAAACCACTACTACTGATGACGGTTTCCAAGTCAATTTAGATATTCAGTATATGGAATTCAACAGCCTATGGAATTTAAAAAAAATCAAGAGCTGGCACTGAAAAAGACCAATGTCCCCTCCCCTAGCCCCCTCCCCCGTGGAGCCAATTTCTGAGTTTTTGCAAAATTTCAAGGATAGATACTTCAGCCAAAAATGACAAAAGAGTTCTGGCCTTTGGTCAGAATGTAGCCCTTGTGATGGTGAATAAGTGTGTGAAGTTTCATGGGACTCGGTCAAATACTTTTAAAGTAATGATCAAGGTTAAAGTTTTTGTGATGGGCAGACAGACAAACAGACAAACAAACAAACAGACAGACAGGGCAATACTATATGCCTACCGAATCAAAGATTCTCGGGGTGGGGTGGGGTGGGGTTGGGGGGGGTCATAAAAAACGGCATTTGACACTGCAAATTCATTGTTTATGTAATTCTACTTATAAGTTTATAACAAAACGGCTTTAATAATGAGATAGCATTGCCCTTTTCTTTCCAAAATGGTACAATGCAATTGAGCCACTTGATTTATTTGTTTGTGCTTAAGTTTAACGGCCCAGTCAACACTATAGTTTATCAACGACCTCTGAGAGTTCAATGTTCAAGCGTGGCAAGACTATTCCATATTTTAGGGGAAGCGGGTTTCGGATTTCTTTTTTCTCTGGATTTTAAAATTATAACTAAGATTTTTGATAATGTTATTATGTAGAAGTCGTCGCCAAGTGGTTTGTATGATGCAATACGAATCTCAGTAAAACTATATCTCCCAATGTAAAATCCCAACTGAGGGCGACTTACCTAAAACGCGGACTTGTCCAAAATTAAAAGTGCAGTCACGTCTCACTGCGTTTTGAAAGACTATAATAAGGTCATTTTTTGAGACGGTCAGTTTACCTATCCACACTCTTCCTGGGCAGGCTTATATGTAAGCGGTTGACCAGTACAGTGCACATTCTTTCGCCAGAAACTGACAACCATCCTTCTTGAATCGGCAGAAGGGAGAGAATGACCGTAGAAAAAAATTCAAAATCAATCTCCACGAAAGAATGTTGCCGACCCCGGCAGGTATCGAACCCGCGTCCTCCTGATCACCGGTCAGACGCGCATCCAATTGAGCTACCGAGGCGGCTCGAGTCACTTGATATGGCACTTCTTTTCTTGTTTCATTCCGGCGGCCCCCGCCCATAGGGGCTTGAAGAAATATATGCGCTGCATGATGCTTCCACGCAGAG
The DNA here is from genome assembly GCA_963580285.1 of Lucinisca nassula. Lineage (NCBI taxonomy): Eukaryota > Metazoa > Mollusca > Bivalvia > Lucinida > Lucinidae > Lucinisca > Lucinisca nassula. The sequence goes on along the minus strand of OY757025.1, from coordinate 53,864,528 downwards.
CTGAATCCGGCCCGCACACTAGTACTGGTAAACCGCTTAGAGGATCTAAGCCTGCCCAGGAACCCTGGAGCGAGGCGGACCGTCCATGCTAATAAACCGGGGCCATTGGTTGCATTGGGCGACAGGGCTTGAGATGTCATTTCATCTCGATGTCGGGTAAAAAGTCCCACAAAATTGGAAGCAACGTCTCCATAATGACCTTTACAGTGCTGACGGGGACGTTAAACCTCAAATCAAACAAACAATTGTTTCATTCCGTCTTACCTAATATAATCTAGTGGCCGTGTCTTATGTACCATAACATCACATATGGGACAATATTTGCTCGTCTCCAGGTACCTTGTGATGCACGTTCTACAAACTGAAAAAAGAAAACAACATAGGCATAATCTGTCAAAGTTAACAAATCAGTGTTGTGAACAGCATTTAAAACCCCATGTTATGTAGAAAATGTTGATTACAATCGCATAATTTATGACATATATAGAGGATCTTAAATTAGTGTTCGTGTATTGTTGAATTTATTAATTCGTTGAAGAAAAGGGATAAAATGCGAGGCTTTGCCGAGCATTTTATCCCTTTTCTTCAACGAGTTGAATAAATCCTATAATAAATGAGCACGAATGCAGGATTCTGTTTATCATATGACATTTAAAAGGCATTTTATTCACGACTGTTTCAAAACTAGAGCTATCAATAAAGGTGATGAATACCCCCACAAAAACTGCCTTGATAGTACAACAGCGGCATTTTGCATTTTTTTCACTTGAAAGGGGCCATAACTATGTCGAAAATTTACGAATTGTAGTGGAAATCGAACTTGACCTGTATTTTATGATGTTACATCAGTGTACCAAAAATTATAAAAACCGGTGAAGCGCTTTTTGAGTTATCGTCTGGAAACCAAATCAACAGACCGACCGACCGACCGACCGACCGACCGACAGACCGACCGACCGACAAGCTCACTCCTATATACACCCCAAATTTCATTTGTGGGGGTATAAAAATGCCAATATTCCGCCATAATTAAACGCAAGACGCCGTACATGTAACGTCACGGGGCGTACCTAACTAATTTGCATATTTAATCCACTATTTATTAGATGACGTTATTACATGCAGTCGCGACGTCATATGAGCCCCGCCAAACGAATTTGTGTCTTCGAGCATTCCGTCATGACAATTTTTAACTGCGCATGCCCAGCCATTCAGAGCGGCATGCAGGGATATGGCTTTCTGTCTGAGGGTTCCTCTTGATTCACTGCTTGTATGAGCGAACAGCGAAGGTTCTGGCGAGACTGCGCGGATGCGCAGGCTCGCCTGAACCTTCGCTGCTCGCATAGGCGATAAGTACCAAAATCGCTTGACGGGGTCCATATGATAAATAATATTTTTATAATTTTTGGCTCCACCGTTTATGGTGATTTCTACGCATTGCAGACTAATCACTCGCACTTCGCGTTTGTGGTTTAGTATATGTTAAAACTGCCCCCACCCCCACCAATTTCGCGCGTGCTTGCGATTTAGTCTGTCTGACCCAAAACAGTTAATTATTATTCAACATTCACTGCTTGAACCGCCTCATATTGAAATTTAAGCGCAGGACAAATTCCATATTCATCCGAGCTAAGCATAAGCGCATAGGGGTCTGGTTTGCTTTCTAAAGTGATACCTAATACGGCAGACAGTTCCTGTGATTCCTGTAATAGCATGACGGACCGACCACTTTTGGGTCTGTTCAAAAAGTCGATATTTTAACAGTTCCAAAGGTGGTCTCATACTAGAGCACACCGGGTGTAGAGAAACTTAATGTCTGTGGGTCAGTTGTTTGTCAAAGTTACTGAGCGTAAAAGCTATTCAGTGCCAAAGTCCACTTGACTACCACTGACATCGGAATGACGGATATTTATAGAAAATAGCCGCCGTGAGGTCGAATTTTTTTAATTAAGGTTTATCGATCCCGTCAACACTGTAAAGGTCATTTTGGAGACGCTGCTTCCAATTTTGTGGGACTTTTACCCGACATTGAGATGAAATGACTCCTCAAGCCCTGTCGCCCAATTAAACCAATAGGGTTTATAAGCATTGACGGTCCGACTCACATCGCTTTGCCTGGGTAGGCATAGATCCTCTAAGCGGTTTACCAGTAGCCTACTCGTGTGTGGTCGGATTCAGCTCTGCGTGGAAGCATCATGCAGCCCATCTATTTCTTCAAGCCCCGATGGGCGGGGGCGGTCGTGAGGTCAGAGTGAGGCGTAAGACGGTTATCTATACATTACGAAAACACGCCTTTAACAATACATTGTATATTTTACCACCTAAAAAATGAAAATTTTCAGATGAAAAATTGCGACATTTTTCTTATTTCTGCTCAAAACATAGATTGTGGATACTCGTTAGAACCGCCTCGGCGAGGCGATTCTAACGAGTACCCACAATCTATGTTTTTGAGCAGAAATAAGAAAAATAATGTATATCCCTGCAAACTCCAGTTTTACTATATAAAAGTGGGGTTTAAGGGGGTCAAAATTATAAAGGCGTGTTTTCGTGATGAGAATCTGGATTGGAATCATGGGTTGGGCTTGGCAAAAAGTGTAGACCCAGATCAGACGCTACAGAATGCGGCGTCTGATCGGGGTCTACACTGTTTGCTTAAAAATCTGGAATTTAAGGGTTACACAAAAGATTTAATTCGCGGTTCAAGACTATTTAAGGGTTAAACAAAACGGACTATTTTCCCAGCACACACTCTCAGACTCAGAGACAATCCACCCACCAGTAGTGAGCACTCTCAGCGCTTTGATTTAAAAGAGGTATTATATTTAGTCTTAAACCTTGACCCGCTGAATATAGAGGATCTTACATGAGTGTTCATGTATTATTTAATTTATTAAACGAGGTGAGGAAAAGGGATAAAATGCGAGGCTTTGCCGAGCATTTTATCCCGTTTCCTCAACGAGTTTAATAAATTCAATAATGCATGAGCACGAATGCAAGATTCTATTTATCATATGACATTTAAAACGCATTTTATTCACGATTGTTTACAAAAATGTCAATATTCCGCCGTTTCTAAACGCGACGTCGTTACGGACGTCGTACTTGTAACGTGGGACGTATCTAGCTAATTTGCATATTTAATCCACTAGTGGATTATCGAAAATATTACACGGCGTTATTACACGCTCAGACGCAACGTCATATGATAAATTTATATATGCCACACCCACTACTGATTATCAACCAATCAGATTACTTGATGCAAATTATTACAACAAATTCATGAGCTTAATGACAATGTAGATCCAGATCAGTTGGCTTCTTCTTCAGAAGCCATCTGATCTGGATCTGCTTTGCTTGAAAGATAAGACATATCCGGGCTCAGCAGGACATGGGTTAATTTGAACATTTAAAGTACTTACAAGTAGGGCTGGCTAATCGGAGCTGAAAAGATAATCGATTATCAGCCATGGCATTGCGATCGATAATTGATTAGTAATCGCTAAGGTGTTTGTCATAATTTTACCTGTCTGGCTTTCTTCTTAGCATGACACTTACCATATGTTGCACTCTATCATATGTATATTTGAACAGACAGGCCTGAGCAAACAGTGTAGACCCAGATGAGACGCCGCAGAATGCGGCGTCTCATCAGGGTCTGCACTGTTTGCCACTCATCCAGCTATTTTAGGCATAACTTCGGGTAGTAAATTGTACCTATCAAGTAATCGGTTAAAAGCAAATCAGCAATGATAATCATTTTTTGTGGAATTAATCGATCGATTAGTCGATTATACGATTAATCGTGTCAGCCTTACTTACAAGAATGCAGACATTCCGTGATGGTGGTAGCGTTGATGTAGTAGCCGCCACATAACACGCATATCACATGAGGATTTAGCTCCGTGATCTTTATCTTCGTCGTTCTGTTCATCTGAAAAAGCCAAAACAGTTACATCATCATGACGTCACAAATCAATATTTACTCACCCGAATGATGTAACGAGCATATTACGTTCATCTAAAAGACACGTCTTCATTACGTAACAAATCAGTATCTACTCGCATGAATGTTGTGGTACCGCTCGATTGAATATCAAAACAGTCGGGTTTACATTATTTTGATAATATCTGAGCACACATCAGAAAAAAAATGCCAAAAGAAAGGATAATTATAGGCATGTTTCGTAGTGATGTAGAGTGAATATAGAAGCCTCCGTGGTGTAGTGGTTACGCTACTCGCCTTGTAAACCAGGGATCACAGGATCGATCCCGGGCTTCTCCAGACTTTCGGATGAGTCTTTAAACCGAGGTCCCGTCTCCGTATGACCTTAGCTGTTGGTGGGACGTAAAACTCTCAAAACTCACTCACTCACTCATGTAGAGTGAATATAATTATGTTCTGTCCTTTCCCATAACCTGTAGACTCTATTAACTTATTTTTAAACAGAATGACCGGAAAACATAACAAGAAACAGAGTTATACGATATCTTGTGGACAGCAATATATTCTTAATGCTATTTTTTTAATTTTTGTTTCAAAATTCAAGGTAGCAGCATTGGCATTGTATGAGTGAATCACAATAATAAAATGTACAAGTTCGCAAGTCTGACACAAACGATATCTCCTACAAAGAAAACGTATATTAGCCATCAAATAATCTTTTATGTGGTATGCAAAATTATCAGAATCAATTTTTATTTTTCACATAGACAATAGCCTGTGAAAAAAAAAACAACAAAAAAAAAAACTTTAAAATGTGACATGCAAATCCTTTTCTTGCAGAACTGCTTGTGGAGAATATTGTTACTTAAAAGTGATGCGTTAAAACGCAGTACTTTTAGAATTTTGGTTACATTAATGTTGGGGGGCGAAAATGACTTTTCAACTGATAAATACGGTATTGTAAAGTGGTCACCGAAGCATTACTTTGGTGCACGAGCAAAAAAAAAGTTTCGTAATCACGATATTTTTGGCAGTTTCTTTATTGTCATTATAAGGTCCGGATTCCTTAAGTTAAAAAGCCAGCAAACCATTTCATAAGAACAAGCCAACGGGACGTCTAAGTAACGTCGATCGTCAGCGTGCCCTCGGTTTGGTTGAAGATGGGCTTTCATACCGCCAAGTTGCAGAGCGTATGGGTTGTTCGCACGCTACGATTGCTCGATTGGATGACACAACGCTACAGGGTCTGTGAACGATAGACAACGCCCTGGACGTGAACGTGTTACTACAGGTCAGCAGGACTAGTACATTGTTTTGACCCATAACCTACGCATAAATTTTGACAGCGGAACGTCGAATCAGTCGCTTTAATTGGTGTCGATCGCGTATCCGATGGATACGTTGGCGTTGGCGTGGTGTACTGTTCACGGACGAGTTCCGCTTTGTGTTAAAATGTTTGAGAGGCGGCCTAAAGTATATATGGCGTCGACGTGGGGAGCGATTTCAAGACTGTTGTGTTAACAGGTGCCACATTGGGGTGATGTGTGTGTGTGAAATCGGGTTTAACGTCGCTTTCAACAATTTTTCAGTCATATCACGACGGTGTCTGGTTGCGACAGGGAGCTCAATGCTCACGTTTATAGTGCTGCCTCACTGAAGTATCATGTCCCAGACACATTACATGATACCACACCCAACGTTTATAGTGCTGCCTCACTGAAGTATCATGTCCCAGACACATTACATGATACCACACCCAGTCACATTATCCTGACACTGGATCGACCAGTCCTAGCTCTACCCCGTAAATCTGAGTGCCAAGCGAGGAGCAGCTAGTACCATTTTTAACGACTTTGGTATGTCGCGGCCCGGGTTCGAACCCGAGACCTCCCGTTCCCCGGAGCGGAAACTCTACCAACTGAGCTATCGGGGCCGGTACCACATTGGGGTGGTGGTAGGGTAATGGGCTGTGTGTGTGTTGGGGGGGGGGGTCTCATGGTGCCACAAAACCCAACTCATCGTTGTTGATGGCAATTTGACTGTACGTCGGTACATCGATGAAATCTTAGCGCCTGAGGTGGTACCGTTTTTACGCAATAATGGTGACGTTACGCTTTTCCAACAAGACAATGCACGTGCTCATTCTGCGAGGCTGACCATGGACTTTTTTTAATTAAAAGGGTGTGCAAGTTCTTTGGCCTGCGTTTTCGCCGGATTTAAACACATTTGAGCACCTTTGTGACCAGCTCGGAAAACGTGTGTACAGCCGATGTCATCCGCCAGCTTGCCATAGTGCTACAGGAAAAGACTAATGGGGTACCTTGGCAACCAGTGCAGTCCCAGAGGCGTCAGTGCCTACACTAGTTGCTTACAGAATTTTCCCTAGAAAATAGAATAAAAACTGAAAAATAGGCCTGACACCCCTTATAAGAAATATGGACTTATCCAACATATAGCACTGGAACAGTCCACTAGCATACAATGGTATTAATGGCAGTAAAATAGTAAAAGAACACGCCAAGACCAACATGCATGTAAGGTCTGCTTTGAATACCTCATGACTATGAAAAAATTGTTTTAAAGAGTCAATACAGGTAAGCATAAATACAAAATGGTCGATAAATCATAGTAGATTTCCATAATTAGCAATAAATTATGAGGTATGAAAACAATCAGAGGAGGCGTCAAAATGACCACCGAGAAAAGTATAATCGCCCTTTTACGACATTAATATTGCCGCTTTATGATAGTCGTTATCATAAATATGGCGACTAACGTCAGACAAAAAAAAATAAAATAATTTATGTGGTTTCATTTTCATTGCGTTATTTAAACAAGAACGGTCCAATATATGTTTTATTGCTGTTGGGAGTCATACTCTCTGGCTCTAGCCCCCAGCCCGCTCCCCAAACTAACCCAAGTCGAGCTGATATACTTTTGAAATCACTTGGCTTACTTGGGTCGGGTGTCTTTTTGGGTCGATTGTTTATCAATCGACCCAAAGTTATAAAGGACAAACGTCTATTAGTGCTAGAGTCCACCTGACTATCACTGATTTATAGGAAAAAATCACGCAGATTATTTATAGAATTTTATCGCATTGAGGTTAGCGTGTCTGCGTAAAAAGGTTATTTGTAAAATCTGGGCTGGAATCATGGGTTGGTCTTGGCAAACGGTGTAGACCCAGATCAGATGCCGCAGAACGCGGCGTCTGATCAGGGTCAACACTGCTTGCTTGTAGTATAGGAATTTAAGGGTTAAATGAAACAGTCTAAATCCCCGTTCAGGCCCATTTTCCCTATCTACACCCAGAGACAATCGACCAATCAGTACTCTCAGTGCTTTGATTTAACAGAGGCTCTGAGGGTAATAAATGTTCGAAAAAAAAAAGGTGGGGGGGAGGGCATGGTGGCCCTGGATCAATATTGAACAAATGAAATGATAAGTAATCTATGGCGGAGCAGAGAGGGTTTGAGCAATTTTGGTTGACTGTGACCAAAGGAACAGTTTTGTGAAATTAATAATTCAAAATCAGCCTGGTTGTTTAGGAGCAGAAGTCATTATGAGGCTTGTAAATCTTTAGCTCTGGGAGTAGAAATTATTTCAAAATCCGAGAAGAAGTCGTTAAAAGATTTTTTCTATTTTTAGCCATGGCGACCATCTTGTTCATCCAAGCACAAGGGTTTGACCAATTTCGGTAAATTGTCACAAATGGAACATTCCTGTGAAATTATTTCCAAATGCATCCACTGGTTTAGAAAAAATCGTTCTATTTTTTGCTCCGGCGGCCATGGATGTTAACCCGAGCGGAACATTTTGGTCAATTTTGGTAAAGGGTCACCCAAAGAACATTCCTGTTAAATTATTTCGAAATCCATCCACTGGTTAAGCAGACGTCATTTAACAGTTTTTCTATTTTTGGATCTGGCGGCCATCTTGTTAATCCGAGTAGAACAGTTTTGAGCAATTTTAGCAGAGGGTCATCCAAGGAAAAAAATTCCTGTGAAATAATTTCAAAATCCATTCACTGGTTAAGGAATAGAAGTTATTTCAATCTTCTTTTCTGTTTTTAGTTCCGGTGGCCACCTTGTTTGTCATAGCAGAACGGTTTGGGCAATTTTGGTAGAGGGTCACCCAAGGAACATTTCTGTGAAATTGTTTCGAAATCCATCCACTGGTTTAGGAGAAGTCGTTTTAAAGTTTTTTCCTTCTATTTTTAGCTCTTGTGGCGAGCGGAACAGTTTGAGCAATTTTGGACGAGCATTCCTGTGAAATAATTTCAAAATCCATCCCCTGGTTAAGAAGAAGTCATTTAAAGTTTTTTTTTCTATTTTAAGCTCTGGCGGCCATCTTGTTGTATCGAGCGGAACGTTTTGAGCAATTTTGGTAAAGGGTCACCCAAAGAACAATCCTGGAAAATTATTTCAAAATCTATCCAGCAGTTTTGGAGAAGTCGTTTGAAACAAACGTTGACGACGGACGCACACACGGACCCATGGACGACGGACAGAGACCGATCACAGTAGCTCGCCTTCAGGTGAGCTAAAACAGAGAAAAATATACAACATAACAGAAGAAAAAGTGAAGAGAGAGAGAACCCAGAGCAAGTCATGCCCAACTATAAGCCAATATCAGCTGGACTGAAAAGCTGAACGACGCCTTTTTCTCGCCCACCCAATCCGTTTCATCTCGACGAATACCGAAAAAACACAAAGAAAATAAAAACAGCTGACATTCTTTAAATCAGCGGTTGTCAACACTTCAGTATTTATTTTCGGATTTGTAATGTACATTTTTTATTCAGTCGGGGCACAGCATTTCCTATAATTTACATGTGCACCCAGCGAAGACACAGATCAGCCTGCGCATTCGCGCAGTCTGATCAGTGTCTTCGTTGTGCGCTATAAGGATAGCTAAGGGTGCAATGCTCCTTCATGCCGCAAAAGAAGTCTCTGGTCAGACTATATGTATGCGCAGGCAGATCTAATTCTTGAATGGGTGCACATGTAAGTTGTATGAAATGTCGTGCCCCGGCTGGATTCATAAATTACACGAAATAAAACAAATGTGATCGGCATAATATATGTTACAGCATGAGCTTACCAACAACCGTGCAACACTAGACGCTGTACCTCTAATCTGCATTCTGTATCACTCCGCTTACATCAGGTCATTAAAAACCCATTTACTGCTGGTTTTAACCGCGACGTTAAGCACACTTAAAAGGAGACCATTTAAATCAGCTCATTTAAAATGCTGTACATATTATCATAATTCATTTTAGCTGAATCGACTTCATTAAGACATGTTTTTCAACCAAATTTGCTGATGGGGTATTTGCCCACCTTCAAAGAAACTGTGCATGTGTGTTCCTTAAAATATGAAAAGCGAGCTTTTTAATGGCAGATACCTAAAAAAATCAAATTTTCAATTTAACGTAAATTCATGTTCTTTTTATGCGGTGTTTTATTTCAATAGTTTATTTCTTTTATACAATACATTTTCTTTCTTTCTTTAATTTCTTTCTTTCTTTCTTTACCGACTGACTGACTGGGATAATGTAGGCCTTTATCAGCGTCTAGCCCTATTCTCTGTCACTTGTCTAAACATTTAAACACTAAAAGAACACGGATTGCCTGGACCCAGTTTATTTTTTACAAGGCAGTATCAAATGCAGGAAGACAAGACCGAACGGGAATCAGGGGATTACCGCCCCCGCCCATCGGGGCCTGAAGAAATAAGATGGTATGCGCCTAATACTGCCACGCAGAGCTGAATCCGACCGCACACGAGTACTGGTAAATCGCTTTTGTGGGACTTTAACCCGACAATGAGATGGAATGACATCTCAAGCCCTGTCGCCGAACGGGGCCTGAAGAAATAAGAAATAATAACGGGGACTTGCACCACTTTGCCTGGGCAGGCTTAGATCCTATAGTACTCGTGGGCGGTCGGTTTCAGCTCTGCTTGGAAGGATCCTGCAGACCATCTATTTCTTCGGGCCTCGATGGGCGGGGCGGATTTCCTTAGGGAATGTCAATGTTTCTGTGAAGATATAAACTTTGTCGCCATTTTTCAAGGGACACAGATTTTCTTTTCAATGGAGTGAACAGAGATGCTTCAGAAATGAAGAATTAACTAGGGTAATATCATAGACACGTATGTTGTGGGTACTTGATAGAAATCGCCTATAGCAGGCGATTCTATCAAGTACCGGATGCGCTTCTGACTGGTGATCAGGAGGACGCGGGTTCGATACCTGCCGGGGTCGGCAACATTCTTTCGTGGAGATTGATAATGAAATCTATTCTACGGTCATTCTCTCACATCTGCTGATTCAAGGAGGCCAGTTGTCAGTTTCTGGCGAAAGAATGTGCACTGTACAAGTTTACCGCTTACATATAAGATGCGATAAGTAAACTGATCGGCTCAAAAATTACCTAAAATAGTGCTGACTGGGTCGTAGAACTTCAATACAAACAAAAACAACATATAACAATGGAAGAATCCACTAGTATACAAATAGGTTAATAGAAAATATTCCTCATCATTGGGCTTATATTTCCACGTCAAAATTAACACATTCAATGAGTATCTTTCAACACACATACTCAGTTGAAATTTTCAAGCATTCAGTTCGGCGAATATTCCGTTTTTCCCGACACACTGAATTTTTTTCGGCCTCCATTTTTTTCTGACCATATCGAAACGGACACCATAGACGGTTTTCATATTACAACATTTTCATATTACAACAAGATTATAGGAAATAGGTCATTCAAGCCTGCGCATACATTATCATTGGCATACGTATCTATTTCTCTTTTATACACATATGAATAATATACACCAGACACAATAAGCGTTAGTATGATGTATATACTTTACAATTTTATCTCTCAGTTATCGCTCGTAAAATCTATTAGCCAGACATCACATAAATAATCCAGCGAGATTTTTCAAATTTCATGACGTTAACACTAATTAGTCCCAGTAATGAGTCCCACTTAATATATGGAGAAAAGTGGAGTTTACAAGTCTTTGTGTAAGCAATCTTTTCTTTATTCATCACGCGAACAAGTCCGTGAACCCCTAAACCCTACTTTATATAGAGAAAACTGGGGTTTACAGGGTAGGCATTACTTTTCTTATTTCCAATCAAAGACACAGGTTGTGGGTACCCGTTAGAACCGCCTCAATGAGGCGGTTCTAACGAGCACCCACAATCTTTGTTTTTGCAGTATTTATAATAAAAAATGTTACGGATTTTCTTCAGAAAGCTAGCCATTTTAGAGATTGAAAAATATACTATGTCGCACGGTTGTTATCGTTATTCTTGCTAAAAATAAGTAGATTGTGGATAGTCGTTAAAACCGTCTCATCGAGACGGTTCTAACGAGCACCCACAAGCTGTGTTTGAAGCTGAGATGAGAAACATGTCATAATTTTTTCACCAGGAAAAGCCATCTTCACCAACAAGCAAAAAAGCATTTTATCACACGGTCGCAGTGTATGTGTTCATTTCGCTTACTGTATATACATGCACATGAAAAAGAAAATAAGCTTACCAGAACATAAACTTCCCAATCTAAAAATACTCAATAGTCTGGCTAAATTCATGGCAGGTCCCTCGCTATCTTTATGCTAAAGAGTTTACATTTTTTTAGTCAAAACAGAAATGGAAAAATAATGAACCGTCAAAAAAGAAAGCAGCCCTGGGACTAATCAAACCTGTGTGTTAGGTTACAAACCACCAAGCCGACTGCTGGATTGATTAAAGGCGATAATAATTCAACACGCACTACAAATTACCATGGAGGCTTATTCACCGTATTTGCATTATTTGCTGGCTCCCAGCTTGCACATTGTCAATATTGGAAAAACAGATAACCAGACCCCCCCCCCTGACCTTAAAAGGTCAGGGGGGTCTGGTTACCTGTTTTTCCAACACTGATAACCTTCAGACTAGGAACCAGCAGATAATGTAAATAAGGTGAATAATATCAGGCTCCTACTTCTTTTTTTCCTCTCTGTCTGTGTGTCTGTCTGTCTGTCTGTCAATATTGCTGTAAACATGGTAAAAAGGGTAAATTTGATCCATGACCAAGACACTGCAGCCATCCCGGTCTAGGCCCCGATGGCGGTACGGCAAAAACTAGAATTCTCTTTCTCACTCTCCCACCCTTTCTCACCAATAGGTCAATTGCTTATACACGAGGCCCCCTCCCATTGGGGCTTGAAGAAATAAATGGGCTGCATGATGCTTCCACGCAGAGCTGAAACCGACCCGCACACGAGTACTGGTAAAACGCTTAGAGGATTTAAGCCTGCCCAGGCAAAGGGGTGCGAGTCGGCCCATCCATGCTAATAAACGCTATTGGTTTCATTGGGCGGCAGGGCTTTAGATGTCATTTTATCTCAATGTCGGGTAAAAGACCCACACAATTGGAAGCAACGTCTCCAAAATGACCTTTACAGTGTTGATTGGGACGGTAAACCTCAAATCAAACAAAACGCGAGGCCCTTTTTAGTCTTTTTTTTATTTTTCTGAGCCTAGGCGTTGGCGAGGTAGATCTTATGACAAAGTCAGCTGCATGCCTTTAGTGTTAACTTAAAGCAGCAGATAAAATATTTGTGATAATTGAAGGATAATTTTTGTCAGTTCTCCATAAAAACGCGAGGCGGTTCTCAATAAGTACCCACAACAAAGGTTTATATGGAGAAATAAGGAAAACTATCCTTCAATTAACACAAAATACTTGCCTTATCTATTGCTATGGAACTTAAACTGAACATTTCCTGAAGGCAGAATCGTACTCAGAGATTAAATTAAAGCTTTCTCTGTCTGAGATATGAAGATCTTAACAGAGGCAGATGTAACAGGAATATTGAATGGTAAGTTACTCCTTTATAACGTGCGTTGAGTACTAGTTTCAATCGGGTGTATTTGATAGGTCCTAAAGTGCCACACCGCCCCCGCCCATCGGGGCTTGAAGAAAGAGATTGGGCTGCATGATGCTTCCACGCAGAGCTGAAACCGACCGCACACAAGTACTGGTAATCGCTTTGAGGTTCTAAGCCTGCACAGGAAACGTTGTATGAGTCGGACCACCCAAGCACATAAACCCTATTGGTTTCATTGGCCGGCAGGGCTTGAGATGTCATCTCATCTCATTGTCGGGTAAAAGTCCCACAAAATTGGAAGCAACGTCTCCAAAATGACATATACAGTGTTGACGGGGACGTGAAACCTCAAACCAACCAACCATTATGCCTCATGACCTAACACTATGAGTAAATCTCAGTAATTCGAACTACACCTATTTCGATCAAATTTTCGTGGTCCCAGAGTTGCTGAGTTCACAGGCCGCAAAATGTTAATTTAGCGTACTGTAACCTAAGATAGTTTTCAAACGCTCTGTTGCTCTCAGCCTATCAGCATTGAAATGTACAGCACGACATGTCATTATAAAGCCATCAATCAATTTTGATAAAACATTATGATATGAACTCCAGTATTTTCCTCTCCCAGGCGAGTTGGCAAGGTGGTCCCTCTTTGGAGGCATTGCATTATTAGCTACAAAAATATCGCCCAAGTCACAGGCCTCGTTTTATTATTTTTCTTTTTCTTTTCTTTGCTTTTAAACCAACTTTTTAAACCCTAAAGCAGGTGCATTAAGTAAAAATCAATTAGTATTAAAATACTAATAATAAAACCACCAATAACCGTTTATAGCGTAACGTGGGGATAAATAAAGGAAAAATAGTTGAAAGAAAAAGTATTATCACAGTAATATGTCCCTAAATTAACACCCTAGCAAGTCCCACTTAATATAGAGAAGGGAAAAACCGAAAAGTTTGAGGACCATGAATAATATAATGTTATTAATCAAGTAATTTCGTATGGACCGAGGACCTGTATGAAATATGGGTCAATATGAAATTACTAGGTCAAAATGAAATTACTTGATTAATGACAATTTTATTAATTGATACAATTAAATTAACATGATTACTGTTTGTTTTTTACCTCACATGACCTCAGTTAATATTTGTTGACCTGGTGTTAATACAGATGACCTCCGATCAATACAGGATAGTCAGTTACTAATGAAAAAATAAGGCGACTACGGGCAAAGCTGCAATCTACACAACAATGATGATAATATTTTTATTTAAAAACTGGATTATAATTGAAGCAACTAGAGTTAAATTCCGCTAATAAGACCGCCAAACATTGCGACTAAATCTGGGTTAAAAGCTTATTTAGAAAGGCGCAGATATTCCTTCGTTGTGATTTCTGAAAACAGCGCCTTCTGGTCAGGGACCACCTTTGGGACTGTTCAAAAGTGGTCTTTTAGACCACTTTTGAACAGTTCCAAAAGGTGGTCTTAATATAGAAATTTTACTGTATAAGCAAAATATAACATTTTTGAACAATATCCCAGAATAAATAAATAATTAAAATAACGTAAGCACATGTCCAAGAACGACTACACGTCTATATGATTTTTGAAGAAAAAATATTCTCTTTGCTTCAAACACAGATCGGTGGGGTTCGATAGAGCCGCCTCAATGACGCGGTTCTCACGAGTAAATAATCACGTTTTGTTTGAGCAAAATAAGGAAAATATTTTTTTACCACTGTAAACCAATTTGTCTTTTATATTAAAAGTTGGGCTATTAACTATAACGTAGTATTGAGGCATAAATTAAATCCCTTTTTCTGGTGTTAATTACTAATTTCGTGGCATTAAGTTACCAAGTTCGACGAAGAAATATGAGACTAAGTCATAAACTGAAACTAAATACTTTAAAATAGTTAAAATGACAAAAAAAAAAAAAAAAAAAAAAACGTTTTTGCATGTTGTCTTTTTTTTTCAGCTAACTCACTACTGTTAATGAAAAAAAAAAAAAAAGAAAAAAAAGCAGCAACCCTTCGCTGTGAACTGATACAGCCAAAAACTCATTAACATTATTGTTGGGGGGCAAAAAAGCTGAAAACGTTGTAAGTTAAACACCCGTTTTGTATCCAAACTGTATTTTCGAAATAGGTTTATACATGTATATGTACTTGTAGTTATGGCATTTACATGTTTAAGATAAGATGTACATATCCAGTAAGATGCCAATATTAAGATCACCTTTGGGACTGTTCAAAAGTGGTCGTAAAAAAGTGGTCTTTACGACCACTTTTGAACAGTCCCAAAGGTGGTCTCTTAATAAATACACTTCAGTTTCAGTTTCAGTTTATTCAGAAATTCCAGGTTTACATTTTGTAAACAACAAGGACATCTAAACTAACTATTACAATAAGTAAATATGAGATAATTAATACACATTCAACATTTTTTCAGCTAAAATCGGTTATGGCAGGAAAAGCAAATGGAGCTGCCCCCAGCGGCCCTGCCTATGTCCGTGCGCTTCCCCAAACCAGATTGGTTACACTGGGTGTAGCAGTAAACACAAAGAAAGAAATCCCTTGAAGACATGGAAAACAAAATGGCAGTGTGTACAAAATTTCATGGGTCAGACTAGGTAGTTTCGGCCAATTAGGCATCGTCGGATGTCCTCATTTTTTCTTCACATTCCACAATGGAATGAAAGGGGGTGGGGTGGGGTTGGGCGAGATGATCTCAAACTTCGCTGCTCGCACAAATTATGTTTTTGTTTTCACGCCAATCGGGCATGCATGATGCTTCCAAGCAGAGCTAAGTCTACCGAACGTGAGTACTGGTAAACCATTTAGAAGGTCTAAGCCTGCTCAGGCAAAGATTTAAGCGGTGCAAGTGGGACCGTCCCTGGTTATAAATCCTAGCGGTTTCTTTGGGTGGTAGGGCTTGAGATTTCATTTCATCGCAACGTCGGGTAAAGTCCCAAAAATCGGAAGTAACGCAAGTACTGTTGGTTGGGGCGTAAAACCTTATCTCAAACCAATTTTACTTTTCGACTGCACGGGCCCATCTGTAATCTTTTTTTTTACCCTCGGTGGTCTTTTCTTCTTTCGCTCCGGTGATCTAACCTGCCTTTCAACCCTTAAGGGACCAAGCAAAATTGTATGACAGACTACTTTCAATTTTGTTTTATTTTCATTTAAAAAAAGGCTTGACATTTCATGTGAATCGTCTGCTGGAAGACGATTCACATGACATGTCAAACCTGGTTTTCTCTGAAAACAAAACTACAATAAATTGTTTTGAAATGATGTCTGGAACAGTCGTAATTGACGCTTTAAGAATTAACTTGGAGAGCAATTAGGGAAAGTGAATTAATTTTACATCTCTCATTGAAAAGGCAACTACCAGTCGCCAAGTATGAAAGCTTAATATCGCCTACGCCTGGGCCAAAGGCTGACGAAAGGCGCCCCAAAATAAGTGATAAGTGGGGGCGCAAGAAAGTGCGTGTGCTTATCAAGGTCTTCAATATCAGCAGTACTATGGACTGACCAACATACGAAAACTTTAAACTGAAAGAGTGCCCTGTCCCACCTGGATATCTGCATCTCAGCGGCCTATCGATTTTTTCCTAAAACCTTTATGTCTGCCCGGGCCTTAGTGTCTTAGATAAATGGGAAAAAATCTTTATGCTAGGTTCCCACTGTCGTGCGATCCGTTACGAACGCCACGATTGGCCATTCGTAGCTGGTCGTGGAATATTCTCTGAAAGTTCAGGTTTGGATACGAGGTGATGAGAGTCGGTCGATACGTTCTGGTACGATTCGTTGCGCTCAGATGCAATCCAATCACGATTTGTCAATTTCAGGTATCACGATCAGCCACGGTCTGCTCTCACGTTCAGATACGACCAAATGCGTTCCGATAGGATTGTTGCGATCCAGTCTACGACTTGGTCTCGATCTGAAACGATCATCACGATCGAGTACCCCGAATAGGGACGATCTGATACGTGCAGATACGTTCTTATACGCTCATCACGAGCCGATGCGTTCCGTTACGATAGCATACGACTGTCGTCTCGATGTTTTTCACCATCATGATCGAGGGCGATCACGATTTGGGCTACGACTTGACCCCGACTGGTATATATACAGCCGGACTGACCATGGACTTAATTGTTTCTTGATTTTTACAGCATAAACACTGACCCTCAATCATTGATGATGGTATGAGTTGCGGATGATGACAATGTGGCAATTTCTCTGGCTGGAATGGTTCAGGCTTGCCGTTTCCATTCTTAGCTTCCATTACCCTTGGGTGGCATCTTTCAAAGGGTTTAAAAATACTAGCAAAGGCCTGCCTGTCGGGCTTCTCCAGACATTCGGATGAATCTAGAAACCGAGGTTCCGTCTCCGTATGACCTTAGTTATTGGTGGGACGTAAAACTGAAAAACACTCACTCACTCACTCACTCATGAGCAGATCGCTGAATGAGTCGCATTTAATCTTGAGAACTCGAAATAGATCGTGGACGTTCGTATAAAAACGTAGCCTACTCGTATCTAATCGCATTTACTCGTATCATCTCGTATCTGATCACGAGCCATTCGTGACAGGTCTTGAGCAATGGGACCCGACAGAGCGTAACAAATCGTGCTAGATCTTGTGAGATCGCAACACATCTCAACAGAACGCGGTGTTTGTTTTGTCCAAGATTGGCCCCGATCACCGCGATTTGGAAGCACGATTAGATGCGATCCGTCGCGCTTTGTTACGATGCAACACGATGTGATACGATGATCCCGATTTGAAATCGATCGTGTTGATCGTGGAAAAATTTTGAACCGTTCAAAAATTTTCTACGATTAACACGATTGTCACGACTGACCTCAAGATCTGATAAGATCTGATAGGATCACCACGATTAGTCCACGATTAAGAACACGATTGCAATCGTGGCGCGAATCGTGATAGTGGGAACATAGCATTATTGCCCGCAATTACTAATAATACCTCTTTGAAACGATTTCTATTGTTATTTATTTCAAACTAGGCTAATTTATCCACATAGAGCAACTTTTCATCCTACCTGGTAAAATAACAGTTGTTTTCACTCCCGATTTCTTCACCTGTGTAGATGACTTACAAACAATTCATTCCATCACGAAAACACGCCTATATAATCTTGACCCGCTTAAACCCCAATATTTTATAGTAAAACTGGAATTTTCGTTTTTTTCCGGCGGTAATACAGTGTATGTAGTGAATTTTCCTGAATGTTGTAAGGGACAATTTACGGAAAAAAGTGACCTGCAAAATTGACAAAAAAAAAAAAGATGATTAAAGTGAATGCGAAGTTGCAGAGATAACAATTTCTGTTTGCAACATGACTAAAGCTAACAAAGGGCCATAAATCTTGTAAAAAGTAGTCACATCACGAAAACACGCCTATATAATTTTGACCCCCTCTAACCCCACTTTTATATAGTAAAACTGGGGTTTGCAGGGGTAAACCTTATTTTTTCTTATTTCTGCTCCGAGATAAAGATTGTTGGTACTCGTTAGAACCGCCTCAATGAGGCGGTTCTAACGAGTACCCACGATCTATATTTTGAGCAAAAATAAGAAAGATATCACAATTTTTCATCTGAAAATTTTCATTTTTTCGGCGATAAATGTGTCAATGTATTTGTATAGGCGTGCTTTCGTAATGAGTGAACCTTGGTATAAAATGATACTCTTCAGGTCATGGGCCCAATAACTGAAAGGTTTCATCCAAATTCATTAAAACCTGCAAAATAATGGTGCAGGGCCAAAACTTCATACAGAACAAAAAATAACAAAATCAGTCAAGCATGACCTGGATAAAATATGATCATCTTCAGGCCATGAAAGTTTCCTCAAAATCCTTAGAAAACTGTAGGAGCAGTTGCAGACATGATTATGTCTACCGATGCACGGATGAACTGACAAAGGGGCAGACAATGACCTCAGTAAAATATGATCACCTTCAGGTCACGAAACAATAACTGGAAAGTTTCATCAAAATCCCATGAGAAATGTATAAGGAGTTACGGAGATGAGAATTTCTGTTTCCGCGCAAATCTGGGTCCGAATGCACACGAGTACTGGTAAACCGCTTGGAGGATCTAAGCCTGCCAAGGAACAGCGGTGCGAGTCGGACCATGCTTATAACCCTATTGGTTTCATTGGGCGACAGGGCTTAAAAGATGTCATTTCATCTCAATGTCGGGTAAAAGTCCCACAAACTTGGAAGCAACATCTCCAAAATGACCTATATAGTGTTGACGGGGATGTTAAACATCAAATCAAACAATAAAATGGCTAAAACTGACAAAGGGCTGAAAAAAGAAGTCAGGCGAGACCTCTGTATATGATCATCTTCAGGTCATTGCAACAATTACTGGAAGGTGTCACTAAATGGCAAAAACTGCCTAAGTGCCATAACCCTGGTAAATATCAGTCGACCATGACCGCGGTAAAATATGACCATCTGCAGGTCATTGGAACATAAACTCGAAAGTTTCATAAAAATCCCTTGAAAACTGTAGGTGTTGCAGAAACAAGAACTTCTATATATAACATGGTAAAAACTGACGAAGGGCCATAACTCTGGTACAAATCAGTCGAGCATGACCTCGATAAAATATGATCATCTTCTGGTCATGGGAACAATAACATCAAACTCCCTTGAAAACTGTAGGAACAGTTGCGGAGACAAGAACATGGCAAAAAACTGTCAAAGTGCCACAACTCTGGTAAAAATCAGTCGAGCATGACCTCGATAAAATATGATCATTTCAGGTCACTGGAACAATAAATGGAAAGTTTTATCAAAATCCATTGAAAACTGTAGGAGGAGTTGCAGAGACGAGAACTTCTAAAACTGACAAAGGACTCTGGTCTATTATTAAAAATCAAATGAAATATGATCATCTTCAGGCCATGTTAACAATAACCGGAAAGTAACATCAAAATAGGCTGAAAACTGTAGGAGGAGTTGCGGAGACAATATTGTGTCAACGGACGGACAGACTGACGGACGTCCGGACCCATTACTATGGTCCCCTTCGACTAACGTCGGCGGGTGCTGAACCCCCTCCACCTTCATATAAAGAAATGAGTGTTTGATTTCCAGCGCACACTTAACCTTTTCTGTCCAGTTCAAAACATAGATTGTGGATACTGAATCCACTCCATCTTTATGCAGGATTTATTTTGATTTAGTTGCGCAAAGGCAAATTTTCACACCCATAACAGAAACGAAGTCACAAAGAAAGAATCCAATGCTATATCAATATCAAGAATCATGAATGATTCAAGTCTGTAACAATAGTATCCCTTTTTATTCCATTTGACCCATATTCATGTAAACAGGCATATTTTCATGGCAATATTGTTGCCATTTCACATGCTTTCAATGAACGGGCGACAAACAACAAACGCAAGGATAGTAGAACCGTTTGTTCTGGTGAGCTAAAGTCTGTCTGTGACCCTGACTTTGACCCCAAGGTCACGGTCATGGGAGCGGATGCTGGTGATAAAATGTTGAGACAAGTATCTATCTCCTCAGCAATAATAAAATGAATCTATCATACAGTAAAGAAGAAATGAGCTCCTAAAACTTTAACGCAAAATCTTTAACATTAAAAGTCTGTGACCTTGACCACAAGTTCATGGTGCTGATGTTGCTTGATGTTGCTGATAAAAACTTAAAGCAATATCTATCACCATACCAAATTCATCTACAGGCAACCAAGTAATTATCTAAAAATATTTCGTGTAAAAAATAACTTAAAATTTCTAAGTTTGTGTCCTTGAACCAAAGGTTATGGTCATGACACCAGAATCTATTAACAAACCAAGTATAAACTAAATCCATCCAAAGGTAAAGAAGAAATGAGCTCCTAAAAACTTTAACGCAAAATACATAAAAATTCAAAGTCTGTGGCCTTGATCCAAAGGTCGTGGTTATAGGTGCTGATGTTCCTGATAAAAACTTTGAAGCAATATCTACCATCATCCCAAGTCTCAAGTAAATGCATCTGAAGGCAACCAAGTAATGATCTAAAATTTTCAGTGCAAAAAAAAACCCATAAAAGTTCTTGGTCTGTGATCTTGACCCAAATGTCACGGTCATGTATGAAGCTGCTGATAAAAACGTTTGACTAGTACATATCACCATACCAAGCATGAACTAAATCTATCGAAAGGTATCCTAAAAAATTTAACACAAAAACTTTAACATAAGAATTCACAGCCTGTGACCTTGACCCCAAGGTTATGGTCAAGACAGCTGGAGCAGCAGCCAGTATCTATTATCATACCAAGTATAAACTAAATTCATCCAAGGTAAAGAAGTAATGAGCTCCTAAAAACTTTAACAAAAAAACTTTAACATTAAAATTCTAATTCTGTGATCTTGACCCCAAGGTCACGGCCATCGGTGCTGATACTGCAGATAAAAACTTTAGCCCAGTATCTATCACAATACCAAATATGAGCTCAACGCATGTACACATAAAAAAGTAATGAACAACAAAAAACTTTCACGCAAAAACTTGAAAATTTGTGGACGCCGACGCCGGGGGTCGGAACCGGTGAGCTAATAAAGAAAATGAGTGTTTGATTTTCAGCGTTGACAAAACTTTTCTGTTGAGTTCAAAATATAGAACCCCCTGCACCTTGATATATAGAAACGATAGTTTATTTTTCAGAGTACACTTTCTTTTTCTGTTCAAAATAAATACAGAATGTGGGTACTGAACCCCTTCCCCTTTAGTTTAGTTTATTCTGAATTATTTTAGTTCGACTTCAATCGCTCTCGAACACTCACTGCTACCAATTTATATGAAGAAACGACTATATGTTTTTTTTTTATTTTGCAGTGTACACTTAACTTTATGTCCAGTTCAAAATATAGATTGTGGGTAATGAATTCCCTCCACCTTTATATAAAGAAATGAGTTTGATTTTTCAGCGTACACCTTTCTGTCCAAAACAAAATATAGATTGTGGGTGCCAAATATCTAATGAAATGAGTGTTTAATTTTCAGCGTACACTTAACTTTTCTGTTCTTCAAAATATAGATTGTGAATGCTCAACAACTTCCACCTTGAATAAGATGATATAAAGAAATGTGTGTTTATTTTTTTTTTCTGTCATAAAGAACGTGAGTACTGACCCCTGTTACAACGCATAATGTAGTAATGTAGTAATTTCTTCATTTTGATTTTTTTACTACATTATGCGTTGGCATAGTCGACGCGAAATGAAGTAAAAAAATTATTTCATTTCGCGTTGATATGCACCATATCGACGCATAATGCAGTAATGATGGTAGAACATAGCTGTCTTCGAAAAGACTTAGGAAGCAATACAGTTAAATTCCTACAATTTAGACCACATTTGAGACGGTTCAAAAGTGGTTTGGCTACAGCCATTAGTAAACCATAAGTCGTATGCCGGGGGTATAAAATAGCAAAGGGTAATAACTCTAAGGAATGTGGCCCCATGGCCCCTAGTTTCTTTCCCACAATACAAGTAGTCATGATTGTCATGTATACAAAATTTCAAGTTTCTAGGTATAGTAGTTCTTGAGAAATCTTTGACACAAAATAAATGTTAACTCACAGACAGACAGACAGACACACTGCGCCCCCGCCCATAGGGGCTTGAAGAAATATATGGGCTGCACGATGCTTCCACGCAGAGTTGATGCCGACCGCACATTAGTACTGGTAATCTGCTTGGAAGGTCTAAGCTTGCCCAGGAAAACTGCTGCGAGTCGGCCCGTCCATGTATATAAACCCTATTGGTTTTATTGGGCGGCATCTCAATGTCGGGTAAAAGTCCCATGAAATTGGAAGCAACGTCTCCAAAATGACCTAAATAGTGTTGACGGGGACGTTAAACCTCAAATCAAACAAAAGACAGACAGGCAGACAGACAGACAGACAGACAGAATGGACAAAAACTATATACCCCCTTGCATACTTCGTATGCCGGGGGTATAAATAGATGGGCTGCACGATGCTTCCACGCAGAGCTGATACCGCCCGTACATGAGTCCTTGTAATCTGCTTAGAAGGTCTAAGCCTGTCCAGGAAAACTGCTGCGAGTCGGCCCATCCATGCATATAAACCCTATTGCTTTTAATTGGACGGCAGCGATTGAGATGTCATTTCATCTCAATATCGGGTAAAAGTCCCATAAAATTTGAAGCAATGTCTCCAAAATGACCTAAATAGTCTTGACGGGAACGTTAAACCTCAAATCAAACAAACAAACTGTTGACGCATAATGAAGTAAAATTACGTATGCCACCCATCGCCGCAAAATGAAATAATTCTTTCATTTTGCTCAAACCTCTTAGTATCGACGCATAATGAAGTAAAAACGACATTTTATTTCATTTCGCGTCGACTATGCCAACGCATAATGTAGTAAAAATTTCAAAATGAAGAAATTACTACATTACTACATTATGCGTTGTAACAGACCCCCCTCCACCTCGATATAAAGAAATGAGATTTTTAATGGTACTGAAGGAATGAATGGTGTTTTTTAGGGGTCACAATTTTTCTGATCAGCTAGTGAACCCTCTCCACATTTATATAAAGAAATGCTTGATTTTCAGCGTAAACGTAACTTTTCTGTCCAGTATAAATTGTGCACGGGTACGGAATCCCCTTGATATGCATCTTGGTAAAAAGAAATGAGTGTTTATTTTTCAGCGTATGTACACTTTACTTTTTTCTGTCCAGCAATAAATATAGAATGTGGGTATTGACTATTGAAAACCCTCCACCTTTATATAAAAAATGACGAGTGTTTGTGTTTCAGTGTACGTTTTATTTTTCAATTCTTTTCAGGTACTGAACCCTCTCCACCTTTATATAAATAGATGTTTTTATTAGCTTTTTCAGCGTAAACTTTATTATTCTTCTGTCATGCTCAAAATATAGATTGTGGTTATCTGTTAGAACCGCCTCGACGAGGTTGTTCTGACGGGAACCAACAATCTATGCTTAATATAAAACAACATAAACTAGAGCTGTCAGTGAAACTGACTAGGGCCCCGGCAGCGCTATCAGAGGAGTAGGAAAATGTTGAAAATTTGTGGACGGACAGACAGACAGACAGACGGACGGACAGAGTGATTACTATAGGGCATCCACACTTTCAGTGCGGGGCCCTAACGAGGTCAAAAATTATGGTACCACTAGAAAGGTCTTGTGACAAGGAATGCACGTGAAATGTGAAAGCCCTACCACTTACCAATCGACAGTTATGGCCAATGTTAAAGTTTTTAAAAAGGTTAAAAGGTCAAATGTCAAGGTCACGAGGTCAAATTTATGGTACCTCTTGAAAGGTCTTGTGATAAGGAATGCACATGTGAAATATGAAAGCTCTATCAGTTACCACTCAAAAGCTATGTCCAATGTTAAGGTTTTTGCGGACGGACAAACAGAAGGACAGACAGACAGACAGACCAAAAACTATATACCCCGAATCTTTGATTCCGGGGGCATATAAAAGGACTATTGAAAACTGGCATCCTGAGAGTTATGAAAAAGAGTAATACAGTAAAATTCTGCTATTTTTAAGACCACCGAAAATTGAGACTAATTCTGCTTTAAAAAGCTTATTTAAAAAGTTTCAGTTATTCTTTGCGTTTTCTGCATTCAGTGTCCTCTGGTTAGAGACCACCTTTGGTACTGTTCAAAAGTGGTCTGAAAGACCAATTTTGAACAGTCCTAAAGGTGGTCTTAATACGGGAATTGTACTGAATTTCCTAATACGGCTGCTATACCTAGGGGGTCCAATGTTGTTATAAACCAGCATTCAGCCACTTTATCGTTCCATCGCTTTTATCATTAATTTTACATACATCATAAATGCAAGAATTGGTGTCAACAGCGTGGAACAGAAAGGAGGGCGACTTAATGGCTCGCCTTGTGGTGTTCCCGTGTAACTGTATATCATAAAATTATCATTAAATATCCAAAATTCATGAGACAAAATAGACTCATAATGTATAATGACTATTGTTAACTCTTTCCTGTAGATGCTACCGCCATTTAAATAAATAAATAAATAAATAAATAAATAAATAAATAACACATTTTGTTAAACACGCAGCGTTGGTGTTTATGTGTGTTTTTTTTTTTCTTTTTTCATGTATAACCTGAGAAAATTAATAAACTCGAAACTGTTTACAGCTAAATTTTTGAGACATCTTTAATATAAATCTATTCATTTTTGCTGGATGATGCTGGACATAAATTATTTTTAATTACTTTCTGTTTCTGAATTCTGTTAAATTTATACAGCCAAGGACTTGTTTCTGGTCTTTTTTTTCTCCAGTAGCGACTAATTGTAAAGCGCTGTGGTGCAGCGGTAAAGCATCGGATTTGAGATCGAGAGGTAGTCGGTTCGATCCTCGTAAGCGCCACGTGTTGCTTCCTTGAGCAAGAAACTTTATCCACATTGCTTAGTACTGGTTCCTATCCAGGAAAAGAGGGCCACATGGAAGATTAGTACTAGTACTAAATGTGTTACCTTCTATAAATAAGGTCGATTATTATTATTATTACGCATGTCTTTGGGATAGTATACTGTACAGTTTTATATAGCCACGGATTTGCTCTCTCCCCACAAACCCCAACGCAACAAGTATTTACTTTCAATATAACGATACCGACTGATAAAGGGGGTGGCTGGATGGAGATCATGTGAGATAAAATTGTATTGATTATTTCTTGTTAGCCGGTTGTGCACTTTTGTGCCATAAAAATTGTAAAAGTGTTACATATCGACATTATTATCAATTGGTTGCAATATATAATGGTAATAAAATTGACCGAAATAACTGATTTCATGAGACATTTACGACTTAGGTCTGGTATGATTGTTGGAGAAAATGAATATGCATAAGCAATAATGTCATCGACCTTTAAAGAATGTTTACAAATGTTTAAATCTTGAGGTTTCGGTGAAATAAATATTTATTTTGCAGTAGCAAGATTAAGTAATGATAAAAGGAATTTGACAGACAGGCATAAATCATTGGTTGAAGTATGAATAGGTTACGAATAACGCTATAACCTGGATGAAAAAATAAGGTCACAGAATCTGTGCAGATCAAATTCAAGATCATCTTCCTTTCTGCTCTGAGTACACATCACGCCAACACGTCTATACAATTTTGACCCCCTCGAACCCCCTCTTATATAGTAAAACTGGGGTTAACATGGGTAAACCTTATTTTTCTTATTTCTGCTCTAAAATATAGATTGTGGGTACTTGTTAGAACCGCCTCGGTGAGGCGGTTCTAACGAGTAACCATAATCTCTATTTTGAGCAGATATATGAAAAATATCGCAATTTTTCGTCTTAAAAGTTTCCTTTTTTCCGGCGATAAAATTTACAAAATATTTGTATAGGCGTGTTTTCGTAATGTAATGGATAGCCTTGGAAATCCACTTTATATAGGGAAAAGTGGAGTTATCCATTTTACCTAATTTTCATTGAAAACATATTTTGTGGGTACACGTTAGAACTGCCCCGCTAAGGCGACTCTAACGAGTCCCTGTTTGCAGCATTAGGAGAAATATTGCACATATTTTGATCAGAAAGAGGTATGAAAGAAGAGAAATTTCTTTATTTAGAGAGGTCGGCTCGTTTGGTATGATAACCGATCTTCCTCAAGGCCCTCTAGTTAACCTTTTTTTGTTTTAACCAAATGGAATCGTCCTCCTTATCTTATAAATAGCAGGAGTCCATTTCAAAATTTAGGGGTGCCAGGCTGTGTTTTCTTCAAACTTGATTTGGAGAAAGGCTGTATTTTTTTTTGCAGTGAAGGCCCTGATCAGACGCCGCGTTCTGTGGCGTCTGATCTGGGCCTGCAGTATTTTACAATAACCCGTTTTGGGACTTCCGGTACAAAATGGGTTAAAGCACAATACAGGACATCAACATACAATAACTGAATAGGCCATGCCATTATTTTGCAAATGAACCATGAAGAAGTTATAAAAAGAAAAGAATCACGAGTAAGCCTCGTGCTGAGCGACATGCACTCCGAAACTGGCTTACAGCCTACAGGTGGGTACGCCTTTTCTATTTGTGCTGAATCATCAAGCGTGTGTACTCACCGAAGCCCAAAAAATTTCATCTCTAAAACTATCATTCGCACAGCCATGAAAGCTAAGAAGCCTCGCTATAAAGACCAACTAAAGTTAAGACCAAATCTGCTTTTAAAAGCTTATGGAGAAGGTTTCAGTTATTCTTTCTTTGTGTTTTCTACACCCAGTGTCTCCTAATAAGAGACCACCTTTGGGACTGTCCAAAAAGGATCTTAACAGACCCAAAGGCGGTCTTAATATAGGAATTTTACTGTTGCCACATTATATCGGCCATTATACAAGGGAAGCAACTTCTGCGAGTACATTATCGATTTCCTTTTTCAATCAAAGGAAAGAATTTCTTCTCTGAGGCAAACTTATCCTGCTGTTCACGACAACCGGGCCTGCCTTTGCAAACACTGTAGTTCCAGATCAAATGAAGCCACCTGAATTTGAATTCGTGAATTTGAACGAAAACATTACATAATGTAATCCGATTGACTGACAGTCAGTAATGGGTGTGGCTAATTTAAATTATTCAGCGGAATGAACCCTTTTGATACAAGAAACATTAATATATTTGAACGAGTCTCCTGTCCTGAAAATTTATCCGTTCGCCTTCTACTGCGGAACCGGAAGCCTCGTATTAATTAAGAACTCCACTTTCGAGTTCATGGCACAGAAAATAGCCAGTACATATTGCACAGGAACTTTTATCACGAAACAATGCACGCACAAAACATCGCGGTGACGTTGCAGCGACGTAACTTCCATATGCTGAAAAATATTGCAAGGTTGTGTAATGGACTAGTTGGGCTGGTACATGCCCAGTCAAATCGTGTATATTATCATTTGGATTTCACGCGACTCTTTAATCAGAGATGGGCGTAAACCGAGAAGTCAGAAAGAAATAAAACAGCAACAACAAAAATCAGCAGGCCTACCGTTGCAGAACTTAATGACAATTTGACAGAGAGAGATAGAGAGAGAGAGAGAGAGAGAGAGATGGTTTCTCGTGTGCGAATAATAATGAAATAGGGAGAGAGATCGCCAACAATATACGAAGCCTTCGAGTCAACATTTTACGAAAAAAAAAAAAAAAAAAAAAAAAAATAGTGTGTGTTTTTGGTTTTCGCTCGCAATGATTATCTGAAAATATGTACGATAATGAAACTGGGTGATGCTTGTGAAATCTATATACGTAACACTGCTTGCGCGCATTGCGCGCATAGTATCTGTTACAGTTTTCTGCTCCTAGTGTACTCCACACATTTTCAACATATTTCAGTAACCCTTTTCGTACCAAATTACATACACCATGAGTCTATTTCAAAATTAAGGGGTGACAGGTTGTATTTAAATTTTTCTTCAAAATTTATTTAGAAAATGGCTGAACATTTTGCAAACAGTGTAGGCCCTGATCAGACGCCGCGTTCTGCGGCGTCTGATCTGGGCCTGCACTGTTTGCCAAATGCCCTTTTTAAGGTTTCTTGTACAAAATGGGTTGACACGAGAGCCAGACTCCAGCGGTGAGCACTACAAATGCTAATTTCGTGAACTCGGCCCCGTGGCCCTTGAGAACAGATAATATTCGAACTATCCAAAACATCTGCCTTTTTTGCCACTACACATTGTTTGTAAGTATTTTTGAAATACATTAACTTAGTAACAAATACTGATTACCTTATCTCATCCGGCCAGAAATTGTTACCGAAAGATTAAATCTAATCCCAAAATGAAATTAACAGATGTACACGCTGACTGGCTGAATATTCTAACCAATGGAATTAATTATATACCAAGCCCTTATTAATGTAGTATGTTTCTGGCAAGATGCAGACACGTTTTAATTCAAGGCCAAACTGTTCGAAGTTCAATGAAGTTGATTAGTAGCGCGCAAGTTCTCTTTTTTTTTTTTCTTCGGGGGAAAAAGACATTTTTTTCAGTGAAACGTGTTAAAATATAAATTTGCTAGAACACTCAACTGTTTGATACACAAATCATATTTTGAAAAATGACTCTGATCTTAGTCCCTATTTGAATTTCCCATTTTTTTTTAGTTTTTTTTTTAACAATCATTTCATAATATTTGCATGAAAATACATATCGACGGCCAAGTCCATTTTTTGAATTCCTAGTCAAATCGTTTGCAGGTCTAGTGGACTGTTTTATGATTTGGCAACATATACCGTAATAAGTTTTTAAACATGAAAGTTTCACCAGAAAAGGTCATTCCTAGAGCGACGAAAGGGAAAACTTAAAACATATGCTGTTAATTTTGACTTGGTACTGGATCGGAAAACTTTTCACCAAAACGTAATAAAAATCATGAAAATACATCTATATAATTTTCACACCCTTGAACCCAACTTTTAAATAGTAAAGCTGGGGTTTACAGGGGCATACCTTATTTTTCTTATTTCTGCTATAAAATGTAGATTGTGGGAATTCGTCAGAACCGCCTCGACGAGGCGGTTCTCACGAGTACCCACAATCTATATTTTGAGCAGAAATAACAAATATATCACAATTGTTCATCATAAAATTTTCGTTTTTTAGGCGGTAAAGTTTAAATATGTATATGTATAGGAGTGTTTTCGTAATTAATATGATTTATAATTATGATATGTATTCGTGTGTTTCGCGCCTGACAGTATCAATTGAATTTTATGCAGAGACATATTTTTTCTTTCCGTATCATTAGTAGCTCCAAATGTCACTATGCATCTGTCACTCACAGTGTATGTAGAGTCTGCGCAATCCTCTAACATTTTCTAGCCTTATGGATTGTTTTATACATGATGCCATAACACAAGACAATATATATACAGTGAAATTCCACTATTAAAACCACCTAAAATAAAGACTTATTCTGCTTTAAAAAGCTTATTTAGAAGCTAACATTTATTCTTTCTTTGTGTTTTCTGCATATAGTGTACTCCGGTCAGAGACGATCTTTGAGACTGTTCAAAAGTGGTCTTAAAGACCACTTTTGAACAGTTGCAAAGGCGTCTTAATACAGGAATTTTACTGTAACTGTTTTAATGCCAAATTCAATGTAGGCAAGTATAATAAATTGTGTACTATCCATATGTACATGCAAATGACTAAACCAATAAACATCACTATGTTAGTAATGCAAAACTCCTAAATGTATGCTGAACATATTAATGTAAGGGAATATTACGTAATATATAGATATTGACCCTGACAAGGCCCGACTCCTGACTGGTACAGAGATCCGAGTCCCACCAGCAACGCCTCCTTAACACCTTCGGGGAGAAAAATAGGGACGATTGTAAATAAAACTGTTTTGTTACACGGAAATAAACCAGCGAATTTGTAACTGACACCGGCTATTCTTTTGTCATTGAAATTTGACAAGCTGGACACATTTCAGGCAGAAGTAATGTTATAGATGTTGCTCAGCAGACCGAGGCGAAAAGCTCACAGACTCCGTCTGGGTTTCAACACATATTTACCGCAGGAATAATGGTTTTCTTTTTCGCATAGTGCTACGAGTTTTCGCGCTTGTGCCTATACAGTAAAACTTCTAAATAAAGACCACCATTGGGTCTGTTCAAAAGTGGCCTTGACCATACCACTTTTGAACAGTCCCAAAGGTGGTTTCTGACCAGAGGACACTGTATGCAGAAAACACAAAGAAAGAATAACTGAAACATTGTAAATAAGTTGTTAAAGCAGATAAAGTCTCAATTTTTGGTAATCTTAATAGCGGAATTTTACTGTAAAGTGCTATGAGTTTTCGTGCTTGTGCATATACAGTAAAACTTCTAAATAAAGACCACCTTTGGGTCTGTTCAAAAGTGGTATTGAGAAGACCACTTTTGAACAGTCCCAAAGGTGGTCTTATACTGGGGATACTAGGTGTAGTAAACACAAAGAAAAATAAGTAAAAGAACCTAATTAAGATTAAATCTGCTTTTAAAAGCTCCTTGACAAGATTTCAGTTTTTCTTTCTATGTGTTTTCTACATCAAATGTCTCCTAGTAAGAGACCACCTTTAGGACTGTATAAAAGTGGTCTTAAAGACCACTTTTGAACAGTCTGAAATGTGGTCTTAATATAGGAATTTTACTGTACCTTAAACCTTTAACCATGCCTTTATAAGCAGAATTAGTTTAAAATTAGTTGGTCTTAATAGCGAAATTTTAGTGTATCTACAGGACTTGTCTGAACGTACATATTCCGGAGGCATGTGAATATATATCAGCTTTCCAGTTTGTCCATTGATATAAGAAGGTCAAATCGAGGTAAATCTCCCAAAATGTAAACAAAATTTCGAAGCATTTGTGGTGTCAGTTGTTCTTTAAAATACCCAAAGCCATTCAGACAACACACTTATGTGACTTAGGGAAATGTTTCATGACTCCCAACACAACTTCTTTGCTATGAAAATAAAAGATATTTTTTCTTATTTACGCCCTAAACACAGGCTGTAGACTCTCGTTCGAGCCGCCTCGACGAGGTGGTTTTAACGCATGCCAAAAATCCGTCTTTGAACAAATTAAAAGATAAATATACACACCCTGTAAATACCCAGTTCTCTGCATCAAAAGTGGGGATAACATGGGCCTTCATTTCACGGAATAGTGAATGTGCTGAAAGATCTACTATTTAATACGATAACACATCTGTACGACATAATGCATAGAGGGTTAATATTCTGAAGAAAATTTGTGATATCTTTCTTATAAATGCTCCAAACATAGGTTGTGGGTGCTCGTTAGAACCGCCTCAACGCGGCGGTTCTAACGAGTACCCACAACCTATGTCCGTGAGCAGAATGAAGGAAAATGTTAATCCCCTCAGGGCCCTGTAACCCCCATTTTTCTCTGTATAAAGTGGGGTTTAGAGGGATGTTTATTTATTACACGGACTTGTTTACATGATTAAAAGATGGAAAGAAGGCCTCTAATGCCAATAATATACATGTTAAACATAATCGGATACATGAGGCACTGAAAAACTCTGTAAACTTCAACTGTGCAGTCAAATCCTGTGATATATGTCTAATTATAATATCGTGTAGTGTACATGTTTACTATGAAGTCAAATAAATACAGTTTAAACCAACTGTGCAGCAACAGAACCTTGTTTGAAATTTGGAAATCGGCCAATGAATTCCGTACTATTGCCTCCCATAGATCGAAAGTACGGGTGGTCACGGATTAATTAAATAAGCAATTTAGCAGCACTGCCCAAACTGCTCGATAAAGACATCTACATACACAAAAACATGTAGATTTAAAGATAACATTATAAGTTAGCGACACAGTAATTTAAGCCGTTTAATCCCCTGTTTAGCTAGACGACGTCACAAAGAAATATTGCTCAGTTCAAAATCAGATATCAACGGTCGCCATTTTGAATCTAGGGATGCTTATTATCCGCCAATAATTGGCCCGAATTACGGCGTAACTACGTTGTGACAAACGCTGAATTTAAATATACATTTGATACAAATAAAACAAAATAATATTTACTTACGTTTATTGTCTAATTTTTCCAAAATACTTGAAAATCTGGGTTAAATCTTGACCTCTTTGTACAACATAATTTCCCTACACAATGTATAATTGAATCACGTGATCGCCCGGTG
This sequence comes from Lucinisca nassula, assembly GCA_963580285.1. NCBI lineage: Eukaryota > Metazoa > Mollusca > Bivalvia > Lucinida > Lucinidae > Lucinisca > Lucinisca nassula. Next base: position 53,831,908 of record OY757025.1, on the reverse strand, counting down.
GGCTGTGGTATTGTTTACATTTATCGATATTTATAGAACTGGAAAATCTTGTCCAATAGAAAGTTGGCAAAGGCGGAGTTGCAATCAAAAGCTATGAATATTAACAAAACCAATTAGATGCCCGCTGATCCGGAGAACGTAAGAAAAAGATTACGATCGATCACCGCAGTGGTAAATAATAATTATAGTTTGTCACGTTTGTATATTTTTTTTTATTCTGCATGAATAAAACATTAGCAGCGAAATGTTCATAGAAATAATAGGATTTAAAATGAACTTTGAAAGGTGCAGATACCAATCGTTTCAAGCTAATTTCCCTGAGAGTCACTCCGCTATTAAGATCACCTAATCACCTAAACGCCTTTAAAAGCTTAGTTATTTTTTCTTTGCATGTGTCTCCTAATAAGAGATCACCTTTGGAACTGTTCAAAACTTTTGGACAGTCCCAAAGGTGGTCTTTAAATCTGTCTGTCTATTTCAAACACACTGAAATTAAGTTAGCCAATTCCGTACCAGAAACCCTTTAAGGGGTACACTGGCAAACAGTGCAGGCCCAGATCAGACGCCACAGAACGCGGCGTCTGATCAGGGCCTCCACTGTTTGCCAAAAGTTAAGCCATTTTACGAATAAATCTTGAAGAAAACACAACCTGACATCCCTAAATTTCGAAATGGACTCCTACCATATATACATGTAAGGTGGTACAAAAAGGGTTAATAGACACCCTATCGAACAATATATGATAATACAATATTCATTTATGCGATATAAGTGGTTAAATAAATAAATAAATAAATAATCGTGGCCCAGTGGTAAAGAGCGCTGACTCCTAACCATTTGGTCTGTTGCAATTATGGGTTAGAGCCTCGTTAGGATCACATATGCGACACAAAGTTCTGCAACGGAAGGTCAGGTGGTTTTTCTTCGGGTTCTCCGATTTTCACCCATCTCTGTTAATAATGAAATGACCATTGAAGAAAAACAAAACAAAAACATCAAAATGAAATGAAACTAAGCTAAACTAAAATAAATAAAAACTAAACTGAAGTAAATTATAAACTAAACTAATAAATTAATAAATTCCCATCGAGAGGTTACGAAAATATTGTTTGTCGTATTTGGAGAAGATCTTCATACATTTTGTTAAAAACTACGTTTCTACTGTTTGTTTACTTGGGGAATCAATTATAATAATAATAATAATAATAAAGACTTTATATTTACAGTGGGTGACACAATTAGCTAAAAACTACTCTTCCTTGAGGCCCACTTAACATAATGTGCAATAAAATAATTAATATATAAAATACGTCATAGCTCCAAAAGTCAGAGGTGAAAATGTCTATCTTTAAAGGCACCTCCCCTTCAGAAAAAGAAAGTGCATCGGGATCACAAGTGCGTGTATTTGTTTGATTTAGGGGATAACTGTATTCAAAATTGTCATTTGGGGAGGTAAATCGGCGGTTTTACGATCCGAAATTTCGTTTAACGGCGAATTTGGTGTTTAACGTCCACTTCAACACTATTTAGGTCATTTTGGAGACGTTGCTTCCAATTTCGCGGGACTTTTACCCGACATTGAAATGAAATGACATCTCAAGCCCTGTCACCCAATGAAACCAATATGGTTTATAAGCATGGATGGTCCGACTCGTCACCACTGTGCCTGTGCAGGCTTAGGCCTTCTAAGCGGTTTACCAGTACTCTTGTGCGCGGTCGGTTTCAGCTCTGCGTAGAAGCACCGTATAGACCAATCTATTTCTCCCAGCCCAGATGGGCGGGGGCGCACAAGCGCGTGTAATGAATAACCCTCCAAACCCCACTGTACATAGAGAAATCTGAGGTTTACAAGGACATTAGTTTCCCCATTCCTCCCCCAAGACAATGGACGCGGGTACTGGTGGGTCTATTGTCTCTGAGGGTAGGCTGGGAAAATAGTCCTCAACAGGGACTTTGAATGTTTCATTTAAAATATTAAAAAAAATTAAGCATACAGTATAGACCCTGATCAGACGACGCTGATCTGTGTCTACTTTGTTTGCCAATGTTGCAGCAAATGAGATCAGTTTATTTGTTTTACAGCTAACCCTCTTTACACAACATTCTGACGTCATACCGACAAGAATAGCATGGCTATAAATAACCGTTTCCCGGAGTTCATATAAATACTAAACCACAACCAACCTCTTTATATTATAAAACTATTAATGTGGCCCAAAGCAGAAAACCGTGTTAGTTCAACAACCGTGTTATATCCAAACAAAAATGTATAGATTGTATAGAAAATGGTCATTTTTCTATATAATCTTTGTTTGCCAATGTTGCAGCAAATGAGATCAGTTTATTTGTTTTACAGCTAACCCTCTTTACACAACATTCTGACGTCATACCGACAAGAATAGCATGGGATCCCTCTGGAAACCGTGTTCGATGCAAACAAAAGTGTATATATTATATAGAAAATGGAAAAGTGTTTCTATATAATCTATGTAATTTTGGGATCAATCTTGAAACCTGTTATATCTATTACCGTGTTATAACAAACGGTGTTATAATGAGGTCGTGGTGTATTTATACCTGGGTTAGTGATAGTCAAGTGGACATCAGCAATACAAATGCTTGCATATCAGTACACGTATAACTGGGTCGATTGATTTTGTGTCGATTGGTAAACAATCGACCCTGAAACTACTGACCAGCTCGTGTTTTTTTTTTTTTTTTTTTTTTTTTTGCAGCGAAAAAAGTGCTTTCACAATGGCGTAGCAGGAGTAACAAAATGCTATCATGCACAAAAAGGAAAATCTTGGGGAAAAAAGATTCCCAAAGATAAGGCTGCTCTATAGGGAATGGGAAAAAATAAAGGAAAATGTTTGATATTCAAGTGCCTGATAAGGTAAGTATTTTGTGATAGTTAAAGGATAGTTTTCCTTATATTTCTCCATATAAAGCTGTGTTGTGGGTACTCATCAGAACCGCCTCGTCGAGGCGGTTTTAATGAATACCTTTAAAACTATCCGTCAGTTATCACAAAATACTTACATTATCTGCTCTCAACATAAGAAATATTTGTCACTGCTGTATATACCGTTTGTTTCGAGCTACGTATTTTACGCGCATATAAACCCTCCGAGTGACACATACGCACGCACACACACTTATAGTTCATCTATCTGTCTGATGAAAGGAAACGTTACTAAACCAAGTTACCCAGCCATCTCCTCCTCCTCCTCCTCTCTCTCTCTCTCTCTCTCTCTCTCTCTCTCTCTCTCTCTCTCTCTCTCTCTCTCTCTCTCTCTCTCATTCCTTGTCTGGCTAAATTTGAATGACTGATTGTTTTATTTTGTCTGACCCATAGTGCCATTTCTGTTGTGTTAGTAGTAATTTTAACAATTTAAAGTAACCGAAAATATCTATTTATTTATTTACTTTACTTTACTTTAAATATAAAACATACATATCAACCTTTCCCCCCTTTTTTAAGAATGAGCCGTTAAGTAAGCCGTTTTTTTTTTCATCAGAACAAAATAGAATCCTTACGAAAACACGCCTATACAAATACATTATAACTTTTATTATCCAAAAAAATGAAAATTTTAAGATGAAAAAAATGTTATATTTTTCATATTTCTGCTCAACATATAGACTGTTGGTACTCGTTAGAACCGCCTCATCGAGGCGGTTCTAACGAGTACCCACAATCTATATTTTAAGGCAGAAATAAGAAGAATAAAGTTCACCCCTCTAAACCCCAGTTTTACAATATAAAAATGGGGTTCAAGGTGGTCAAACTTATATAGGCGTGTTTTCGTTATGTTTAACTGTCTATCAGCGTGCACATATAATAATATCACAAGGTCAAGATATAAAATACATATGACGACAATAAATAAATACAAGATTCTGATGTAAGTAGTAAGAAAATTTTAAATATATCTTAGTATCCAGACACAAAGAGATCCAGATTATTGAAAAAACGCGTTCGTTCTATCTCGTGTTATTTGAAACCCATAATGCAATATTCTGTTATGCCATAGTGGTAATAATTTTAAACTACCATGTTTTTCAATTTGCTGTTGCCATTTTTCTCATGCCCGTTGATTGCCGTGTATGTTGTTCATAATTTAGGATAGATTTCAAAATTCAAACTGGGTTAAATTTGAATTAAACAATAACACCAAGACAAGTAAGGGGGGAAACTGGGAGTTTAATTCTAGCTACGACTCCAATACTAAGATAATCGCGCTCTACTTTTTCATGTGAAACAAGGCATGCATAAAATAATCACTTTGCACGGCTTAACACACACAATAATTAATTGCATAATGATTGCATAAATTTGCGAACTTTTTATTTAGTGAAAAATGTATCTCCAAAAATTTAATAAGATTTTTTTTTTAAACTACCAGTTGATTCAGGTGTTTTTACACGCCTTTTAAACTTTACGTTATGTCATCCACTTATATATACACAAACTCGAATTTGAATAATTTTATTTTAAATGGAAAGTTTTACGATTGAAAATCGGTGAAAACTGGTTAGCATAGATCAGTTGCGATCACACAGGTGAGTTTACAGTTTCTGAGGACGATAAAACACAGGGCATAGTTTAAAAATAATAATGTGCATCTATGTCATAAATATTAATGAGACATTTTGAAGTTGCTCTGTTTCCATGGAATAGTTCACACTCCAACTCGGAAACTACTTATATAAGTTAACTTCATTAGGTTTTCGCCCTTCTATTCATTGAACCAATGTCTTTGTAAACGTAATGGTGCCAATTTAGATTGTAGAAATATATAAAGCCTAGATAATTTTTAACATCTGGCGGTTGAACTCCATAGTTACACATACATAGACTATATCTAGGTCAGGAATTTACATATACATGTTAACAATAAACACAGGTATAACGAAGTCACAAGTGAACTTCGAGAGACACGTACATATTTTCCTAATTTCTGTGTTGCTAGCATTAGAAATCAACACTTGTCTGTTATAATAATATGGGCGAACGTTTTGCTATAAATAGGGCATGCGGGTACAGAATGGTATACTCGTCCTCAATATCATACTTATTACATAGAGTACACATGCGTTGTGTTCTATCAGCCCTATTTTGAGCGTATCTTCCCGTTTCGATACGTAATTGATGAGAGGATAATCTTAATGGGGATAAATCCATTCTTAGTTTGTTTGTTAATACATTCAAATAATGCTCAAAATCGAAAAAATTTATAGGAAGTTGAAATTGGAGGGATTTAATGCTTCTGGGATGTTTGTGCGTCCGTGCGTGCGTTCGTCTTTGTGCCCGTGCGTCCGTTACACCTTTTGATGAATAGCATAAATTCTGAACTGTGCATGCTAAGGTTTGAAATTTCATACATGGATTCCGCATGAAAAAACAGCTGACATGTATTTTTCCCATCAGACATGTATTTTTCCCATCAGCTATGTATTTTTTCCAATCAGGATTATGCCCCTTTCCTGAGTTATGTCCCTTTGAAAAAAATTAAGGATGAAATATTGTCAGCAAAATATCTCCAAAACCATTAAAGCCAGAGCCTTGAAACCTTGTCAATGCACTTGGATTGATGAGTATATGGCCTGATTAACGTTTGTATAAATTATGAAACTTCATAAGTTATGTCCTTTGTGACTTTGAGCATGCTTTTTGATGCATAGCATAACTTTTAAACCGTGCATGCTAGGGTTTTGAGGTTTTATATATGGATTCCTCATGAAAAAATAGCTCCACATGAAAAAATAGCTTACACATATTATTTTAACATCAGGATTATTCCCCTTTCCACTTTGAAAAAATATGGATGAAATATTGTCAGCAAAATATCTCCAAAACCATTCAAAATGGAGCATTGAAACCTAGTGAATAGATTGGTGTTGATGAGTAAATGACCTGATTAATTTTTGAATAAATTGCGAAAAATACTTCATGAATTATCGTCCTTTATAACTTTACATTGCATGCTTTTTTATGTATAGCATAACCGTGCACGCTTGGGTTTTGTATATGGATTCCTGATGAAAAAAAAGGCGACATGTATTTTTTTTTCCTCATCAGGATTATGCCCCTCTTTTGAGTTATGGCTCTTTGAAAAATATGGATGAAATCTGGTCAGCAAAATATCTCAAAACCTATTGAAGCTTACGCCGTATAGCCTAGCGAATAGTTTGATATTAATAAGTAGATGGCATGGCCCCGATGTTATAAAACTTTTTTCATGCTCAACTCACTTGAGCATGAAATTTGTCCTGCTCTCAAATTTTAAAAATGCCAACAATTGTTGGCATTTTAAAATTTGTGAGCAGGACAAATAACATACTCTGCTATCTGAGAAAGAAAAATCGCTCAACTTCTCAGTATTTTAATTTTTATGAGCACAACAAGTTTCATGCTTAGCTGAGCTGAGCATGAAAAAAAGTTTTATAACCTCGGGGCCTCTTTAACTTTGAATAAATCCGAAAATACTTGATGAGTTATGGCTTTTTGTAACTTGGTGGCTAAATTGAATATTCGGCAGGACAAGGGTTAATCATTCAGTCTCTGACCGCTGTTCGGCCCCGTCTATCGGGGCTTGAAGAAATAGATGGGCTGCATGATGCTTCCACGCAGAGCTGAAACCGACCGCACACGGGTACCGGTAAACCGCTTAGAGGATCTAAGCCTGCACAGGCAAAGCGGCGCGAGTCCATGCTTATAAACCCTATTGGTTTCATTGGGCGACAGGGCTTGAGAAGTCATTTCATCTCAATGTCTGGTAAAAGTACCCACAAACTTGGAAATAACGTCTCCAAAATGACCTATACAGTGTTGACGGGGACGTTGAACCTCAAATCAAACAAACAAACTTGGATTACCAATTAGAAAAAGTTTTTTTTGCACACCAGACAAGAAAATCCGTGATTTTACCCTGGGATAGAAATTTATGTTCTGACCCTGGTGTTCCGACCCAAAATCGAATATAATCGCGTGTTTGATAAATCATTGTAAATGCACTGGTTGATTACGACCTCGTATGCGCCGTCGTTAAGGTTGACATCACGGCACGTCACTAAACATTCCTGCAGTGTCAACACAATATGGCGGACGTTGGTTTTGTATGTTTGTTTGATTTGAGGTTTAACGTCCCCGTCAACACTGTAAAGGTCATTTTGGAGACGTTGCTTCCAATTTTGTTGGACTTTTACCCGACATTGAGATGAAATGACATCTCAAGCCCTGTCGCCCAATGAAACCAACAGGGTTTATAAGCATGGACGGTCCGCCTCGCATCGCGGTTCCTGGACAGGCTTAGATCCTCTAAGAGGTTTACCAGTACTAGTGTGCGGGCCGGATTCAGCTCTGCGTGGAAGCAACATGCAGCCCATATATTTCTTCAAGCCCCAATGGGCGGGGGCTTCGGCGGACGTTGGTAACCGAAGTGACTGCAGCATTAAAATTCGCGCTTAGAAATGGAAGGTATGCAAGAAAAAGAATCAAATATGGGTGTGAGGGGTGGATAGAAAAATCCGTCCCTCGGGATCACTGTCCGGCATCAGTCGGCAAGCCTCGTGATGCCGGACAGTGTCACTCGGAACGGATTTTTCCATCCACCCCTCACACCCATATAAGATTCTTATATGTTATAGTACTTTTGTTTGTTTGATTTGAGGTTTAACGTCCCCGTCAACACTGTAAAGGTCGTTTTGGAGACGTTGCCTCCAATTTTGTGGGACTTTTACCCGTCATTGAGATGAAATGACATCTCAAGCCCTGTCGCCCAATGAAACCAATAGGGTTAATAAGCATGGACGGTCCGACACTCACACCGCTTTGCCTTGGCAGGCTTAGATCCTCTAAGTGGGTTACCAGTACCCGTGTGTGGGTCGGATTCAGCTCTGCGTGGAAGCATCGTGCAGCCCATATATTTCTTCAAGCCCCGATGGGCGGGGGCCGTTGTTATAGTACTATAAAGATGTACGGAATAGAACATGTTCTATTCCAAAATGTGTTGGATCCATCTGTATACACGAGCTATCTTGATACGTCCATCAAGATCTATATATCAAAGTTGTACGTATATAGCCTAGGCTTAAGTTGCTGGCTAAAAAAATAAGTACACGGACATCTGTTACCCGCTGTTGACAACAACCCATATCTTTGTAAACAGTGTATATCCAGATCAGATGACTTCTGAAGAATCCACGTGATCAGGATCTACTCTGTATGACATTCAGTTTATGAATTTGTAGGAATAAATTACACCAAGTAATCTAATTGGTTCAAAGTCAGAAATGGTTGTGGCTAAATTGTATATTCAGCAGGATAATGGTTAATCATTGAGTCTCTGACCGCTGTAGGTTCGATCCTGGCTCGGGTCACATATGAAACGCCAACTTCTACAACGGAAGGTCATTTAGTTTTCTCCGAGTGCTCCAGTTTTCACCTACCTTTGTTTAACGTTTTGCTGAAATGAAATGAAATAAAATGAAAAGAACGTTTGGTTTAAACATATCTTTTTATTCAGTAGATGGCAAATAATCCAAAAAGACCATAATATAGTGTAAGGGTTTGATCGAAAGCTAAAAGTTGCTTATAAAGGTCATCTCCTGGAAGAAAGGTACCGGATATTAATGCCGGATTCACGGAGTGTACGTTCATATTTAAATTGGTTAACGTCATATTAATTACACCAAAATGCAAACTTTCAGACAAAATTACAATAACGTGATTAGGTAAGGAGAGTTTTTTTTTTTTTCTTAGAAAATATCGGAAAAGAGATTTGAAGCAACCATTTGCCATATACCGGGGCCCGATAATGGCAAACTCTTACATTTTGAAATTACTATAAACTCTTCGCTACTACAAATGCGAGAGAGGATGAGAGAGAAGGAAAGAGTAGTGTAAAACGTATGCTCTTTTCTATAACTTTCTGAACATTATGGAAAGTACTTATATTTTCTTCCAAACATATTGATTCATCAAAATATTACAGAGTCCTTAGATTTATTATTGATGAAAAAGTATGTAACTCATACCGTTGATTATCTGGTATCTATCACACTGAAAGAAGAAATGATAAGCTTTTTCAATTTCACCACAACCGCAAGAGGCAGTCTCAGACAAATTCTTCCTTTATGAGTCACTGTTAAGAGCACCACATTTTGTTCTCAGACGTACGTGCATTACTTGTCATTTTCGCTTTCTACAATAAAATTTAGGTACTTTCACTTTGTCTCTAGTCAAAAAGGATTTGAAAGACGCAATAGAGGTTACATATTTAGCCTCTTGAGGCAGATTATTCCAGTCTCTGATAACAGGTGGTAAGAAAGAGGAATAGTACTGATTTGTTTTACACTAAATTGTTGTATAGTTATCGGAGTGGCGGATGTCATATCGAGTTGTCTCGCCGACGGAAAAGGGGGATGAGGTTAGATAAGTAAGCTGGAACTAGGTAATGCTGTATTTTTAAAAATGAAGACAGTTTGTGATTTGTTCGCCTAGTTTGCAAAGGACCCAACCCATTTCTTCATATTACGGTGTTAGTGATGTGCCACCGGTTACTATTCTGGCAGCCTCATTTTGGAGTTTGTCTAATTCCCTTCAAGTTTCTCGTATAATGTGCAATTTTCCAAGGTTGCAGCCCCGTATACTAATAGTGGTCGCATAAACGACGTATAAATGGTTTCAGGAGATTTTCTTCCAGTTCTAGCTAAGTCTGCGCATCACATTTAGACTGTGCCATACCGCTCTCTTTCTTTCTATTTTACCTTTTCAGGCGCAGTCGCTAGAATGCGAGATGTTTATGAGACTCCACTTCCTGGATCTGACGATCAGACATAATAATAGGAAGATAAATATGTTCATTTACTTTACGAGATATAATCATGGACTCTGTCTTGGAAGAATTAAGTGTTACTATAGCCACCTCCTGGCCCAATCAGATATAGTTTAAACATTAAGCAGCTGTCTCAGGATGCTCAGTAACAACATATAGAGATGTGTCATCTGCAGATATTCTTATTTCTGACCCAATTTCGGTGACAATGTAATTTATGAAAATAGAGTAAAAGAAGGGGACCTAATACAGAACCTTGGGGGACACCAGCTTTTATCACCTTCCAGTCGGATAACAACACGTTGTCCGCATCCTCAAACCAGCCGAAAAATGTGCATGTATTACCAGCCGCCTTTCATCACGAAGACACGCCTATATAACGCTGACCCCACTTTATACAGTAGAACTGGGGTAAATCTTATTTTTCTTATTTTTGCTCTATAATATAGATTGTGGGTTCTCATTATAACCGCCTCGATGGTTTCATCTGAAAAATTTCATTTTTTCGGCGGTAAAATTTGTAATGTACAAATGTATTTGAATAGGCGTGTTTTCGTAATGAATTTACACATAATTACGATGCTGATATCTAACAAAACTAGTTTATGAAATGAAATAAAAAGAATAAACTCGAACCAAAAATAAAACGAAATAAAATCAAATCCCATACTTGATCGGGAGTAAAACAACAACAAAAAAAATCTAATGAAATTCTGCATGCTATCGTTAAAAAGCATATGGCTATATTTGGAGAAGAACAAGTATATGCAGTTTGGAAGCCTGGCGCAGTTTGGCTGTAGTTGGAGAATCGCCAGTTTGGCTATATTAGGAAAAAGAACAAATATTAGTCAGTTTAGCTATATTTTGAGAAGATGTAGTGCAAACAATTTGGCTATTTTTGGAGAAAATTTCTATTAGTTAAATTTGCAAATCTACATGCATGCAGTTTGACTATATATATGTAATTTGCAGTATGGTAATGGATGTATTCGGATAAAAAAACATACATACAGTTTTGATATACAGTTTGTATATGTTGAGAAGAACCGGTTATATTTTGATGACTAGTACTCGTACATACAGTTTGGTTACATTTGGAGGGTACATAGTTTGGTTATATTTGGAGAATAATCAGTACATGCAGCATGAATATACATGTATTTGAAGAAAAAAGAAGAAGAAGAAGAAAAAAAAAAAAAAAAAAAAACACAGTAAAATTCCGCTATTAAGACCACCTAAAATTAAGACTAAATCTGACATAGAGAAGGTTTCGGTTATTCTTTCATTGGGTTTTCTACAGTCTGTGTCTCCTAATAAGTGACCACCTTTGGGACTGTTCAAAATGGTCTTAAAGACCAATTTTGAACAGTCCCAATGTGTTCTTACTATGGAAATTTTACTGTATTTTCAGTTTTCTGTTGGTAAAGCTCGGATAACCAAGGTACCTGCATTTTGGCTATATTTGGAGGAAAAAAAAACAAGTTATAGTTCGTTATAGAATTTGGAGAACAGCTTTCCTGCAGTTTGAATATATTTGGAGAACTTTGTTTACGGACCGCAAGGCCTCCCTTCAGTTATCTACATAGCTTATAACCCAGTAAGCATTCTACATAAATCTACAGCGGGCCGTTAGCGGCCCGTCAGGGTAGCTGACGGGCCGCTAACGGCCCGCTGTAGATTTATGTAGAATGCTAGCAGGGAAGTTTATCACCACTGCATCAAGGTGTCGACTCTTTGGCTCAGTGGTTTCACCCAGGCGGCCCGGGTTCGAATCCCACCATAGGCGGGGATTTTATTCCAGCTCTGCTTCTTTCCTTTGTGACGACTTTCATTTCGTAGAATGGGGGCGCGAGCTCGTCCGAGATCGGACTTAAGGAGCATAGCTTATAGGTTTATCACCACTCTCTGACCTTTTGGCTCAGTGGTTAGAACATTGGACTTTCAACAGATCTTTCTTTCTCTCTCTCTCTCTTTCTTTCTTTCTTTCTTTCTTTCTTTGAAATATGATTTTCTAAGGTGATCTATCCGGTTTTGAATGTGTACAGAATACCCCCCCCCCCCCATAACAAAAGGATTTATTTATTTATTTTTATCATATGACGTCGCCTTTGAAAATGTAATACCGCCATATAATAAATTCGATAATCCGCTGTGGATTAAATATGCAAATTAGTTATACACGCCCCGTAACGTTAAATGTACGACGTCCTTAACGGCGTCGCGTTTACTAATGGCGGAATATTGACATTCTTGTAAAACAATCGTGAATAAAATGCATTTTAAATGTCATATGATAAATAAAATCATGCATTATTAAACTTATTTATTTATTATCAATTTCTTGACAACATATATAAATACATATGCATCAAAGGATTGGATGGGATTGAATTTATGAAACAGATAAAATGCTCGGCAAAGCCTCGCATTTTATCTCTTTTCCTCGACTCGTTTAATAAATTCAATAATACATGAGCACTCATGTATTTATTATATATATCAAAATGTCATTGGATTGACATGGCCTAAATTTTATCCTCTCCAAGAAAAGGAGTTTTGAACTGTGTCATGTGATTTCAATCAACTCTTTTTCTACAGGCGATAAATAACAGACGGACTGGATCTCTTCTTTGTTAAAATATATTTATCTGCTCCGCCTATACGCCCATACTACGGTCTCCGTTGAAAAGTTCCTCCCTTCCCGCCTACTGACAGATATCGTTAACCCACAGAGCATACGATTAATGGCCTTTAATTTGCTCCTCCAATGCACCCCGTGGTATAATATAGTTGGCAATCCATCACGTCTGCTGATGGATTGCGGTAACGGAGGCCCGTGACAGGGGTGTAGAAATTGTGACAAATTGACCTAAAACACAGTCGCACATAAGGGACTGACTGCCTTGTCTTGCAGGACTCTGAAAAATCCATCGTCTTTCCTCCTAGGCATCTTCATCTACCCTACGTTCGTCACCTGCGCTGCCGATCGTGGAGTGGCACTGGTTCTTGTAGCGACAACTGGATGATTGTTTTGTTTGTGTTCAGAGTTTACGTCCCGTCATCACTATTTAGGTCTTATCGAGACGTTGTTTTCGATTTTGTGGGAGCGTAACCCGACATTGAGATAGACTGACACCTCAATGCACCTTTATGTACAGGGACTCATGATTCATATCACTTTGCCCGGGCAGGCTTAGATCTTCTAAGCGGTTTACCAGTATTCATGTTTGTTCGGTTTCAGCTCTGCGCGGAAGCACCATGCGACCCAATCTATTTCTCCAAGCCCCGATGGGCGGGGCCCTCCGATCTGCAAGTAAATACAAATAAATCAAAGAATATGTTGTGTTTTTTTTTTGGTTGGGAGAGGGGGGGGGTGTATTTGAGTTTAACGTCCCAGTCTATTCTATTTAGTTCATTTTGAGCCGGACAGTTTACCAAGACTTCATGATCAATCTCCAAAGAATGTTGCCGACTCCGGCAGGTATCGAACCCGCGGCCCCCTGATAACCAGTCAGACGCGCACCCGAGTGAGCTGCAGAAGCCGGCCGAATATGTCGTGTGAAATCATTAGAATCGCACCAACATATAATGTTTTTTTTTTTTTATTATTATTATTATTTTAACGCCGCGGTCAACACAATTTAGGTCATATCGAGCAGGTCAGTTTACCTGGCAGGCTTATACGTAAGCGGTAAACCAGTGCAGTGCATATATTTTCCACCAGAAACTGACAACCGTCTTTCTTGAATCAATATAGGATATGTGAGTTATGAAGTCTTGAGCGACCAACGAAGACTCAGATCAGCCTGCGAATTCGCACAGTCTGATCAGAGTCTTCGCTGATCGCATGTATCTACTATTGTCTAATTTCTATGCAGAGAAACATAAGCAAAATGTCCTGTCATAGTGGATGGGTGCGCAGGTTGATTTGAGTCTCTGTTGGTCGCACCGGTCTTATTGTAGGTTTTGCCATGCGCCGGTTCATGTGAGTAATGGGAAAATCCCGAGAGGCTCTAGAACACGTTTGAATCAGTCATAGTAAACGAGTAATCAGTGTTCTAACGTCCCCGTCAACACTATTTGGGTAATTTTGGAGACGCTGCTTCCGATTTTGTTGGGTTTACCTGATACTGAGATGAAATATTATCTCAAGCCCTACCGCCAGGCTTTAACGAGCGTACGAATCGCACCACTTTTCCTGGGCAGGCTTAGAACCTCTAAGCAATAAGAAAATTATTGCAATTTTTCATCTTAATTTTTTTTTTCAGCGGTAAACTTTACACTGTATTTGTATAGGCGCGTTTTCGTTATGCCCCCACTTGCTGCCTCTGAAGAAACCCAATATGCGTTTACAATGTCTGGATAGAAAAATGTGCCACGTCACAGGAAATCATTACACGATCTGTCTCCCAAGTTATCGGAGTTCGTATCGATAATTTGCGACACTTCTGTGCAGAACCGGTTCACCGGAAGCTGCTTTCTCGGTCGTGTACGCTTATCCAAATTGCCAGTTTTCGCATATGCCGGCTTGGATGCCTGGGCCCTAATCAATGTCAAATCATAGCCTTCGCTCCACTTGAATAAGATGTGTCTCATCCAATTATAGCCTTCGAAAGTAGGTCGATGTTCTCTGATCGATTAAATCTTAAAGCGCCGTCTGTCGGAGAAAAAATAAATCAATGCACATTTCTCCACACCGCCGAGTTTTATCAGATAACGCCGCATCACGCTTGTATGCTTAAATTCGCATTTTATTTAAAACATGCATGCACATGTGTAAAAAAGGCAAACGTTTATGGTGCAAATGATGATTAAGGGCATAGTTAAAATGCAATTAAATTTTCAACAGAAATTACGCAAAAAACAATCACACAAACAAACAATAATAAATAAATAAATAAATAAATAAATAAATAAATAAATAAATACAGTACAATTCCAATAATACTCGTCTTTTCACTGAAGTAACCATATTTTTGGCGATTGTTGGTCAGTCGACCCAAAGCTATTAAACACAGTAGTTTTTCGTTGCCGTTATGTCAACGTGACTATCATTGATTTGTAAGAAGTCCAGGTAATAGTTATTTATAGAAACAGCCGCTCTGTTCTTATCGCTGTATTGTAAGTGGGTTATCAATAAAATCTGGATTGGAATCATGTGTTGGGTTTCATAACGAAAACACGCCTATATAATTTGGAGCACCTTAAACCCCACTTTTATAAGTAAAACTAGGGTTTGCAGGGATAAACTTTATTTTTCTTATTTCTGCTTTAAATTGGCCCCCGCCCATAGGGGCTTGAAGAAATATATGGGCTGCATGATGCTTCCACGCAGAGCTGAATCCGGCCCGCACACTAGTACTGGTAAACAGCTTAGAGGATCTAAGCCTGTCCAGTAACCGCGGTGCGAGGTGGACCGTCCATGCTAATAAACCCTATTGGTTTCATTGGGCGACAGGGCTTGAGATGTCATTTCATCTCAATGTCGGGTAAAAGTCCCACAAAATTGGAAGCAACGTCTCCAAAATGACCTTTACAGTGTTGACGGGGACTTTAAACCTCAAATCAAACAAACAAACAAACAATTTCTGCTCTAAAATATAGACTGTGGGTACTCGTTAGAACCGCCTCGATGAGGCGTTTCTAACGAGTGGGTTCTAACGAGTACCCACAATCTATATTTTGAGCAGATATAAGAAAAAAAACACAATTTTTCATCCTAAAATTTTCATGTTTTCGGCGATAAAGGTTACAATGTATTAGTATAGGCGCGCGACATGGAAAGTTACTTACATTTGGCCATGGTCGATTGCTTGGCAATCGACCCAATGTTAACAGTAGCGCAGGAGACTTCATTGCTGTTGTTCACGTGATTACAACTTACCAACAGAGTTAAATCACGCTTAAAATAAACTGCACACAATAAAGATAAGAAACCGCAAGTAATGGAATGTATCGCAAGTATTTGGGTACCCATATATGGCACCCGCCCATCGGGTCTTGAAGAAATAGATGGGCTGCGTGTTGCTTCCACGAGGAGCTGAAACCGACCCGCACAACCGCGTAGAGGATCTAAGCCTGCCCAGGCAAAGCAGAGCGAGTCGGACCGTCAATGCTTATAAACCCTATTGGTTTCATTGGGCGGCAGGGCTTGAGATGTCATTTCATCTCAATGTCGGGTAAAAGTCCCACAAATTGGAAGCAACGTCTCCAAAATGACCTTTTGAGTGTTGACGGGGACGTCAAACCTAAATCAAACAAACAAACCCATATATGCCTAAGGTCCCGAAAATGGGACATTGGCAAAGAGTGTTGACCCAGATAATACGCCACAGAACGAAGTTTCTGGATCCACCCTGTTTGCTTGAAGTACAGGAATTTAAGGGTGAAGCGAGAGTTTAGTACCATTTCCCCAGTACTTTAAGTGCTTCAAGTTGATTACTTTACTGCATAACCAAATACCCAGCCAGCATAGACTGCCGACCAGCGTCGGGCCGACAGCGATACGACGTAGCAATGTCGTATCGCTGTCGGCCCGACGTGGGCCCCCTGTTTTTTGCTGACTGGGCAATGACAATTTCGGTCAGCTTGATTATCAGTGGATCTTTGTCGACTTGTTCATTCTTAATGGAAGGTGTGGTCCCGATAAAAATGTTGGTTCAATGACGTTTCGCGGTCAATCAGTAATTGATTATTCTATTGTCTCTTGTGATGCCGTACATTTTATCGACACATTCAGTGTCACTGAACTAGACCACCTTTATTCCGATGGTCATTGTTTAATAAGTACATCACTCACTCTTCATAATGCTTTGTTAAACAAATACAAACCCCATACCCATGCAAAGAAACATAGACCAAAGCTACCTGCAGAGAAAAAAATAATGTTTGCCCAAAACATAGATCGGGTCAAAGTACAAGATTTACATAGTCATATTTTACAGTCAAAAGGTAATATGTTATCTGTAAACAGAGAAAATGTAAACAGAATTTGCTCCATGTTTTCCGCTATATTCGAAGAGTCTGCAGATTCTTGCATTCCCGTGAACATTAACTCTAGGCGGGAAAATAGTAAAAAGCCTTGGTTTGGCAAACAGTGTGGGCTAGCTCGAAAAAAGTATCATATCGCTAAAAAACGACACACTCAGTTACCTTCTCCAAGTACTAAACTAAACCTTCTGCAAGCCAGTAAAATATACAAGCGAAAAATAAATTTTTACATTGCAAAATACAACAAAACCGCCCAAAAGAAACTAAGAAACTTGAAATCTAAAAACCCAAAGGACTACTGGAAAATTTTAAATGAGATTGGAAAGAAACAAAAGAATAAAAATGAAATTGAACTTGACGCTCTTTATAACTTTTTTAAGGATCTAAACGAGCAAATCGACTCGAATAATGAACAAGTGTACGATGATTTAAATTTTTCAGAAAATGATAATGATGTCATTTTAAATTCTCAAATTACTGACTCTGAAATTTTAAAATGTATAAATTCATTGAAGAACAATAAAGCTTGTTCCAACGATCACATAATTAACGAATATATCAAAAGCACATCGGACATAATGTTACCTTTATATAACAGCTTCTTTAATCTCATTCTCGAGTCAGGCATTTTGCCCGATTCTTGGCTTGAAGGCATAATTAAACCTATTTATAAAAACAAAGGCGACCCCCTTCAGCCAGAAAATTATAGGCCAATCACTATATTGAGCTGTTTTGGGAAACTTTTTACGTCTGTTTTAAATATGAGGCTCCACAAATTTCTCGAACACCACAACATTCTAGATGAAAACCAGGCTGGTTTCAGGCCGGGATATTCAACCACTGACCACATTTTTGCCCTTCACGCGCTTATTGAAATACTCAAATCTACAAAGACAAAACTTTTCTGTTCATTTATTGATTTCAGCAAGGCTTTTGATTCTGTTTGGCGTGTTGGTTTATGGACAAAAATTCTTAAGCATAACATCAAAGGAAATTTCTTTCGCATAATTTACAACCTGTACCAGGAAATAAAATCGTGTGTGTCCTTTAATGGATCCGACTCTACCTTCTTCCAAAGCTATAGAGGGGTACGACAAGGTGAAAATCTGTCGCCTGTTCTTTTTGCACTGTTCTTGAATGATTTGGAAAGTTTCCTTACAGAGAATAACTGCAATGGTATAAATCTAAAAATGTCGGATGCTGACCTTAGCATTTATATCAAAATATTTATTTTGCTTTATGCTGACGACACTGTAATCTTTGGGACTGATGAAGTTAATTTTCAAAACAATTTGAACACATTCTTTGAGTACTCACAAATCTGGAAACTTGACATAAATTTCGATAAAACTAAAATTCTTGTCTTCGGAACACGTAATGACGATAAGTTTAACTTCAAACTTGGCGAAAACACCATTGCTATCTGTAATGACTTTAAATATTTAGGTGTTGTTTTCACGAAAACTAGAAGTTTTTATAAAGCTAGGAAACATAATGTTGATCAGGCTAGAAAGGCCCTGCATCTCTTGTATAAAAGGGCGCGAAATCTGAATCTTCCTCTCGATTTGCAGCTACACCTTTTCGATCACACTATTTTACCTATTGCTTTATACTCATGCGAAGTCTGGGGATTTGAGAATATACAGCTCATTGAAAATCTACATAATGAGTTTCTAAGGCGAATAACAAACCTTAGGAAAAGCACGCCTTCTTATATGTTACATGCCGAACTAGGACGTAAACCAATTGAAATTAACGTAAAAACACGAATGATTGGCTTTTGGCTATCCATTGTAAATGGAAAAGAGACTAAACTGTCAAAGATATTATACCAAAAAATGCTACATGACTATAATTCAGGAATTTACGAACACAAATGGATACGGTGTATCAGAGACATCCTCATTTCTGTCGGTCGCCTAGATCTTTTTTACAAAAATTTTGTCGATAATCCCAGATCTGTCAAGATGTCAATATCCCGAACGCTATTTGATTTACACATACAAGCGTGGGTTCAAAAACTTAATGACTCGTCAAAAGGTAAACTTTATTCTAGTTTCAAGCAAGATCTTACTTTTCAAAACTACTTATCAAAGCTTGGTCCAAAACACTATTTACCCATCATAAAGTTCAGAACAAGTAACCACAGATTGCCGGTCGAGACGGGTCGGTGGGAAAATATCCCGCTAGATGAAAGGAAATGTAAATTATGTACAAAAACAGATATTGGCGACGAGTTTCACTACCTTCTATGTTGCAAGTTCTTTGAGTCAGAACGAAAGCGTCTCCTGAAACCTTATTTTTACATAAGACCTAACATGATAAAATTTAAAGAGTTACTTTGCTCTGACAATTTAGTGATACTTAAGAAGCTTTCAGAATTTGTCAAAAAGATTATGAGCACGTTTACATCTTGAATGCTTCATTTTGTTTGTTTGATTTGAGGTTTAACGTCCCCGTCAACACTGTAAAGGTCATTTTGGAGACGCTGCTTCCAATTTTATGGGACTTTTACCCGACATTGAGATGAAATGACATCTCAAGCCCTGTCGCCCAATGAAACCAATAGGGTTTATTAGCATGGGCGGTCCGCCTTGCACCGCGGTTCCTGGAGAGGCTTAGACCCTCTAAGCGGTTTACCTGTACTAGTGTGCGGGCCGGATTCAGCTCTGCGTGGAAGCATCATGCAGCCCATATATTTCATCTATTTCTTCAAGCCCCTATGGGCGGGGGCCGTTGAATGCTTCATATGTATATACTATGTTATGTATAGCTTGTAAATATTTTGGTTGACATCTGTCTGTTTGTATATGCTCTTACGCCACCTCTGCGTGGCCTGAGTTTTGAGATAATAAAGTTCAGTTCAGTTCAGTTCAGCACGGATATGCCTGACCTTTCAAACAATGTAGATCTGAAGAAGCCATCTGATCAGGATCTACATTGTTTGTCATTCAGATTGTGAATTTATTGCAATAATTTGCATCAAGTAAACTGATTGGTTGGTAATCAGTAGTGGGTGTGGCATATATGAATATTCAGGAGGACAAGGGTTAACAATTTACATAAGACATGTGGTTACAGTAACACTTCTGAATCATTGAAGCCCTCGGGGTGGTGAGGGCGAGGGGTGGAAGAGACACTCGGACGATGTAATTATTTTAAAACTTTTTTTTTTCTTTTTTTTCTGTATTGTATTTTTCCTGTTTTTTTTTTTTTTTTTAATATTAGTATGTCATTCATTATTTTCAAATTTCAGCGATTCATATTAACTTGAATTTCATAATTTTAGAATTTCATATTTCGAAATTGCATTACAAAAACAGTTTTGATAGTTCGGCAGTGTCGGTAGATTCATCAACCTCAGAAGCAGTCTCTGTAATCTCTAACGTCACTGTCAGAGTCCATGTGGTTGATGATTCGTTCCATTTCAACAGGGATGTCACTTTTACAATTGTTCTGTTCAGGCCCCGCCCATTTGGGTTTGAAGATGGGCTGCACGATGCTTCCACGCAGAGCTGAAACCAACTGCACGAGTACTGGTAAACTGCTTGGAGTGAGTGAGTGAGTTTTAGTTTTACGTCCCACCAACAGCTAAGGTCATACGGAGACGGGACCTCGGTTTAAAGACTCATCCGAAAGTCTGGAGAAGCCCGGGATCGATCCTGCGATCCCTGGTTTACAAGGCGAGTAGCGTAACCACTGCACCACGGAGGCTTCTAAAACTGCTTGGAGGATATAAAAATAGAAGTAGAGGCAATGATCAGGAATCGATACAATTAACCCACAGCCCCCATTAGAGACACTCAAGGGAAAGAAACACAAACATGAAACAACAGACTCCAATGGAAACACCAACAGCGGAAAGCCAAAAGGACAGTTACTTTCCCACAAAATGGCCAATAGGCTATCCAAAATAAAATAATATAAGTGACACAAACACCCAAAGACAAAGCATAACAAAAATAAACCGCGACAGAAGAACCGCCTTTGAGCGGTCAGCCGAAACGAATTCTACTGGGGGGTTTAAATCGATTTTTCGTGGCCACAATCCTCGCCCTTACTTCCGTCGCGATTAAGACAAATAATTTGTTCAGTCCGCATGAAGGCCTCCTAAGCATGCCCAGGCAAAGCGGTGCGAGTCGGCCCGTCCATGCTTATAAACCCTATTGGTTTCATTGGGCGACAGGGCTGAGGATGTCATTTCATCTCAATGTCAGGTAAAAGTTCCACAAAATTGGAAGAAACGTCTCGAAAATGACCAATACAGTTGACGGGGACGTTAAACCTCAAATCAAACAAAACAATAGTCCTGTTCAGCCTTTTCGAAATGTGTTAAGCAAGCAGACCATTCTTTTTCAACAATGCTTCCAATGCCTTCTTCGATCAGAGCCATTATATCTGCCACGCGAAGCTGAAAATTTCATTGGCCAACATAGCCTTTCAAATTTCCCCGTATCATCTTTTTGTGAATCAGATCAGGATGGTACGGTGAAAGCCGCAGAATTGTGTGCCCGTGTCTCTTCAAAAGCTGGTCAACTCGATAAGGAGGAGCTGGTTTATTTCGTTTGCTAAGTTCCGAAAGCTCAGGCTTGAACATTTCTTACCACAGGCTGCATAAAATTGTGTATTAAAGGAAAAAAAGAACGAAAAATAAAAATGTTATTCAAAATTTGAGATTCGAACCTACGACCTTCGGGTAACTAGGTCGTTAAAGTTTATGCATCTAACCAATACCGCCACATCATATTCCTGCAACGATGTCATAACAGAATAATATACAGCAAAGATTTTGTGAATTAACCGCGGGAAAAGTGGTAACCCCTACATAACGGTTTCCGATGGAATAGTCCGTATGACGTAGTGTTCAGTAAACAGTCATCGATCTATACACATATGTACAAGCACATGACAACATCACATTAACAGGGCCGTGTAATGAAAACTCCATTAAACCCCACTTTATGGAGAAAACTGGGGTTTACTGGGATGTACATTCCAATCAAAAAAGTGGGGTGGGGGAGGGGGGGGGGGGCAAATTCTTTCCTATAAGAGTTGACATCTATTGTCATGGGAGACAAAAATACTTTGCTTCCTCTGAGGGTGTTTCCATTCCTTAACCCTTATCTTGGTGTTCACGACAACCCCTATCTTTGCAAACAGTGTAGATCCAGATCAGATGGCTTCTGATCAGGATCTACACTGTTTGGCATTTAAATTGTGAATTTGTAGCAAAAAATTACATCAAGTAATTTGATTGGTTGATAGGCAGAACTGGGTGTGGCTTAAATGAATATTCAGCAAGATAAGAGTTAAGACTTCTTCTTCTTCTTCTTCTTCTTCTTCTTCTTCTTCTTCTTCTTCTTCTTCTTCTCATTTTGCATATTTTCAGCTCTTCATTCTGAGTTTTGATTATAACCGGTGTCTTCCATTAAGGAAACACCCTTTAGTACGGCCCCGCTTATCGGGGCTTGAAGAAATAGCACACTGGTAAAGGCAAGCGCGCAGGGTAAGGAACAAACACACCGGATAAGGAAATTTTTCCGCTCAGGATAAAAAAGAAAATGGCGGATTGGGTACCACATGTGCAGGTTTGTTGTTGTTCTAGATCTCGTGTAATGGTTACTTATCAATACGGCTGCTCACATTAGCTTCACGGAAGGCACATATTATTCACAAATTTATCTTCGATGGTCCGAATTCGACAGTTACAGCCAGTCAAACGGAGAACCGGACACAGTGGAGCTACTCCACCGCGAAATCTCATTATTTTACATGAAACGCTCTTCTGGGAAGATGGCATGCACTTTTTTGTTGGTTGTAGACATACACATGATAAATCGGACTGTTGCAAATACGATTTAAGGAAAATTTGAAATTAGAAGGCCCACAGTGAGAAATCCTAGTTCAATTTTCAATACAACGCCCACGGGCAAGGAAATGTGTACAACGCATACGATAAGACACAACATTTTCCGGGGAAAATGGTTGTTGTATGGTCGTAGCACTAGGAAATTTCCATCTCAGAATAGGTTTTCCGATATTAATAATTAGTCCTACATAGTTTAAAGCACCAATTGTGACCTTTAGGAAACGTTCACAGTTTGTGTGCATTGTCTTGGCATGTGCATTGCTCTGGTTCTAGCAATGTACGCCCCACCCCCATCCACACACACATACACACACACTATGAATCTAGGACGATTTGGCCCGGACGATTTGACCTAGGTGAATTCGGCCAAGGAGAATGTGGTCCATAAAAAATATTGCGTAGGACAACAAGGCTAATATAATGTCCTGTGCAAATTGACATTTAAATAGTTTGGATTTGTTTTCAGTAATGCCTATTGGTTTGTTTGTTTGTTTTGGAGTTTAACGGCCCAGTCAACACTATTTTAGGTCATTTTGAGCCGGTCAGTTTACCTATCCACACTTTTCCTGGACAGGCTTATACGTAAGCGGTTAACCAGTACACTGTACATTTTTTCGCCAGAAACTGACAACTCCCCTTCTTGTATCAGCGGAAGGGAGAGAATGACCGTAGAAAAGATTTCATTATCAATCTCCACGAAAGAATGTTGCCGACCCCCGCGGGAATCGAACCCGCGTCCTCCTGATCACCAGTCAGACGCGCATCCGACTGAGCCACCGAGGCCGGCGATGCCTCTTGGAAGGAACATTTTAAAGAAGATTTTAATCAGTTAGAAATTTTATTTTTGTTTTTAAAACTTTATCTGTAAGCCTGTGGTATTCTGACTGGCCGAAATCGTTAGTAGCAAAGACATAATAATTGATAACTATATAAAAAAAAAGAAAGAAAAAAAAAAGATAAATTTATTGATTTTGTTTAAACTTGTTGGAAGAGAATATCAATTAGCATTTGGTTAACTGGCTGACTAATTTGCTGACAGGTCATGTTTCCTTGCTTTCTTTTCTTGCTTGAGGTTTAACGTCTCCGCCAACACTGTAAATGTCATTTTGGAGACGTTGCTTCCGATTTTGTGGGACTTTTGCCCGACATTGAGATGAAATGACATCTCAAGCCGTGTCACCCAATGAAACCAATATGGTTTATTAGCATGTACTCACGCATGGACTTAGCATGGACTCACGCCTCACGCCGCGGTTCCTGGACAGGCTTAGATCCTCTAAGCGGTTTCCCAGTACTAGTGTGTGGGCCGGATTCAGCTCTGCGTGGAAGCATCATGCAGCCCATATATTTCTTCAAGCCTCTTCTGGGGGGACCTTACTATTACTGATGATGATGATGATGATCATTATCATCATCACCATGCTCGGTATTATTATATCAACAATCATCTTCACCACCACCACTATAACAACAGCTACTACTACTATTACCACTACTACTACAAGTACTACTGATGAAGATGATTATGATCATAGTGGGTGTTATGATGATGATTGTGATCATGATTGCGGTAATGATGTCATCACAACCGCATCATCATCATCATCATCATCATCATCATCGTGATCACTATTGCTACTACTTTAACTACGACTAATAAATCATTTACTGATGAAAATTATTTACGCGCATCCGACTGAGCTACCGAGGCCGGCATAATCATGCAGTTACCAATACATGTACATACTTTAATATTTGCCTTGCCCATCGGGGCTTAAGAAATAGATGGGCTGCATGATGCTTCCACGCAGAGCTGAAACCGACCCACACACGAGTACTGGTAAACTGCATCTAAGCCTGCCCAGGCAAAGCGGCGCGAGTCGACCCGTCCATGCTTATAACCCTGTTGGTTTCATTTGGCGGCAGGGCTTGCGATGTCGTTTCCTCTCAGTGTCGGGTAAAAGTCCCACAAAATTGGAAGCAACGTCTCCAAAATGACCTTTACAGTGTTGACGGGGACGTTAAACCTCAAATCAAACACAATATTTGCCTTATATCCGACGACGAACTGCGTACAAAGGGCCTGTTAAGATTTCCAATTATATCTGCCCCCACTCCCCACTCCACCCCATCCCCCCACCCCGGAATATTTGTTTCATAAATGTTGTATGGTAAAGTTATATGAAAAGATACAGCTTCAAAGAAAAACGTTTGGTCATTCACAAATAAGGTATGTTTTTACCATGACTACCGATTTTGACCAAAATTGCAAAATTTGTCACCTTTATGGCTTTCAAAATATAACAGCCTAGCCTTGCCTGTACATATTTAGTATTTTGTATACAGATAAAGTATTAGAAGCCTCCGTGGTCGAGTGGTTACGCTACTCGCCTTGTAAACCAGGGGTCGCAGGTTCGATCCCGGGCTTCTCCAGACTTTCGGATGAGTCTTTAAACCGAGGTCCCGTCTCCGTATGACCTTAGCTGTTGGTGGGACGTAAAACTGAAACACTCACTCACTCACTCACAGATAAAGTATTGGCCCTTTCAAGATTATTTTACTCATATCGAGCCGATCGTTATTCAGAGGTGGGCGAAAACCGGAGTACCCGGAGAAAACACCCCTGACCTTCCGTTGCAGAACTTGGCGAAACCATGCAATAGGTATGTCTCACGAATTTGGCGAAGTTATCTATCTTATTTTTAGCCAAAAGAACAAACATACACTTTTCTACCACAAATACTGCATGGACATAAATATCATTTCTCTAATTCATGATCACGATGAACCAAATCCATCTATCCCCTCATAGGGGATGATTATATTGCTAGAACCAGAGCAATGCACATGCCAAGACAATGCACACAAACTGTGAACGTTTCCTAAAGGTCACAATTGGTGCTTTAAACTATGTAGGACTAATTATTAATATCGGAAAACCTAATCTGAGATGGAAATTTCCTAGTACTACGACCATACAACAACCATTTTCCCCGGAAAATGTTGTGTCTTATCATATGCGTTGTACCCATTTCCTTGCCCGTGGGCGTTGTATTGAAAATTGAACTAGGATTTCTCACTGTGGGCCTTCTGATTTCAAATTTTCCTTAAATCGTATTTGCAACAGTCCGATTTGTCATGTGTATGTCTACAACCAACAAAAAAGTGCATGCAATCTTCCCAGAAGAGCGTTTCATGTAAAATAATGAGATTTCGCGGTGGAGTAGCTCCACTATGTCCGGTTCTCCGTTTGACTGGCTGTAACTGTCGAATTCGGACCATCGAAGATAAATTTGTGAATAATATGTGCCTTCCGTAAAGCTAATGTGAGCAGCAGTATTGATAAGTAACCATAACATGTGATCTAGAACAACAACAAACCTGCACATGTGATACCCAATCCGCCATTTTCTTTTTTATCCTGAGCGGAAAAATTTCCTTATCCGGTGTGTTTGTTCCTTACCCTGCGCGCTTGCCTTTACCAGTGTGATAGATGGACTGAACGATGTTTCTACGCAGAGCTGAAACCGACCGCACACGAGTACTGGTAAACCGTTTTGAGGATCTAAGCCTGCCAAGGCACAGCGGTGCGAGTCGGACCGTCCATGCTTATAAAACCTATTGGTTTCATTGGGCGACAGGGCTTGAGATGTCATTTCATCTCAATGTTGGGTAAAAGTCCCACAAAATTTGAAGCAATGTCTCCAAATCGACCTATACAGTGTTGACGGGGACGTTTAACCTCAAAGCTAACAATAAAAGCAGCCGTATTGGGGGAGGCAAGAAAGCAAGAAAATGATTGACATGGAAAGTGATTACACTTGACATAATCTGTCGGGAAGTGCTGTTCATGATTGATGCCACCTGCACAGGTAATACGCAGCCCAAAACGGATTAGCAGTGGGTGGAAACTGCGCCAGTTATTTAAAGAGATTTGGGTACGATTGCCAGTCAAAGTTTTTGTTTTGTTTGTTTGATTTGAGGTTTAACGTACCCGTCAACAGTGTAAAGGTTATTTTGGAGACATTGCTTCCAATTTTGTTGGACTTTTATTTACCCGACATTGAGATGAAATGACATCTCCAGCCCTGTCGCCCAATGAAACCAATAGGGTTTATAAGCTTGGACGGTCCGCCTCGCACCGTGGTTCCTGGACAGGCTTAGATCCTCTAAGCTGTTTACCAGTACTCGTGTGCGGGTCGGTTTCAGTTCTGCGTGGAAGCATCATGCAGCCCATCTATTTCTTCAAGCCCCGATGGGCGGGGGGCGAAATTGTTCAAAGTTACTTCTTTAAGAAAACCTTGAATTTAGACTAATTCTCCTTTAAAAAGCTTATTTAGAAGGGTGCAGTTATTATTTCTTACTGTTTTCTGCACAAAATATCCTCTGGACAAGGACCACCTTTGGGACTGTTCAAAAGTGGTCCTAAAGACCACTTTTGAACAGTCCCAAAGGTGGTCTTAATAGAGGAATTTTACTGTATAGTAGCTCCATGTTGTTAATGACCACTTGACTATCACATATATTTACGAAATCCAGGTACCGTCTGTTTATAGCTGTACAATTCTTATCATTATGAGGTCAGAGAGTTGTGCGAAGAGAATATCTTTACAATCTGGACTCGCGTGTTGGGTTTGGCATGAGCGTATACCTAGATCAGACGTTGCAGAATGCAGCCTCTGATCTATGCCTATATGGTTTGCTTAAAGGGTTAAACGAAACAGTCTAATACCCCGTTCATGATCATTTTCCCAGCTTACACTCAGAAATAATCGACCCACCAATTTGAAAAACCTCCATAAATTATCCAAAATACATATAAGGATATCTGGAACAATGTGACTCTGGAACTCCAGATACTCCAAAACGAATTCGATTAAGTCATGGTTATATAGCGAGTTATCCTTGATCGAGTTATCGAAGAAGGTTAATTTTGTAGCGTGTCTCCTAGAAATGTGTACTGTAACAAATAAAGCGTTGAACTCCGCACTTTAGCCAAAGTGATATTTCCAGTCTGGAATGTAACCAAATATCTATGCTACAGGAAATATGTGCAGAATGCAATATTTTATTCTTTTCTTAGAATACTATACCAACATCAAAGACAACTGTATGATACTAACTTCAGCAGTCGAAGTTGGAAATAACCTAGCCTAGCCACTAGCCGTTAAAATGGATAATATGGAATTAAAATCATCTTTTGCACTAAAATGAACAGTGTATAAAAGTTTAGCTAGTATAGTCTCTCTGGCTCAATTTTAAGATTTGAGACTCTACCAAATAGACTTGCCATTACTAAGAAGTTGATAAATTTTTAAACCAATAAAAATACCAAAAAAAAAAAACAACAAAAAAAAAAAAACAACAAATGATCAGACTTTTATTATCAGACTAGTAGCTAGTCTAGAAATAAGATAATGAAGAAGAAGAAGAATATTTGTTGAAATAAATAAGTCAAATGAAATACATCTTCCTGGACAAAAACTCAATCAAATTTTACTGCTTTTTACACGGCGAAAAAAAGTATATGGGAAATATTTTTCTTATTTCTGCTCTAAAATATAGATTTTGGGTACTCGTTAGAACCGCCTCATCAATATAGATTGTGGGTATTCGTTAGAACCGCCTCATCGACGGTTCTAACGAGTACCCAAAATCTATATTTTGAGCAGAAATAAGAAAAATATTACAATTTTTCATCATAAAATTTTCATTTTTTTTGGCGGTAAAGTTTACGGCGTGTTTTCGTAATGAACACACAGCCTATCGATCTCAATTCAATTTCTCAAAATATTCATCAACAGATTAACAAGTCTGTGTATTGAACACCCCTCTAAACCCCTTTATATAGGGAAAAATAGGGTTCATAGGGGTATAATTTATTTTCCTTATTTTTCTGCTCAAAACATAGACTGTGGGTACAGTCAAATCCTGGACAAAAACTCATTCAAATTTTACTGCTTTTTACACGGTGAAAAAGTCTATGGGAAATTATAAATTTTGGATTTATTTATTTATTAATTTATTTATTTATTTATTTGTTTATTAAAGTAAGATTATGATCTCATATATAATTTTGACCCCCTTGAACCCCACTTTTATATAGTAAAACTGGGGTTTACAGGGGTAAACCTTATTTTTCTTATTTCTGCTCTAAAATATAGATTGTGGGTATTCGTTAGAACCGCCTCGATGAGGCGGTTCTAACGAGTACCCAAAATCTATATTTTGAGCAGAAATAAGAAAACTATTGCAATTTTTCATCATTTTCATCAGAAAAATGGTAGTTCTAGAGATATGAATGATGTCATTTTAGGACGCGGATGTGTTTTCTCAATGAAAAATATTATATCGTCGTGGTTATGGTCGAAGTTATTGCCCTATATTTTAGATAAAAAATGTCCTTGTTACGAACGCCTTTTTAAAGGCAAAAAACAAATTGGAAGTGCTTCTAACGGGTACCCATAGTCTTTTGAGTTATTACATAGTTCATGCGATAAATGAATGAAACGAATATGTTTCTTCATTACGATAACACACCCATTTCTCATATTTTCAAAAAGGTTATTTTTCTGATGAAAGTTTGTCACATTTTTATGCCCCCCCCCCCCGCCCCCCCCCCCCCCCCCGCCCCGGAATCGAGATTCGGGGGCATATAGTTTTTGGTCTGTCTGTCTGTCTGTCTGTTTGTCTGTTTGTCCGTTTGTCTGGTTACAAAAACCTTAACATTGGGTATAACTTTTGAATGGTAATAGATAGAGTTTTCATATTTTACATGTGTATACCTTTTCACAAGACCTTTCCAGTGGTACCATAACGTTTGATCTCGTGACCTTGACCTTTGACCTTTTTTCATTTTTTTTTAACTTTAACATTGGCCATAACTTTCGATTGATAAGTGATAGGGCTTTTATATTTCACATGTGCATTTCTTGTCACAAGACCTTTCTAGTGGTACCATAATTTTTGACCTCGTGGTTTTGACCTTGACATTTGACCTACCTTTTAAAAACTAAAAAATTGGCCATAACTGTTGATTGGTAAGTGGTAGGGCTTTCATGTTTCACATGTGCCTTCCTTGTCACAAGATCTTTCTAGTGGTACCAAAATGTTTGACCTTGTGATCTTGACCTTGACGTTTGAGCTACTTTTTAAAAACTTTAACATAGTCCATAACTTTCGATTGGTAAACGATAGGGCTTGCATATTTCACATGTGCAGTCTTTGTCACAAGACCTTTTCAGTAGTACCATACTTTTTGACCTTGTGACATTGACCTTGACGTTTGACCTACTTTTTAAAAACTTTAACATTGGCCACAACTTTCGATTGGTAAGTGATAGGGCTTATATATTTCACATGTGCATTCTATGTCACAAGACCTTTCCAACGATCCCATAATTTTTGACCTTGTGACCTTGACCTACGTTTTGAAGATTGCTTAGTGATACTACTTTCATATTTAACATGCGCTGTCCGGGGGCATCAGTGTTCACAAACACATCTTGTTCTTATTTATACTCCAAACATAGGTTGTGGGTATTCGTTAGAACCGCCTCAATGAGGCGGTTCTAACGAGTACACACAACCTATGTCATAGAGCTAAAAAGAGAAATAATACATTGCCCTGTAAACCTTGAAGAATAAAACGCTCGAAATACAACTGTTTTTATCAGGGATGGTAAATGATAAACTAGATGAACTCCAATACTCCAGTTTACCTGAGAAACGTAGGTATAAAAAGTAAGTGCAACGCAATCTAAATCACGTGACCTATTATCATTTGCATCTGATCTGACATGCCCATAAATCAATCTTGTTATGAATTGTGATTATATTTTTATGGAGGCCCAAAGTAGGGCATATAATGTATATTTCACTCGATTACTTGTCCCAGAATAGCAATTTACTATGCATCTAGAATATTAACCAAATAAATAAAAAAATAAATTAATAGGTCTAAATAAATAAATAGAATAAAATACATAAATAAATGACTATTATAGTTTATCAACGACCTTTGAGAGTTCAACGTTCACGCGTGATAAGACTAATCCATGTTTTAGGGGAAGCAGGTTTCGGATTTTTTTTTTTTTTTTCACATGATTTTAAAATTATAAATAAGTTTTTTGATAATGTCCTTATGTAGAATTCGTGGCCAAGTGGTTAATATGATGCAGTACGATCCTCAGTAAATCTATATCGCCCAATATAAAATCCCAACTGAAGGCGATTTACCTAAAACGCGAACTAGTCCAAAATTAAAAGTGCATTCACGTCTCACTGCGTTTTGAAAGACTATACCGGCATTTTTGTTATTTTCTCAGCTTAACCGTTTTGAATGAAATAATAATAATAATAATAATAATAATAATAATACAACCAAGAGATGTTTCAAATATTGCCGCTTCTGTCGTCATTGCTTGTTTGTTTGGATTCCACCTTTTCTGTTCTATCGCCAGCGGAAGGGAGTGAATATATATAGACAGAAACATTTTCATGAATAAAGTCAGTACCTGGTGGAACACAAAACTCAAATGGATATCATACCTTGACAGAACACTCAATTTGATATACTGATGATAATCATGCCTGGCATCACGGGAACAAGTCTGTGATATGAAGACCCCACCCCCTCTAAACCCCACTTTATATAGATAAAACCGGTGTTTACGGGGTAAACATTATTTTCCTTATTTCTGCTCCAAGACATAGGTTGTGGGTACTCGTTAGAACCGCCTCAATGAGGCGGTTCTGACGAGCACCCAAAACCTATGTTTAGGGTATAAATAAGAAAAATATCACAAATTTTCGTCAGAAAATTGCCGTTTTTGAGGTTTGAAAAATATACTATATCACACGGATGGGTTATCCTAATGGAAAAGATAAAGAACGCTTAAGAACAACCTTACCAGAACTAACACTTAAATCAACAAACACTCAAGTTGACAACCATAGCAGAAAAAAAACTAGAAATATGTCAGTATAACACAGCTGCCCCCGCTGAGGGGTCCATCTCACCCCGAAAAAAATATACTGCAACAACAGCTGTCATCGGAAAGCATAACTCACCTGAAAAGTGTCCTTAAGGTCATTGACATAGCTGGGGGTATTGCCAAGTAAACTGTTGAAAAAACAACAACACTATATTCATACGTAATATGAAATCAATCCATCAAATTGTTTAAAAACATACGAGTTCTGAAAAACTTAAACACTTCTGAGTCTACCACCTTAACCTTCAGATGGTGGAATGACTGTATGAAACTAATGATCTGTGTCTATCATGATTCCAAATATGAAGCATATGTTTGGATAATATGAACTCTAAATACATTTAACATAAAAACATTCTAAGTATGTGACCTTGACCTTGAGGTCAGGGGCAGGCGTATGGATGAATTAACCTTTAGACCTGTAACTATCATTCTACCAAATATGACGCAAATCCATTATATGGTTTGAAAAATATCAGCTCATAGCATACCTTAAATTTCGAAATTCTATGTGTGTGACCTTCACCTTGAGGTCATGTGCATGGGTGGGGTATTGTTGAATATCACTTTGGAACTGTGTCTATCATTGTACTAAATATAAACACAATGCATCATATGCTTTGGCAAATATGAACTCTTAAATTAACATAAAAAATTTCTAGGTCTGTGACCTTGACCTTGACCTTGACCTTGAAGTCTTACGCATGGGTGAGGGTATCGCCAAATAAACCTGTGGACCTGTATCTATCACCGTAGCGAATTTAAACTTAAACCATCGTATGGTTTGGAAAATATAAGCTCTTTTAAAACTTATAAAATTAAAAATTTCCAAGTCTATGACCTTGACCTTGAAGTCATAGGCATGGGTGGTTTTATTGCCAGAATAAACCTGTGGACCTGTATCTATCACCATAGAAAATTTAAACTTAATCCGTCGTACGGTTTGGTAAATATGAGCTCTTTGAAACTTTTAAAATTAAAAATTTCCAAGTCTGTGACCTTGACCTTGAGGTCATGGGCCTGTGGGGTGGGGTATAGCTGAATAAAACTTTGGACCTATATCTGTCATCATGTCAAACATGAACTAAATCTATCATAAAAGGTCAGGCTCTACCTGCTACAAATACCTTAACCTGAGCCTTTAACATCTAAACAATATCAGAGTCTGTGACCTTGACCTTGAGGTCATGGGTATGGGTGGGGATATTGCTGAATAAAACTTTGGACCTATATCTATCATTAAACCAAATGGTTAGGAAGATATGAGCTCTTAAATAATAAGGTTCTACCTGGTGCAAATACCTTTACTCGAGTCTTTAAAATTAAAAAATGCTAAGTCCCTGACCTTGACCTTGAGGTCGTGGGCATGTGTGGGGTACTGCTGAATGAAACATTGGACCTATTTGTATCATCATACCAAATATGAACCAAATCCAACACATGGTTTGGAAAATATGAGTTCAGGTTCTACCTGGTACAAATGCCTTAACCTTAGTCTAACTGGATTACGTACGTACGTACGTATGTACACACACTCGTACAGAAAGATGTAAATTCGTACGCACGTACCCACGAACGCACGTACGGAGAACCGAAAACTATATGCCCCGGCATCATCCGATGCGGGGGCATAAAAGCAAAACAAAACAACAACAACAACAAAAAAAACAAAACAAAAACAAAAAAAAAACGCTCAAATCAACAACCATACCAGGACAAACACTCAGATCGATAATTATACCCCGCCCCCTCCCTAAAAAAAAAAAATAAAAAATCAAAAAAAAATCAAATCGACAACCATACCAGAAAAAACGCTCAAGCTGACAACCATACCAGCAAAATGCTCAAGTTGACAATCATAACAGGCCAAACACTCAAAACAACAACCATACCAGGACATACATTCAAATCGAAAATGCTCAAGTTGACAATCATACCAGAAAAACGTACAAGCTGGCAACCATACCAGGCCAAACATTCAAGTTGACAAACATACCAAGTCAAACACTCAAGTTGACAATCATACCAGGACAAACACTCAAGTTGACAATCATACCTGACAAACACTCAGGTTGACAACCATACCAGGTCAAACACTCAAGTTGACAATCATACCAGGCCAAACACTCAAGTTGACAATCATACCAGGGCAAACACTCAAGTTGACAACCATACCAGGTCAAACACTCAAGGTGACAATCATACCAGGACAAACACTCAAGTTGACAACCACACCAGGACAAACAATCAAGTTTGTAACCAGACGAGTACAAATTCTCAAACCGACGATCATACCGGAAAAAAACTCAAGTTGACAATCATACCAGAACAAACACTCAAGATGACAATCATACCAGGGCAAACACTCAAGCTGACAACCATACCAGGTCAAACACTCAAGGTGACAATCATACCAGGACAAACACTCAAGTTGACAACAACACCAGGACAAACAATCAAGTTGGTAACCAGACGAGTACAAATGGTCAAATCGACGATCATACCGGGAAAAGGCTCAAGTTGACAATCATACCAGAACAAACACTCAAGTTTACAACCATACCAGGACAAACACTCAACTTGATATCCAGACGAGTACAAATTCTTGCTTGAAAGAACAATCCGTGACAAAGGCTGTAAAAAGCCGAAACGTCGGAGATAGTGAAGAATTATTGCGAAAATAAACATACCAGGACAAACACTCAAGTTGACAACCATAACAGAACGAACACTCAAGTTGACAACCATACCAGGACAAACACTCAAGTTGACAACCATACCAGAACAAACACTCAAGTTGACACTCATACCAGAACAAACACTCAAGTTCACAACCAGACCAGAACAAACACTCAAGTTGACCAGCATACCAGAACAAACACTCAAGTTGACAAGCATACCAGGACAAACACTCAAGTTGACCAGCATACCAGAACAAACACTCAAGTTGACAAGCATACCAGGACAAACACTCAAGTTGACAACCATACCAGAACAAACACTCAAGTTGACACTCATACCAGAACAAACACTCAAGTTGACAATCATATCAGGACAAACAATCAAAATGCGTTACCCTCTATAACAAAGGTCGACTATACCAGGAAAACGCTCAAGCTGACAACAATACCAGGACAAACACTCAAGTTGATAAACATACCAGGACAAACAATCAAGTTGATAATCATACGTGTGCAAAAACTCCAATTGACAACCATACCAGGAAAACGCTCATTTGACAACCATACCATACGAGTACAAAAACTCAAATCGACAATCATACCAGTAAAACGCTCAAATTGACAAGAACACCAGGAAAACGCTCGAGTTGACAATCACACTGTAATAAACACCAAAGTTGACAATCATTCCAGAACAAACACTCAAGTTGATAACCATACCAGGACAAACACTCAAGTTGATAACCATACGAGTACAAAAACTCAAATCGACAACCATGCCAGAAAAAAACGCTTAAGTTGACAATCATATCAGGAAAACGCTGAAGTTTACAACCGTACCAGGACAAACACTGAAATTGATAACCATACCAGGATGAAGACTAAAATCGACAACCATACCAGGAAAAACGCCCAAGTTGACAATCATAACAGAACAAACACATCAAGACAAATACTCAAGTTGATAACCATACCAGGACAAACACTCAAACTGACAGAAACGGGCCTCCGTGACCTAGTGGTTAAGAGCATTAGGTCTCTCACCGCTGTGGGTTCGAGCCTGGCTCGGGTTACATGCCAGACGCCAAGTTCTGCAACGGAAGGTCTGGTGGTTTTTCTCCGGGTAATCCGGTTTTCGCCCACCTCTGATTAACGATCGGCTCGATATGAGTGTAATAATCTTGAAAGGGCCGTAAAACCAAAGCCAAAACCAAAATCAAACCGACAACCATACCAGGAAAACGCTCAAGCTGACAATCATACTCGTATGTGGAGCGCTGTGGTGCAGTGGTAAAGCATTGGATTTGAGATCGAGGGGTTGCCGGTTCGATTCCCGCAAGCGCCAAGAGCTGTTTCCTTGAGCCAGAAACTTTTTCAACATTGCTCTGGTTTCTACCCAGGAAAAGAGGGTTACATGGAAGATTAGTACTATTTTTCAAAATGCGTTACCCTCTATAAATAATGGTCGACTATACCTGAAAAACGCCCAAGCTGACAACCATACAAGGACAAACATTCAAGTTGATAACCATACAAGGACAAACACTCAAGTTGGGACCCATACCAGGACATACACGCAAGTTGATAACCATACCAGGACAAACACTCAAATCGACAATCATACCAGGAAAACGCTTTAATTGACACTCCAACCAGAAAACGCTCGAGTTGACAACCATACGACAATAAACACTGAAGTTGACAACAATACCAGGGCAAACACTCAAGTTAATAACCGTACGAGTACAAACACTGAAATCGAAAACCATACCAGGAAAACGCTCGAGTTGACAACTATTCCAGGAAAACGCTCCAGTTGACAATCATACCAGACCAAACATTCAAGTTGACAACCATACCAGAAAAAAAATCAAGTTGATAACCATACGAGAAACCTTCAAATCGGCAACCATACCAGGAAAACGCTCAAGTTGACAAATCATACCAGAACAAACACTCAAGTTGACAACCATACCAGAACAAACACTCAAGTTGACAACCATAACAGAACAAACACTCAAGCTGATAACCTGTCGGCCTCGGTAGCTCAGTCGGATGCGCGTCTGACTGGTGATCAGGAGGATGCGGGGTAGGCAACATTTTTTTCGTGGCGATTGTTTACGAAATATTTTCTACGGTCATCCTCTTGAAGAAGGGCAGTTGTCAGTTTCTGACGAAAGAACGTGCACTGTACTGGTTAACCCTGCCCAGGAAAAGTGTGGACAGGTAAACTGATCGGCTCAAATATGACCTAAAATAGTATTGACTGGACCGTTAAACTCCATTACAAACAAAAGTATGCCGTAAACAGGCCTAAAATATTTTGATCCCCCACCCTCCCATCCCCTCCCCTCCCTTCCCTTGAACCCCACCTTTATATGGTAAAACTGTGGGTTTACAGGGGTAAACCTTATTTTTGTTATTTCTGCTCTAAAACATAGATTGTGGGTACTCGATGAAGCGGTTCTAACGAGTGCCTACAATATATGTTTTGTTTTTTCGGCGGTAAAATTAACACTTTATTTGTATGAGAAAAAGTATATAAATTTTCTTTGGTATTTCCAGTTAATGCTATCATTGATGAATAATAAAATCTATTAATTTAAGCAATCATTTTCGAAATAGAAAGTATAAGTCTCATATAGGATATTGTATAAGTTTATTGCATTGAAATTGATATAAAGTTTGAAAGTAAACAAAGGCAGTATCGCATTTATTGGTGACCTTCCAAAAATAATTAAAGCAGGTTTACTAAAAATAAACTATGTAAGGGAGAAAATCGCTAAAGCTAAGTTCTACAACAACCACGTCATCTGGCGATGTTTGATTTTCAAGAGCCAACATGGCCTGGCAAACAGGCCCTATATTTAAGTCATTCTTACAACTACAGTTAATCTGTAGAAATATGTACAGTCGAACTTCAATGGCTCGAACACCTTCGGGACCTCGAAAATCTGTTCGAGACAGGGGTAGTTCGAGCCACTGAGGTTACTGTCAGGAGACATAACGAGATACTTTTAGACATCTTTTCGGTGTTCTATAATGCAAATGTATGCTGTGTGTACTCATTAGAATCGCCTCATCGAGGCGATTCTAATGAGTACACACAGCATACACTTGCAAGATAAAAGACTAAAGTCTCCTTAATTATCCCCCACTATTTCTTATGTAGAGGATTTCGCTAGGGGCTCAAGAATGGGTTCGACACATCCATGGTAAACGAGCCATCGGTGTTCGAGCCATCGAAGTTCTACTGTATTATTATTTGCCCCTTATCTAAAATCAGACATTACTTGAAAACTTTATATTTAGTGTATATGTGTTGCAATGTTTTATGAAACTGCTCTATTTAACAGACTGATACCAGTCTTGAGCCAACACTGTAGACGTTGCTTCCAATTTTGTGGGACTTTTACCCGACACTGAGATGAACCTGTCGCCCAATGATACCAATATGGTTTATAAGGATGGACCAGCTAAGCGGTTTACCAGTACTCGTGTGCGGCCGGTTTCAGCTCTGCGTGGAAGCATCATGCAGTCCATCTATTTCTTCAAGTTCCGATGGGCGGGGGCGTTTGTTTTCTACCTTGAAATGCCTATAAAAGCCTGTAATAAAGACATACCTCTGTGAAAGATTAACCCTAAGTGCAGAGCAGATGGCACTCCATTTTATCATATGACGTCGCGTCTGAGAGTGTAATAACGCCATGTATTATTTTCGATAATCCACTAGTGGATTAAATATGCAAATAAGCTAGATACGTCCCCTAACGTTACATGTACGACGTCCTTAACGACGTCCCGTTAACTAATGGTGGAATATTGACATTTTTGTTAAACAATCGTGAATAAAATGCGTTTTAAACGTCATATGATAAATAGAATCTTGCATTCGTGCTCATGTATTATTGAATTTATTAAACTCGTTGCGGAAAAGGGTTAAAATGCTCGGCAAAGCCTCGCATTTTATCCCTTTTCCTCAACTCGTTTAATAAATTCAATAATACATGAACGCTCATGTAAGATCCTCTATTTCTTTTTCGTTATTTTTGCTAGGCAGACGATTCACATCCCAGCCAGCCAACATCGGGGCCGACAGCGGTACGTTACCGCCCCGACATTCTTT
Organism: Lucinisca nassula; assembly: GCA_963580285.1. NCBI lineage: Eukaryota > Metazoa > Mollusca > Bivalvia > Lucinida > Lucinidae > Lucinisca > Lucinisca nassula. Next base: position 53,793,406 of record OY757025.1, on the reverse strand, counting down.
GCTGGCTGGGATGATTTATTTTCGCTGAAAAAGGACAACAAGAAAATAAAATAATAATAATAATAATACATGTAATTTGAAATGCCGTCTTCAATTAATTTCAGCAAAATTTTATCAAGGAAGTCATCTGCGAACCAATGTGTCAGTTATCAAAGGCTGTTCAATATGCCATTACCCAGCTAAGTATTCTCTGTAACTAGAGTGATATCATCATCATCATCATCATCATCATCATCATCATCATCATCATCATCATCATCATCATCATCATCATCATCATCGTCACCATCATCATGGTACTTAACATTTGTATGAAGTTCATGAAAATATCTCTAATGGAGCCGAGCGGGCATGAGTACATGGTAGAAATGGCTATGTTCAACGTTGAAAGGACAACAACTCCAATAGTAGGAAATCAGAGTTATGGTTCATATGTTCTGCACGTCGTTTCATGGTGCTTTAAATATTTGTGACGTTTCATGAAAATATCTCAAACGGTATCAGAGTTATACAGAGCGGACACGAAATCATAAGGCACTGACCGACGGACGGCAGACGGACGGTCACTCAAAATTTCGCAGCGTACAGCAAAATACCCCGCCACTATATATACCAAGGTTCACAAATGGATTCCAAAATAAATTATATAGGCCAAAGACCGCCCAGTAGTTTTGTCCAAAAGTAAAAAAATAGTGGACAGTGATATAGTCCACCCAGGTTCAAACTGGTTTAAACCCATCCCGTAGTCCAAAATTAGTAGATTGGGTAAAAATATAATTGTGAGCTCTTGTGACCGGGTACTCCAATTTTCGTCCACCTCTGATTAACGACCGACTCGAAATCGAAATAAGTGGAATAATCTTGAAAGGGCCGTAAAACTAAGACAAAAAAGAAAAAAAAAAGTTACTTCCTATTTTGCATCGGTAATGCGACATGGATAAGAAGACGTTTAACAATGTTTGACAAATTGAGAAAGCTTTTTGAGACACATTAAACCCAAATGGTCATACAGTAGAACTTCCATGGCTCGAAAAGCGATGGCTCGTTTACCGTGGTTAAGTCGAACCCATTCTCGAGCCCCTAGCGAAATCCTCTACATAAGAAACAGTGGGGGATATTTTAGGAGATTTTAGTCTTTTATCTTGCAAATGTATGCTGTGTGTACTCATTAGAATCGCCTCGATGAGGCGATTCTAATGAGTACACACAACATACATTTTCATTATAGAACACCGAAAAGATGTCTAAAAGTATCTCGTTATGCCCCCTGACAGTAACCTCAGTGGCTCGAACTACCACTGTCTCGAACAGATTTTCGAGATCCCAAAGGTGTTCGAGCCATTGAAGTTCGACTGTATTTATAAAGGGATAGGCCATTCTTGACACCGCTTTGGCCTAGTTCTTCTGTCGCGGTTTATATTTGTTATAGTATGTCTCTGGATGTTTGTGTCGCTTATATTATTTTATTTTGGATAGCCTGTTGGCCATTTTGTGGGAAAGTGGCTGTCCTTTTGACTTTCCGCTATTGATGTTTCCATAAGGGTCTGTTGTTTCATGTTTGTGTTTCTTTCCCTTTGGTGTCTCTGATGGGAGCCGTGGGTTAATTGTATCGATTCCTGATCATTGCCTTCACTTCTATTATACTGGTATACTGTTTTGATAGGAAGACTCTCCCAGTAAAATAATCATTTTTTTTAATTAAAGCTAATCAATAAAAAAAACGTCATTTCCTAGGAAATTTCGTATTTCCCTTGTAGCAGGTCCTTGGTCTGCTGTATACCGAGTAGACCTTGGTACTGAAACTAGGCCAATACGTAATCATACAAGTCGCTTTTTACTAATTACCTGATAACGTACCCCTTTTACAGGGCTTCACAAATATCCTGAGATCTTTCTCAGGTGAGCGATATATAATTGTGATCGCTAATGTCCGTCGTCGTAATGTCCAGTTGTTGTTGTTTCCCAGTTTCCCCGTGTCGCGGGTCGTCAGCTGGTGGGGTCCCAGGGAACGAATCCATGCTGGCACTACACCATAGCCCTTCGGTGGTACCCCTATTCCCCTGTCGGTGAACAGGGAGACCATCGCTCGGCTCCAGCCCCGTCCGTCTCGTGTTTGTCGTCTCACGTCTCAGGTGTCTCCGAGCCCACGGGCATCCCCTTGCCCTGTAGCCAATCGCCGAGCTCCGTCCTGAGAGGTTTGTGAAACGGTGCCGTGACCTTTCCAGGTCTCGGTGGGGCTTATATTTTGTCTTCCCGTTTGCTTCAGGAGTGCATGTGTCCTGTCGCTAAAGGGCATCTTAATTTGTTGGAGTTTCTGGGCTAGGCGTGCTTCATTTTTCAAGGGCTGTGGATGTGTTGCACAGTTCCAATGTGAGCCTTTGTTTTGGTGCAACATAATTTAGTTGTAGTAATTTGGAACTCCATTCTAAACGTTTGGCTACGTGATTGCACTGCGTTTAAGTTATAGCAGTGCTGTGCCTTAGGTTTTTGCGGTTTGCCGCAAAGGGGTGTGGGTTGTTTTGTGTAACAGGGTAGGCTCCGAGTTTGAACTTATCATTAAGGGGATCGTTTAGCAGTTAATTTTGTTTGAAAGTTTCATTGCGATTTGGAAGACGTTTCTAAAGATTGCTATACACGTTTTCATGTTACGTGTTATGCACCTTATATTCAATCAGGGGATTCGAGACAAAGTTTTTTAGCCATTTTTGTAGAGTCCATCCATTTCTTTCTTCTAGCTTTAGCTTCAGCCGCATCTACACCCTCACGCCTGCACCACGTCTATGGATGTCGTCTACGCTTTTTGTATCAATTTTGATATTGGTATTTTTGATTTTTGATTTTTATTTTTTTTTTGGTTTGATTTTTGCGTATTTTAGTAACGTATGTACATTTTTACATTATTTGGTCTGTGCCCCCAGCTTATTGAGTATATATGCGGGCGGATGTGTTCGCCCCGCCACGGACCTGTCGTGTTTGTTTTTCTTGTGCTTAAAGATGGTGTTGTCCGTTTTGGGGGCAAGCCCACCCGCTCTCTATTGCTGGGTAGGACAGTTTTTGTACCTGCAAGGTTGTGCTTGTGGATTATATTTTGTGATTTTTGTTTATTCTATACATACAACATATAGTATAGTGTGACGGCCTCCGCAGTCTCGGGCCCAAGTTCGTGTTTATTTTAGTTTGTGGGTGACCTCTATCGCGGAGGATGTGGAAGTAGGTCAATCCCCTTTTCTGCATTTTTTGTTAAAGTTAGGAAAATGTGGTGCCCTCCTCCACGTAGGATGTCATATTCTGTGGACCGTAAGTGGGTCATTCTGAGTCGCCATGTTTACATGTCATTATCGCATCCTACGTGAAGGAAGGCACCATAGGAGGAATTGTATTCCTACCTAGTCGTTTGAGGGCCCGAGATATCGTGTGCCGATCACGTTAGCAATGTAGTTAGTACAAATTCATATAATCATGTAGGTCGCATACAAGCGTCCGCCTACGCATGTGCGCAGTCGAGCGCTCCTGTGCGATCTTGTTTTTATGTGTCATATTTACAGTTAACAATGTTTGAAATCGCTTTTTGGGAAAAAAACTCTTCTTCTTCTTCTTCTATCTCCAGGTTTTTGATCTCTCTTTTCCTACACTATCCTCTCTACGGGATTACTACTCTACAAATATTCTACAACTATCGCTATAGCTACCTAATTGAGCATTGCGTGGGTGGATGTATGTTGTTTTAGTTTTGCGTGGGTGGGTGACCTCTATCGTGGAGGATGTGGAAGTAGGTCAATCCCCTTTTCTGCATTTTTTGTTAAAGTTAGGAAAATGTGGTGCCCTCCTCCACGTAGGATGTCATATTCTGTGGACCGTAAGTGGGTCATTCTGAGTCGCCATGTTTACATGTCATTATCGCATCCTACGTGAAGGAAGGCACCATAGGAGGAATTGTATTCCTACCTAGTCGTTTGAGGGCCCGAGATATCGTGTGCCGATCACGTTAGCAATGTAGTTAGTACAAATTCATATAATCATGTAGGTCGCATACAAGCGTCCGCCTACGCATGTGCGCAGTCGAGCGCTCCTGTGCGATCTTGTTTTTATGTGTCATATTTACAGTTAACAATGTTTGAAATCGCTTTTTGGGAAAAAAAACTCTTCTTCTTCTTCTTCTATCTCCATGTTTTTGATCTCTCTTTTCCTATACTATCCTCTCTACGGGATTACTACTCTACAAATATTCTACAACTATCGCTATATCTACCTAATTGAGCATTGCGTGGGTGGATGTATGTTGTTTTAGTTTTGCGTGGGTGGGTGACCTCTATCGCGGAGGATGTGGAAGTAGGTCAATCCCCTTTTCTGCGTTTTTTGTTAAAGTTAGGAAAATGTGGTGCCCTCCTCCACGTAGGATGTCATATTCTGTGGACCGTAAGTGGGTCATTCTGAGTCGCCATGTTTACATGTCATTATCGCATCCTACGTGAAGGAAGGCACCATAGGAGGAATTGTATTCCTACCTAGTCGTTTGAGGGCCCGAGATATCGTGTGCCGATCACGTTAGCAATGTAGTTAGTACAAATTCATATAAACATGTAGGTCGCATACAAGCGTCCGCCTACGCATGTGCGCAGTCGAGCGCTCCTGTGCGATCTTGTTTTTATGTGTCATATTTACAGTTAACAATGTTTGAAATCGCTTTTGGGGAAAAAAACTCTTCTTCTTCTTCTATCTCCAGGTTTTTGATCTCTCTTTTCCTATACTATCCTCTCTACGGGATTACTACTCTACAAATATTCTACAACTATCGCTATATCTACCTAATTGAGCATTGCGTGGGTGGATGTATGTTGTTTTAGTTTTGCGTGGGTGGTTGTGTGTTGATGCCCTCCTTCAGGGTCGCGCTAAGTCATGCCCTAGTTAGTTAATTTCCCTTATCTGTATAAATATATGGCCGTCTTGACCGTCATTTTTAATTACGGTCATGGCGCGATTTGCTGTTTTTGGTGATGCTTATGTTAAACGACAAGGGCAGTACCGAGGGCTGTTTGATGTATCAGGCGAGGTTCGGTTTTTCGGGCGTGGTGGTATGCGCGTGGCGAGCTATGATGTTGACTTGTGGGACAGCGTTTCATATTTTCCGAGGGCAAATTTGGGACAGCGATGGCCGCCTCCACGGCCCTATTATAGGGACCGTATTCATTTGCTTAGAGAGGGCCTTCCTGCCATTTTTTTGCCAGTCAGGTGTTTATAAAAGGGTCCTTTTGTGGCCCCCAGATCATTCCGTTTGGGTAACCTTATAAAATACATCCTTTATTCGAAAGCGAAATTTGCGAAAGAAAAAAAAACAAAACAAAAAAAAAAACAAAAAAAAACAAAAAAAAAAAAAAAACAAAGAGATGCGATAAGGCCTATTGTTTCTTATTTCTGTCCCACTTATCTAAGTGCATTCCTGAAGGAGAGCCTTTTGTTTGCTAGTGTGGTGGTGTGCCGGTCTCCTTTGGGTTGTGTGGTTCTCGATCAGCCAGGATTTTGACGCAACGCTGCTCAGTGCCAAAGTCCTAAGACCGCAAACCCCAGCGTTACATCTCGTCCTGATTTCCTGTTTGCCTCACCCCCTACGGAGAGGCCGGGCGATGGAATTTCCTTGTGGTGGATCCATGCCCAGTCCCGGCGTGTTCTCGTGTGATCCTCTTTTGGGCAGTGTGGCTCCCGATCAGTTAGGATTTTGGTGCAGCGCTCATAAGTGCAAAGCCAGTGGGCCGCAACGACAACGCTACACCTCGTCTTAACCTCTCGCTTGCCACATCCCTTTGGAGGGTGGGTCGGGGCTATGGATTTTCCTTGTGGTGGGTCCATGCCCCGTTCTGTTATGGTCTTCTCACAGTGATCCAGGGATCGCTGTCACCGTTAGGCACTCCTAAGTGCAAAGCCGAGGCCGCAAACCACAGTACCTACCGTTGACTTTGTTCCCCTTTTCGCCGTGAGACGACCGCCCTTTGATCACTACGATCCTTTTTGGTTGGTAGTGTCTCAGGTGCGGTTAAATCATTTATTGTTTCTGAAATCGGGTCTCTAACGGGTTTGGTTTCAGGCATGTTTGTGTGTAACCTCGTACGGGGTGTGTCTCTCGTAATGTCCAGAGTTATTGAGGCACTTCATAGAGTTAGTCAATATTTCGAGTTGACGGTGTCAAAATGTGATTTTTAGCAATAATTTTTGAAACAGAAACTTTTAATATATTAAAAATAAAAATTATATTGTAAATAAAATGCTGTCATTTTAAATATTTTATATAAAAATTTAAATGATTTTGAAAATGAACAAAGCAGCGATAATATCTTATGGAAAATAATTTACATAGTTCTATTGAGAAAACCCGATATAAGGGGGGGGGGGGGGGGGGGGGGGGGGGTGGGGGGTGATCTTATTTTCTACTACAAGGTGAACTGTTGTGACCAGACGGTGTCCTGTCGTGTTTCAGCGGATTAAACATTTTTTTTTCTGCCACCAGTTTAGCTAACATCGTGTAAACAAGTCCGTGTAATGAACACCCCTGTAAATCACTTTATATGAAACAAGAGTTGTCAGAAGACAACATAGCTCGCCTTTGGGGGCCTAAGATGGATGAGGACAAGTTATCAAAAAAAAAAAAAATTCTTCTGTAAAACAGCCCAATAGACTGCAGCAAATGAAAGAGAACCAAAATGTACCCCTAATCATCCTGTTTTCAAGCCTTTCCACTGCAAAAAAAAAAAAAAAAAAATGAAAAAGAAATCTTTATTTGATAAAAAAAAATTCCACAAACTACCAAGTAATAACAAGGCATCACAGACGATACAAATCCCCTCGAGCAAGACAAATTAAAAAAAGCCTAGCCTAGCATTTGTGTAAAATTACATTATATCCATCAATAAATGTAGGTACTTAACAGTGATGACAAAGGTTTTCTAAAAATAGCCACAGTGACTTTGACTTTGAGCCCCAGACCCTGAAAGTTGAAGTTCATACCCAACATTTGTATGAAGTTATCTTAAAATCCATCAATAAATCTGGACACTAGAGCAATGATCACGTTTTTCTAAAAAAATAGCCACAATGACCTTGACCTTCAACCCCTGACCCGGAAAGTCAAAGTCACTCAAGATATCATCATACCAAACATTTGTGTCAAGGTATATTAAAATCCATCAATAAATGAAGGCGCAAGAGCGATGACAAAGTTTTTCTAAAAATAGCCACAGTGACCTTGACCTTCAGCCCCAGACCCTGAAAGTCGAACTCGCTCAAGGTATCATCATTGACAACATTTTTGTGAAGTTATATTAAAATCCATCCATAACTGTAGGCACTAGAGCGATCACAAAGTTTTTTCTAAAAATAGCCACAGTGACCTTGACCTTCAGCCCCGGAACCTGAAAGTCGAACTTGCTAGAGATATCATCATACCCAACATTTGTGTGAAGTTATATTAAAATCCATCAATAAATTAAGGTGCAAGAACGATGACAATGTTTTTTCTAAAAATAGCCACAGTGACCTTGACCCCATGACCCTGAAAGTAGTGACCTTGACCTTAGGCCCGGACCCTGAAAGTCAAAGTCACTCGAGATATCATTATACCCAACATTTGGGTGAAGTTATATTAAAATCCATCAATAAATGAAGGTGCTAGAGCGATGACAATGTTTTTTTCTAAAAATAGCCACAGTGACCTTGACCTTGAGCCCCAGACCCCGCTATGTTTTTAAAAAGAAAAAAAAAAGAAAAAAAAAAAAAAAAAAAAAGAAAAAAAGAAAAGAAAAAAAAAAAAATGTTCCTCCCCCGGGATTTGAACTCACGCAGCTTGCAGGTAAACTTTAACACAGAGAAGTAAGGGAGGTAATACAGAGGAAAATATTAACTTCTCAAAAAGTCCAATTTAAGCCAAAAAACCTGTAAAATGAAGTACAATGATAATGTTAAATATTGTTTTTTAGAAATTATTGATTATATATTCAAAATAAAGTTGTAAAACATCACATATAAGAGCTTGCAGGTAAACTTTAACCAAATGCGGACGCCGACGCTGACGCTGACGCCGACGCCGGACGCCCGGGGGTATGGCAATAGCCCCCCCTTACTTTCGTAAGGCGAGCTGACGCTGACGCCGACGCCGGACGCCCGGGGGTATGGCAATAGCTCCCCCTTACTTTCGTAAGGCGAGCTAAAAACTGGGGTTTATAGAGGTAGGTATACATTATTATTTCTGCTCCAACGCATAGACTGTGGTTTCTCGTAAGAATCTCCCAATGAGGCGGTTCTATCGAGCATCCACAACCTATGTTCGAAGTGTTTTCCAGTTCTGCCGTGTATTCCTTGCTTCCAAATGATAACCCTTTTATAGAGCATATTTAATAATAATAATAAAAAAAAACATCACAAATTGTCATCAGAAAAAAATACATTATGTCATGTACGTAGTAAGTAAGGGATGATACCTCGGCTGAGTTAAAAAATTGATGAGGTCGGCCAAAATTACAGAGAGTAACGTCCCCCTTGATTACAGACAATGCTTACTTTTGACCTTGTCATCACGGTAGCCCCTTCAGTTTTCATCGGATCTTCTTGAAACTTACATGTAAGTAAGTCCGGGATAAAAGCTTGGACGAGTTCAAAAACTGATGAGGTCAGCCTATTTATCATAGAGTTACGTCCCCTTGATTGCAGAAAATGCCTATATTTGACCTTGTCATCACCGTAACGCCTTCAGTTTTCATCAGATCTTCTTGAAACTTATATGTTAGTACATATAAGTGAGGGATAAAAGCCCGGATGGGTTCGAAAACTAACTCGATTAATGACGGAGTTATGTTTCCTACTATGCTGAAAATGCTTATTTTCGACATTGTCATCACCGCTGCCCCTCCAGTTTTGGTCGGATCTTCTTGAAACTTACAAACAAGTAAGTCAAGGATAAAAGCTCGGATGACTTCGAAAACTGGTGAGATTGGCCTATTTATCATAGAGTTACATCCCTTTGATTGCAGAAAATGCCTATTTTTGACCTTGTCATCACCATAGTCCCTTCAGTTTTTAAACCTCATGTTATAAAAGCTCGAATGAGTTCGAAAAGAGGTGAGGTCGGCCTTTTTATCATAGAGTTACGCCCCCCTTGTTTGCAGAAAATGCTTACTTTTGACCTTTTCATTACCGTTGCCCCTTCAGTTTTTATCGGGTCTTCTTGAAACATACAAGTCAGTAAGTCAGGGATAAAAGCTCAAATGAGTTTGGAAACTGATGAAGTCAGCCTATTTATCATAGAGTTATGTCCCTTTGATTGCTGAAAAAGCCCATTTTTGACATTGTCATCATCATAAGTCCATAAGTTTTGAATGGATCTTCCTGAAACTTACATAGTAAGTTAGGGATAAAAGCTTGAATGAGTTTGCAAACTAACATTGTTAGCACATTACTCATAGAATTCAGTCCCCTGCTTTGCTGAAAATGCCTATTTTGTACCTTGTCATCATCATAAGTCCTTTAGTGAAACCAGCATATAAGTAGGCTGGGAATGAAAGTTCGGATGAGTTTGAAAACTGGTGATGTCTGCCTATCTCTCATAGAGTCACGTCCCCTTCAACGCTGAAAATGCCTGTTTATGACCTTGCCATCGGCATAAATCCTTCACTTCCTGAAACTTTGAATCTGTTAGCTCCGTTGAGCGATATAGGAGCATCATGGTCCTCTTGTTTTATTAAAGCTAATCAATAAAAATGTCATTATCCCTATACAGACCTCGGTAAAACTAGGCCAATAGGTGATCAAACATGTCGCTAAATTACTGATTTATTGATCATTACCCCTTTTACAGAGCTTCACAAATATCCTGAGATCTTTCTCAGGTGAGCGATATATAATTGTGATCGCTAATGTCCGTCGTCGTAATATCCATGTTTACCGAGGCACTTCATAGAGTTAGTCAATATTTCGAGCTGAAAGTGTCAAAATGTGATTTTAAGCAATACTTTTTGAAACAGTAACTTTTAATATATTAAAAATAAAAATTATATTGTAAATAAAATGCTGTCATTTTATATAGAAATTTGAATGATTTTGAAAATGAACAAAGCAGCGGTAATCTTATTGAAAATAATTTACATAGTTCTATTGAGAAAACCCGATATAAGGGAGGTGATCTTATTTTCTACAACAAGATGAACTGTTGTGACCAGACGGTGTACTGTCGTGTTTCAGCGGATTAAACATGTTACAAATAGATATTCCATGTACGATAGTGTTTCTGCGATGCTGGGCAACCTCGGTTGGCGCTCTCTTGAGTATCGTCGTTGCGATTCACGTCTCACGATGTTTCATAAAATACAGAATGGCCTTGTAGCAGTGCAAATGCCCTCATATTTTGAACGTCCCAGGAGAATCACTCGCCACAGCCTTCAAAATCCGCTAGGTTTCCGCCAGGTATATGCTTCTGCTGATTATTACAGGTGTTCGTTCTTTCCGATGACGGTAGTTTTGTGGAACAGGCTCCCTGCAGAAATTGCTCTCCTAAATGATTTTTACTCCTTCAAGAGAGAAGTGAGCAAGATCGATTACTCAATGCCGTAGAAAGTAACATTGTTTTTATCTTGCTTTTAATCTCATTCTTACTAACACTCTAACACTATCATCTTTTTTTCATTCTTCACTATTACTCTTTTAACTCTCACTATATAACTTCTTACTTTTAGCCTCGCACGCATCCCTGCGCATAATACTCAGAAATGAGGGTGCCGCAGTATCGATTGATAGATAGATGTTTTCTGCCACAAGTTTAGCCAACATCGTGTGAACAAGTCAATGTAATGAAAACCCCTGTAAATCACTTTATATGGAGAAAACTGGGGTTTATAGGCGTAGGTCTACATTATCATTTCTGCTCCAAGACATAGGCACAGTTCACACTTCCCTTGTGGACTCTGTCAAAAAAGTGTTGGTTAGGAAGAGCGTGGAATTTGGTGCGAAACTTGCAATGTCTGGTATCACATAGGATGTCAAGGCATGGCATCAACTATATATAGTTTTTATAACAGATCATTGAACAAAAACTTAGCATGGGAGTGTATGAAATGTGGAATGCCAAACTTTTCCACATCTCTGTTTGACACCCCATCTTCTATAGACACCCACAACCACGTTGATCCTTTATCTAGCCCATCCAAGCCTCATCGTCCGATACCAGACAACACTGGCCCATTCATCGCCCATTGTGCAGCAGTCCAAAGAAGCTAAACGAAAGACCAAAACGGCGGTCCTTAACTATCCCCTCAGAATATTGATCATGATTTGTCAGTAGATAAAGAATAAAACTGCCTGGCCCAAGTTGTTAACATACCCGACAAGAAAAGACCCTTGATTTACTGTTTACAAATTATCCATCCCCAGTAAGCCGAGCTCAGGGGATGCCCCCGATTGGCAAAGCTGATCATGACATAGTCCTTGTTGAATATGATATAAAAGCTAAACGAATCAGACTAGTCCCGCGTAAAGTATTTCTCGATAAACCTGCGGATATGGATGGTCTGCGAGACCATATGGCGCGAATTAAGGATTCGTTCCTTTCCTCTGATCTCTCGCACACGTCAGTTAATGACTTGTGGGTCAGTTTTAAGTCCGAATTAAGCACGGCAATGAAACGGTTTATACCAACGAAAATGACCAAAACAAAACATAGTGCACCCTGGATCGATAACACGATCAAGCATTAGAAGACGCAATCGAATATATTTTCGTGCTCGCAAGTCTAGCAGCCCTGACGTTATGAACCATTACAAACGGTTCAGAGCATATGTGCAAAAGGTTATGAGAGATGCATATTAGAAGCATGTTTCCAACATCTTTACCTTTGAAGATGACAATACAGATCCCGATAGCCCCTAAAGAATGGTAAAGTTAAAAAGTTTTGGTCACATGTTAAAGTCACTGAAAAAGGATGCGTTTGGGATCACTTCGCTCAGGGAAAATGGAATTCTAAAATTCTAATTCGCGCGAGAAGGCTAACATATGCAATAAACAGTTTCAATCGGCATTTACGCGTGAAACTGATGTTGAGCTACCATCCAAAGGTAAAAGTCCGTTCCCCTCTATGGGGGACATAACAGTTGACCCCAAGGGGATCGCTAAACTGTTGGGTAATCTCAAGATACACAAGACATATGGGCCCCAACGACCTGAATGCCAGGGTACTTAAAGAATGTAGTGCTGAAATCTCTCATGTATTGGCCTGTATCTTCAATGAATCACTTGCCCAGGGCACCGTACCAGATGACCGGCGACAAGCAAATGTTACCCCGATCTATAAGAAAGGGGTAATTATAGACCAGTGTCGCTAACACGCATCTGTTGCAAAACCCTGGAGCATATGAAGGGGTTAGTGCAAGAAGGGGCCTAAGTCACATTTTTATAATTTCGAGAAAAACGCGAAAAACAAAATATTTTGCAAAATTTTCATATTTTTCATACTTGAATTTAAATAAATTCTTCTGATGTGTTATCGTGTCATCTGAAATGGTGCAAAAACCGCATAAATAGTTCTGAGTATATCGCAGATATTCATTTGTTACAATAATGGTTTAGTGCAAGAAGGGACCTAAGTCCAGGATTTATTGGACTTAGGCCCCTTCTTGCACTAAACAAATACAACAAAGTTTTCTCTATTTAAAGCAGAAACCTATGTCATTTAGTTGAACATGTATATTTTATCGTATCACGACTCTTTATTAGTTTATTACAACACAAATCTGAAACAAATGAACAATACATACAATGGAAACTCAAAGCTTTATATGATAAAACGGACTTAGATCCCTTCTTGCACCAACAATACGACATTGGACTTAGGACCCTACCAAAAATTTTATTACCCGTCATTTTTAATGTCAGTAAAGTAATAAGGTATAACAAACTATATATCAGATTGTAGGTCTTGATATGATGTATCTGAAAATGATAATATCCCAGATTTTTCCAAAAAAATGGACTTGGGCCCCTTCTTGCACTAACCCCTTCATATATTAGTAAGCAATATCAACAAGCACTTAGCCTTTGAGAGCATTCTTGCTGACTGTCAACATGGTTTCCAGAGTCAGAGGTCTTGCGAAACGCAACTACATGTACTTCAAATTTACCATGACATTGTGAGCAGTCTGGGTGGGGCCACAAACCGTGGCCACAAACAGACTGACTTGATCATCATGGACTTCGCTAAGGCCTTTGACAAGGTACCTCACAGAAGGCTATTATATAAACTGGAGTACTACGGGATAAGAGAATCCATGCATAGGTGGATTTGCTCATGGCTGTCTGGGCGCTCACAACAAGTTGTACTTGATGGCCAAGCGTCTGATCCAGTCCCTGTTTTATCTTGAGTCCCCCAAGGTTCGGTCCTTCGAGCGGTCCACTTCTTGGTTTTCATCAATGATCTCCCCGATAATATCAGGTCATCGGTCCGTTTGTTTGCTGAGGCCGATTGGCAGATGAAGTTCAATGTGGCCAAATGTCATTCAATGAGGGTGTCACGACACCCTCCGGACAAGCAAATTAAGTTTGACTATACACTTCACCAGCAAATTTTGGAACATGTTCAATCCGCCAAATATCTTGGAATCACCATCACTGACGATCTTGATTGGGGTCAACATATCTCTGTGATAACATCTAAAGCAACTAGGACTTTAGGATTCCTTAGACATAACTTGGCCTTTCCACCTAGGCAGACAAAGGATGTTGCATATGAAACATTGGTTCGCCCATTTGGCCATCCCTATGTTAAAACTCAGATTCAGCAGTTGGAGAAGGTGCAGAGGACAGCTGCTCGATGGATCTGCAGGCGATGGCGAAATAGAAGTAGCGTCGGTGACATGCTTAATGAGCTATAGTGGCAATCCGCGGAGGCCCGTCGTGAGCAGTCCTCTTTAACATTCTTCTATAATATACACTCTGATACAGTGTCTATTAATAAAGATAGGTACTTGATCCCTGTAACAGCGTCGACCCAAACAAAGGCATCAAAAGTAAACAGTAAACGACTCACAATATCGTAGGTTCCGGTCCTATAGTGATGCCCTGAAGAACTCCTTCTTTCCTAGAACTATTCCTCAATGGAATAGTCTTCCCTCCTCTGCGGTGAATGCCAAGTCCGCAGAAGAGTTAAAAGCCCGTACAGTGTAAGATTGAGACCCAGAGGTATGCGTTTTAGGATACCTCGGTTATGCAGATTGTAAATAGTTTTAAGGACGCATTCAGTGCCTCTTCTTTTTTCAGCTAAATTCTAAATTTAGCCACCCAACCGACTGAGGTAATGGCCAGATGTGACCGACTCAGTATAAGATAGATAGATAGGCTGTGGTTTCTCGTAAGAATCCCCTTAGTGAGGCGGATCTATCGAGCATCCACATCCTATGTTCGAAGTTTTAATAAGAATAAAACATGACAATTTATAAGAAAAAACATCACAAATTATCATAAGAAAAATATCCGTGTATGTCAAAGATTCTCGGGGGCATAAAAAAAGATTCATTTGTGATCACCTCACTTAGGGAAAATGGAATTATGAAAACCGAATCGCGCGATAAGCCAAATGTATGTAATAGACAGTCTCAATCGGCGTTTACGCGTGAAGCTGACGACAAGCTTGCATCAAAAGGTAAAAGTCCGTTCCCCTCTATGGGGGGCATAACAGTTGATCCCAAGGGGTCACAAAACTGTTGGACAAGCTCAACATACATAAGGCATCTGGGCCTGATGGTCTGTATGCCAGAGTGCGTAAGGAAAATAGTGCTGATATATCTCCTCTGCTAGCCCTTATCTTCAATGAATCACTTGCTCGGGGCACGGTACCACAAGACTAGCGACAAGCAAACGTTACTCCGGTCTTTAAGAAAGGAGAAAAATATGATGCTGCTAACTACAAGCTGGTGTCGCTCACATGCATCTGTTGCAAACCCCTGGAGCATATATTAGTTAGCAATATCAACAGTCACCTAGCCTCTGAAAGCATTCTTGCTGACTGTCAACACGGTTTCCGAAGTCGAAGGTCTTGTGAAACTCAAGTGGTTCAATTCTACCATGAAATTGTGAGCAATCTGGATGGGGCCATTAATCTTGGCCACAAACAGAAGGCTTCTGTATAAATTGGATTATTATGGGATAAGAGGATCCAAACTGAAGTGGATTAGCTCATGGCACTCTGGGCGCTCACAACAAGTTGTACTTGATGGCCAAGCGTCGGGTCCAGTCCCGGTTTTGTCTGGTGTCCCTGAAGGACCGGCACTTGGACCGGTCCTTTTCTTGGTATTTATCAATAACACCAGGTCATCTGTTCGTTTGTTTGCTGATGATTGCGTTTTGTATAGGAATATATATACTCCTTCTGACCGCCTTATCTTACAAGATGACCTGGATAGCTTAGCACGTTTGAAGGCCGATTGGCAAATGAAGTTCAATTTGGCCAAATGTCATTCAATGAGGGTGTCACGACACCCTCCAGACAAGCAGATTAAATTCGACTACTCACTACATCAGCATATACTGGAACATGTCCAATCCGCAAAATATATTCGCATCACCATCACTGATAACCTAGATTGGGGTCAACATATTTCTGAGATTACATCCAAGGGAACTAGGACATTAAGATTTCTTAGACGCAATTTGGTGTTTGCTCCTAGGCAGACAAAGGATGTTGCATACAAAACATTGGTTCGACCTCAACTCGAGTATGCATCACCTGTTTGGCACCCCATGTTAAAACTCAGATTCAACAGGTTGAGAAGGTTCAGAGGACGGCTGCTCGATGGACCTGCAGGCGATGGTGGAACAGAAGTAGTGTTGGCGATATGCTTGATGAGCTGGAATGGACATCGTTGGAGACCCGTCATGAGCAGTCCTCTTTAACCTTCTCTTCTGATACAGTGATACAGTTAATAAAGATAAATACTTGACCCCTGCGACTACTTCAACTCAATCAAGGGCATCAGAATTAAACAACAGTCAACATCGTAGGTACCAGGCCTATTGTGATGCTTTGAAGAATTCTTTCTTCCTCTGTTCAAAGCCCGCGTGGTGTAGATTGGGACTCAGAGGTATGCGTTTTAGTCCACCTCTGAAAGCAGATTATAAATAGTTTTAAGAACTCTAACCAGTGATTTTTTTTTTTTTTTTTTTTGCTAAATTCTAAATTTAGTGCATCACCTAACTGAGGTAATGGCCAAGTATGACCGACCCAGTATATGAAGATAGAAGGATAGCCTGTTTTGTTTTTGTTTGATTTGAGGTTTAACGTCCCCGTCAACACTGTAAAGGTCATTTTGGAGACGTTGCTTCCAATTTTGCGGGACTTTTACCCGACATTGAGATGAAATGACATCTCAAGCCCTGTCGCCCAATGAAACCAGTAGGGTTTATTAGCATGGACAGTCCGCCTCGCACCGCGGTTCCTGGACAGGCTTAGATCCTCTAAGCGGTTTACCAGTACTAATGTGCGGGCCGGATTCAGCTCTGCGTGGAAGCATCATGCAGCCCATATATTTCTTCAAGCCCCTATGGGCGGGGGCCAAGATGGCCTGTTAGGTAGACATCTCCGTAAAGAGGTTCTTACGAGTACCCGCAACCTATGCTTTGGAATGAGTGATTGAGTGTTTGAATTTTATGTCTCACCAATAATTAAGGTCATACGGAGACGGAACCTCGGTTTAAAGACTAATCCGAAAGTCTGGAGAAGCCCGGGATCGATCCTGCGACCCCTGGTTTATAAGGAGGCGAGTACCTGCACCACGTAGGCTTCTAACCTATGTTTTGGAGTAGAAATAACAATATTTACATACCCCTATAAACCCCAGGTTTCTCATAAAGTGTGATTTACAGAGGTGTTCATTTCACGATGTTGGCTAAACTGGTGGCAGGAAAGATGTTACGGGACAATACACCGTCCACCTTGTTGTATACCTTGTATAGGATTTTCCCAATAGATCTAGGCTATGTGAATTATTTTCGACAAGTTTACCTTTTAGAATCATACTGCTTTGTTCATTTTCAAAATTATTTAAACTTTTATATAAAATACATGTATATAAAAAGACTGCATTTAATTTACAATATAATACAAACGTATTTAATTTTTCTGTTTCAAAATGTATTGCTTAAAATCACACTTTGACACCCTCAACTCGAAATATTGACTAACTCTATGAAGTGCCTCGATAACTCTGGAAATCACGACGACGGACATTAGCGATCACAATTATATATCGCTCACCTGAGAAAGATCTCAGGGTATTTGTTAAGCCCTGTAAAAGGGGTACACAATCAGTTAAAAAAAAAAAAAAGAAAATATGCGAAGATTTTAATCACGTATTGTCCTGGTAACAGTTCCAAGGTCTGTACAACAGACCATGGATCTGCAACAGGACTAATTCTAAATTTCCTAGGTAATGACAAGTTTCTTAATTAGCTTTAATAAAGAAGAATTCCGCCAAATTTCTTGTAAACTCCATAGTTTTCAGTTCTGTATTGTAGTCCTTGCTTCCAAAGGATTACCTTTTTCTAGAACATATTTGTTCATGATGATGGTGATGATGATGATTTCGTGTTTAACGTCAACCTTCTTTGTGGACCATAAGCGTCAAGAGTTAATGATCAAAAGGCATTTATCATATGACGTCGCGTCTGAGAGTGTAATAACGCCATGTAATATTTTCGATAATCCACTAGTGGATTAAATATGCAAATTAGCTAGATACGTCCCGTAACGTTACATGTACGACGTCCTTAACGACGTCGCGTTTGCTAATGGCGGAATATTGACATTTTCATAAACAAATCGTGAATAAAATGCGTTTTAAATGTCATATGATAAATAGAATCTTGCATTCGTGCTCATGTATTATTGAATTTATTGAACTCGTTGAGAAAAAGGGATAAAATGCTCGGCACAGCCTCGCATTTTATCCCTTTTCCTAAACTCGTTTAATAAATTCAATAATGCATGAACACTCAAGTAAGATCCTCTATTTAGAATCATGAGAATATTTAAAGTAAAAATGTTTGAATGATAATGTATAAACATCTGAAAAATTAAATCTTATGGAAAACTCCCATTTCTTTTAAGAATAAGATAAAATTATCAACAGGTACATCTTGAAACAATTGTTGCAAAGTGTCAGTTTTGAAGTATAAGTTACGTGACGGTGAAAAGTCATGTTGAACAGTGAAAGGCTGATCCCAGCCTACACAAGAAGGCCGATCATCATCATTTAAAAGGTAAGAATGAGTGTTTGTCGTTTGGCCATTGCGCAGTCGAGTTAATACAACGTCCTTTTTCCTGGAAGACTGTGGAGGTGGGCATTTTGTTCCCACGTGAGGTTTAATGGCACGAAGTTTGTTATCTATTTCACCGTCCTATTCGCCTTGCCATTTCGACAAGATGTATCTGTTGAAAGGAATCTTAAAAACAGACAGATCAAGACTGAGTGATTTCTTTGCTTTCTTGTCAGCATACCCATTGCCGACAATGCCAATATGGCTCGGAAGTCAACAAAACAAGATTCGGTGTGTTTAAGAAATTTCGTGATGTTTTCGATCAATTTTTGAATTTGAGGATTTTTGGATGATGAATCGCCTAAAGCCTTAATAAGCACAGAAAGTAATCATAAAGTATAATTGCTTATATTTACATTTCTAGTGTAAAGTCTAATGTAAACCTATACAAAACAACTGCGTTCATACTTCCATGAACGCATCGAATTACATGATTTTAAGTGACGTCATTCTAAACCATTGTTCTCTACGGGCGTTGATGACGTCATCGCTGCTCCGCTTTTTGTAGAAAAACAGCGTGTAAATATTTTTCAACTTTAAATAGTTGCCCTACAAGCATTTTTTTCGCCCAGGGATGAGGGGCAAATAATGTAAATATAAAAAATAAACTTAATTTTTCTGCTTTTCATGAAAGTATGAACGACAGTGGGTCGCTAGCAAAGTTTACATGAACCCCTTCGGGGTTCATTTACATTGCACGTGACCCACTGCGTTCATACTTCCATGAACTGCAGAAAAATAAATTTCATTTCTTAATTGAATTGTTGAAGATGTTCTAGAAAGGGTTATCCTTTGGAAGCAAAAATACACCACAGAAATGGGAAAATATGGGGTGTATATGTTTTCTGGGCCAGACTAGCTAGTTTCGGCCATTAAGGCCTCATCAGTGACCCTAAAAAAAGAACTGACAAAATCTAAAGCTAGGTCTATTGCTTTGGATAGATGAACCACCTGAAAGGCGCAAGGTTTGGCGCGTATCTTTAGGGAGCTTTCCACAAAATGTTTTCCATAGGCGACAATAGTAACCTTTTACCTGCTCCCACACAAACTACACATATAAAACGGGCTTGAAGAAATATATGGGCTGCATGATGCTTCCACGCAGAGCTGAATCCGGCCCGCACACTAGTACTGGTAAACCGCTTAGAGGATCTAAGCCTGTCTAGGAACCGCGGTGCGAGGCGGACCGTTCATGCTAATAAACCCTATTGGTTTCATTTGGCGACAGGGCTTGGGATGTCATTTCATCTCAATGTCGGGTAAAAGTCCCACAAAATTGGAAGCAGCGTCTCCAAAATGACCTTTACAGTGTTGACGGGGACGTTAAACCTCAAATCAAACAAACAAACACATATAAAACTTTTCAAACCTTACTTGTTTATAGAGCCATCCTAGCCCAACAAGTTAATGAGAAGAAATCCACATGTTGATCTGCTCATTTTCAAGTTACAGTCAACCATGTTTGTTTACCTACTAGAACGGAGTAAATACAAACCAAAAATTTTTAATGGAGGGGTGACCATATAAATCAGCAAAAAGTTTTAAAGAGCTTGCAGATATATTTATAAAACATGCATCATTTTAGTCCCTTATACCTATCATTTTCTCACACTGAAATAAAACATGGGATATATATCCAATGGAAGCAAGTCTTGTATCTAGAACGCAACTAAAAGCTCGGTCCACAAGCGATAAAACCCGGCACCTCCCAGTATTTAGTACACTGCTACCTATAGAAAGATACGCACAACCAACTTAATCTCCTTATCAGTATATACTTGCTGGTAATCACCCTAACATGACTGCAGTACCAGAAAGTTTTGTTTGAATATTATTGGATTTGATTCAGATTTTTTTGCCATCATGTAGTCAAACAGCATAGAATGCTTTTTAATACACTAAGATGGAACTTCTGTGGTTTATTGTTTTTTTTTTAATATTTTAATGTCGATACCTGAATTTTCTAGTAGTGGTAATTAATTGATATATGTATAATACCTTCTGCAAAGCTCTAGATGAGGGTAAAGAAGTTCGTTCACAATTTTGCGATATTAGCCATGCCTTTGAGGGGTGTCTTTTTAAACCCAAATCTGCAGGAATAACTGGAACTCTTTTAGCTTGGTTTGCTGACTACCGAACTGACAGATAACAACGAGTTGTGATGCCAGGTGCTAGTTCGAAATGGACCCCGAATACTTATTTTGTTTTGCCATACATCTCGTGGGAACTACAGCTCTAGTGTTAGAGCTACCTTAGCAGTATGGGGGCAACACGACTGAGTGTTTCAAGAATATTTCGTCACATTTGACATGGTTAATGGCATTTATACGTTACAATGATATATTGCAGGTTCAGAGTCAACCCATTTGATATTCGTCAAAAATTGAAAATATGCTAACAAATATATGTGTGTGCTGTCGACTCACCGAGAAAATGCAGATCCACGGTCGACTCTTTGCGGGTCACCCTATCCAATTTATACACTATTTAATGGTTTGTTCGGCACGCATGAATAGTTAAATCATATTTACATGGAATAGCAATGTCCAAATTCTGAGTGATTTGCTAATTCTTTTTAAATCATACCAAAAACCGTGGAGCACCTACCTTTGTTTACTTAAAATTTGACGTTGTCAATACCTCGAGAGGTGCCGGATGTGGAGTGGGAACAATTTCGCGTAAACGCAATTTCGATGTAGTTTCCCTGATTATCACCTATGATTATATGTTATATAATATGTTTCATGTACAGATGGTCGTTAATAGAGTTAGTCAATCCCAGTCTTATCACTGAACGTAATAGTTGTGCTGGATTTATAATATTTTGACGGTTTCTGGAGGTCCCTGTAAAGTTTGGAGACATGAAAAAATGCACTAGGTTTCACGGATGTATGTGTTATCGCAATGCACAACAGTGTGCTAACAACCCATCAGACACATGACGTAATTGTGACGTCACATCAACGTCGGTACAACGTCATGACGTTAATGCAACTTCATATCGACGTTGATCTGACGTTGCCCTCGCAACGTGTGCCTGGTGGGAATGGCAGCTTCAGTTTCGAATCAAAGAAAAGTAGAAGTAAAACAAAGATCAGGAATCGATACAATTAACTTACTCCACCCATCAAAGACACCAAAGGGAAAGAAACACAAACATGAAGCGACCAGACCATAATGGAAACCTAAACAAAGGATGGCCATAAGGACAGTTACTTTCCCACGAAATGACCAAATGGCCACCCAAAATAAAAAGACACAAGTGATACACACAGTGAGTAGTAACAAACAACAACATAAATAAACCGCCACAGAAGAACCACCTTGGAACGGTCAGTGGAAAGAATTCCACTGGGGGGCTTAAATCGATTTTACGTGGCCACAATCCTCGCCCTTACTTCCGTCGCGATTTAGACAAATAATTTGTTCAGTCCGCATGAAGGCCTCCTAACTCATCAGTGCAACATCTCCTTGAACACATATAATCAAAGAACCACAGAGGTGAGACAACGGTGAGGACTCGACAGCAAAAAAACACTGAAATGCTGGAGCAAAAGAAAACCAACAGTTAGACTCCGATGGGCCCGACCAGAGACAGAGCATCAGGCACCAACCAACATTACCTTGAATTAGATCTCTCTAATTCTCAATAAGCCTTTACGTTGGAACCGTCATAGAATCTGAGGCCTGACCCACCGGCGTGCAATTAAAGAGGGAAGCAAAGCTGCCAACCGTGATTGGGTTTACTACCATGCATGCAGTCTGTCGTATAACATCCTTGTTGTACCCAATCTTTTTATATCGAAGAATGATTTTACGAAATTGGGTTCTGAAGTCATTGCGGTTATATATTTTTCTGAATTTATATACTAAATCACCATAAAATTCGGGCTCCGACAGACCTTTTTGCAGAAGAGATTTAAGTCCAATATTGAATTTTGAAATTAAATCAGAATGGCGTCTATAAAATTTTTAAAATGCTTTGCGTAGTTTATGGTACCGATAACCCTGATTAAGAAGTTTAGCCGTTAATAATTTATTACGAGTGTTGAAGTCAGATACATGACTACACACTCTAGCAAATCGAATTAATTGCGAAATCCCAACCCAAATAGCCACATTTACAAAGGGATAGGCTCTACTGACACGGCTTAGGCCTACTTGTATACACTTTTTATAGGAATTACCTTCCGAAAAAGATGTCCCCAGTAAAATTATCAAAAGTCTTTTTTTAGTAAAGCCAATAAATTCTAGGAAATTTCGTAGTGACCCCGTTGCAAGTCTTTGGTTTGCTGCCAGCATTCAATCATATTACATTATTCCCCCAGCTGGACACTGTAGAACGTTTCAGGCCCCTACTGCAAGATCTGACTGACATCTATTAAGAGTCGTTCTTCCCTCGAACCATTACAGACTGGAATGCCCTTCCAGATTCGATCATTTTAGTGTAGCTAAGTTTTTCTCTTTCGTGAGAGCTAGGAACTAAAATCCCATATCACAGGTCATGGTGTATGAATGTCATTTGACGTGTCACCGGTAACGATTCTGATTCTGAACGGTTTTGTTTGAATTGGTGTTTAACGTCCCCGTCAACACAATTTAGTTCATTTTGGAGACGTTGCTTCCAATTTTTGTGGGACTTTTAACCGACATTGAGATGAAATGGTATCTCAAGCCCTACCGCCCAATGAAACCAGAAGGGCTTATATGCAGCGGACGCTCTGACTCACACCGCTTTGCCTAGTCAGGCTTAGTCCTTCTAAGTGGTTTACCAGTACTCGTGTGTGGTCAGATTATAACGTTTCAGACCCCTACTGCATGAGCCGAACTGGCATCTACTAAGAATCATTCTTTCCTCGAACCATTAGAGACCGGAATGCTCTTCCCGATTCGATCATTTTAGTATAGCTAAGTTGATCTCTTTCGTGAGAGCTAGGACCTAACATCCTGGTGTATGAATGTCTTTTGACGTGTCACCGAGGTGCGGGGGGGGGGGGTCATCCTAAACAGCCACTACATACGTTCGGAAAAATTTACACTACTGGACGCTTTTATTTGTATATAGTACCCCTTTTACAGGGTTTTATAAATATCCTGAGATCTTTCTCAGGTGAGCGATATATAATTGTGATCGCTAATGTCCGTCGTCGTAATTTTCTGAACGTTCGAGGCACTTCATAGAGTTAGTCGATATTTCGAGTTGAAGGTGTCAAAATGTTATTTTAAGCAATAACTATTTAATATCATATTATAAATTAAATGCTATCATTTCATATATTTTATATTTATAAAAAAGTATAAATAATTTTGAAAATAAACAAAAAGTTTCATTCTTAAGGTAATGTTGTCGAAAATAAATTACCTAGTACTATTAGGAAAACCCCATATAAGGGAGGTAACCTAAGTTTCCACACCAATCCTGCCACTGTTAACAATTTGTGTTATTTGTTTGTTTTGTATTGGAGTTTAGCGGTCCAGTCAACACTATTTAGGGTTAAATAGGGCGGGTTGTTGGTACCGGTAGGACCCCCCTTAATGAGACGGTAAATATGTAATTAGGCTTAGCCTAAGGGCGAGCAAAGCATAGCACACATTAGTCTGTGCAACTAAATAATTCTATGACACTGATGCTGAAATAACAAAGCATAGTAGCTAATAAAGAGAAAATATAAAGGAGTTTTTTTTTAAACTTATTTGGTTATGGAATTGGGAAGGGGTAAAGACTCTCAAATTGATAGATTCCTTCATTTGCTACATAAAACAGCATGTTGTTGTTAATGGTGAATCTTCAGTATGGGCTCCAGTTTTACCTGGGGTCCAACATGGGACAGTTCTTGGTCCGCTGTTATTCTCCCTGTACATTAATGATATTTCCACTGACATTGACTCAGAAATAAGACTGTTAGCAGCCGACTGTGTTTGCTACCAGGAAATAGAGATACAGCGGACTCAATGAAACTTCAGAAGGATATAGATAGATCAGGATGTTGGGCATGAAAATTGGGCATGAGATTTCAGCCCGATTAATGCAATATTATGCAGATAACTAGAAAGAGAACAAAATAATGAAATTATTTAAATAAAGGCGTCTTACAACTAAGAGGGAATGGTCCCCCAACATGTGAATACTATTAAATACCTTGGTGTGACAACCACACACAATTTGAAATGGAATACACATAACAGCAACATGTGTACTTAGGAAATAGAACGCTTAGTTTCCTGAGGCGAAATCTTCATCAGAATTGAAGGACACTTGTTCGCCCAATCTAGGAAGATAGCAGTTGCATGGGACCCCAGTGGAGTGGTTCTTAATGAAGTAATTGTAAAAGTTCAGACTAGAGCTGCTAGATTTGTAACAAACAATGTGTGTGTTTCTGATTTCGGGTTTATCATTGTGCTTGAAGCCTTGTCAAAAGAGTTCCACTCGGAGTCCACTGGGAGACCCTGTATGCCAATGATCTTATCACCATAGCTGAATCACTCAAGGAACGTACCAGGAGGCCCATTGCTTTTTATCATTGCGTTGAAAACTTATAGTGGATGAGTGGATTGTGCGACTGGTCCAGGAGATGTACATGTATGCTAATGTGGGGAGCCGTGTCCCTGTAGTGAAGAGTTGAAATGTTGGTGTTCATCAAGGCTCTGTTCTCAGCCCACTGCTTTTCATCATTGTGCTTGAAGCCTTGTCACACGAGTTAATCAGTGATACTTGGCCATTGACAAAGCAAAACTTCCAGCATCACAGAAGAGGTAAGACTGCTCCATTGAAGAATAGTTCTAGGAAATAAAGTGTTTTTCAGGGCATCGCTGGTACCTATGATATTGTGAGTTGTTTACTTTTGATGCCCTTGTTTGGGTTGACGCTGATGCAGGGGTCAAGTACCTATCTTTAATAATAAACACTGTATTAGAGTGACGGGGACGTTAAACCTCAAATCAAACAAACAAACAAACTGTATCAGAGTATATCTTATAGAAGAAGGTTAAAGAGGACAGCTCACAGCGGGCCTCCAGGGACGGCCACTCTAGCACCGACACTACTTCTATTTCACCATCGCAGTTCCATCGAGCAGCTGTCCTCTGCACCTTCTCCACCTGCTGAATCTGAGTTTTAACACAGGGTTACCAAATAGGTGATGCATATTCAGGTTGAGGGCGAACTAATGTTTTATATGCAATAGCCTTTGTCGTAGGTGTAAAAAGCCAAATTACGTCTGAGGAATCCTAAAGTCCTAGTGGCTTTAGATGTCATCTCTGAGACATGTTGACCACAATCAAGATTGTCGGTGATGTTGATACCAAGATATTTGGCGGATTGAACATGCTCCGAAATTTACTGGTGAAGTGTATAGTCAAACTTAATTTGCTTGTTCGGAGGTTGTCATGACTCCCTCATTGAATGACATTTTGGTCACATTGAACTTCATCTGCCAATCGGCCTCCCACTGTGCCAGTTGATCCAGGTCATCTTGTAAAATAAGACAGTCAGAAGGAGTATATGTTCCTATACAGGACACAATCATCAACAGGCCGATGACCTGATATTATCAGGGGGATCATTAATAAATACCAAGAAGAGGACAGGTCCAATGACCGAACCTTGGGGGACATCAGATTAAACAGGGACTAGGTCAGACGCATGGCCACCAAGTACAACTTGTGAGCAGCCAGAGAGCCATGACCTAATCCACCTATGTGTGGATCCTCTGCTATCGACCCTCATCACACGCAAACCTGGCGATCTGGTGTGAGGTCTGCCATACAGCTACCTGGAAAAGGGCTCACTTATGTGGGTGTTGTCCCTATTGCATATTAATAAAAAAGGTAGATAGATAGATAAATAGATAATAATAAATAGCATTATTGTAGGCACCGTATTATCTGTTTATCTTCATATACTGAGTCGGTCACATTTGACCATTTTATTACCTCAGTCAGATGTTGTAAGCCCTATTCTATTCTGTTCAGATACTTGTGTAAGTACAATCTGCTAGATGCTTGTTTTAGGTAAACCTCATTGTGTACAGTATTTCACTAGTACAATGAAAGTTGTTCCAATATGGCAGTGCCCAGCTAGACTGAACATTTAAAGATCGGAGAATTATGAAAACTAAGAACTTATCGATTTTTGTTGTTTTTGCAAGTCCGTTCTGTATATTAGGTCCGTTTCTGTTCATTTGTTGTCATACGTTAGATTTGTATTCAGCAGAACTCTCAACATCGTCCGAATATTCTTGAAACACGGTATACCATCCAGTCAACTTCCGGATTTTCCCCCAATAAACTGCCGGAAGATATTTGGACATTTTCAAACTTAAATTTCAGCAAAACACGGCCTGACGCCCCTGAATTTGGACTCTATATGTAGGGTGGAGGGTTCCATTTGGTACAGAAAGGGTTGACAGTGTGCGAGATTTAGATCATAGAATTACTTCTAAATGTCATTGGTATGTTTGTTTATTATGTTGTATTTCTTCACATACCCCTCCAGGGGTCTTGAATATTAAATAAACCTTGGAAGATTTTCTGTCAGAGAGAATTCAGCTTAAATATGTATCATGGAAAGTTAATTTTCTTGGTAAGATTCTCTACCGAAGCACCCACAACGTATGTTCTAAGAACATTACAAATGTCACCAGAAAAACAACCACCATACTACACTCGGATGTTTGTTCTGTTTAGGTTTTACGTCCCCGTCAATACAATGTAGGTCATTTTGGAGACGATTTTTTTCGATTTTGTGGGACTTTTTCCCGACAGTGATATGAAAATATATCGAATGTCCTTCTGCCCAAAGAAACCGCCAGGGTTTAAGGAGCGGTCCGACTCGCACCACTTTCCTGGGCAGGCTTTACAGCTATATGGTGTATTCCTTGCTTCCAAAGGATAACTCTCTAAGGGAATGTGTTTTTTGTTTGATTTGAAGTTTAACGTCCCCGTCAACACTGTAAAGGTAATTTTGGAGACGTTGCTTCCAATTTTGTGGGACTTTTACCCGACATTGAGATGAAATGACATCTCAAGCCCGGCCGCCCAATGAAACCGATAGGGTTTATAAGCATGGACGGGCCGACTCGCACCGCACTGCCTGGACAGGCTTAGATCCTCTAAGCGGTTTACCAGTAATCGTGTGCGGGTTGGTTTCAGCTCTGCGTGGAAGCATCATGCAGCCCATCTATTTCTTCAAGCCCCGATGGGCGGGGGCCGTCTAAGGGAATGTGTGGCAGTCGTAAAAAGTCTCCCTGCCCTTCATCATAACGTCTATAGTTTATATTTTCTTATCCTTTGGGATTATTGATTCCATTGTGGAGTTTTGAAAATATTTGAGGGTCATTGATGAGGCCGAATTGGCCAAAAAAAGCAATTATGGCCAAGAAAAACAAACAAACAAACAAACAAACAAAAACAACGACAACATAAACAAAGAAAAAAAAAAAACACTTTTACACGCCATACTTTTCAGTTCTACGGTGTATTCCTTGCTTCAATAGGTCGAACATATGCATACTAAGCGGTTTACCAGTATTCAAGTTCGGTCGGTTGTCCAATATATTTCTCCAAGCTCCGACGACTGCCAAAGAATACAGAAATGTCCCATTCACTGAACTATATATAACAGAGTTTATAAAGATGCTAGAGTTTTAATTTTTCCGAAGTTACCGTCTGAAACTTTTTCCAGTGAGATGCTTTATATCCATTTTCAAAACATTCATATACATGTACTCAGAGTACTGGTAAATTTGAACCCAAAAACAAGGTGAACATTGTGTAACCAAGTCTGTGCCATGAACATCCCTCCAGCCCAACTTTGTATAAAGAAAACATGGGTTAAATGAGTATACATGTACATTTTTTTATATATATATTTCTGCTCTGGGGAACGGAAGGTCTCGGGTTCGATCCCGGGCCGCGACATACCAAAGTCGTTAAAAATGGTACTAGCTGCTCCTCGCTTGGCACTCAGATTTACGGGGTAGAGCTAGGACTGGTCGATCCAGTGTCAGGATAATGTGACTGGATGTGGTATCATGTAATGTGTCTGGGACATGATACTTCAGTGAGGCAGCACTATAAACGTGAGCATTGAGCTCCCTGTCGCCGCAACCAGACACCGTCGTGATATGACTGAAAAATTGTTGAAAGCGACGTTAAACCCGACACACACACACACACACACACACACACACACACACACACACACACACACACACACACACACACACACACACACATATTTCTGCTCTGAGAACCACCCAAATGAGGCGGTTCTAATTAGCACAAACAATCTATGTTTGGAGTATAAAAAAGAAAAATCTTACATTTTAATATTAAATAGTTATTCTTCAAAATAACATTTTGACACCTTCAGCTCTAAATATTGACTGACTCTATGAAGTGCCTCGATAACTCTGGAAATTACGACGACGGACATTAGCGATCACAATTATATATCGCTCACCTGAGAAATATCTCAGGATATTTGTTAAACCCTGTAAAAGGGGTTACAATAGCAAAAATGAAAAAAGGCGACCAGTAATTGATTTTCCGAACGTATGTTGTGGGGGTATTCGGTCGAACCGCTCCTCGTAAGATCGCCTAAAATTAATAGGCCAGTACATTTAGCCGGAAATGACCCTTGACCCACAACTAATTCCTTGAGAAATGTTATCAGCAGTTTTAGTATCAGGAAGGTGTCCTGATTTATAGAAAAAAAGTCCTCAAAAAAAAAATTCCGAGGGGAAAGGGTATTTTTGGGGGGTGAAAAAAATACGAAAAATCACAAAAAAACAGGCGTATGCTAAACAATTAATACTTGACTTCATAAAATCATCCAAAATGAATATTTCTATCTGGGGAAAAATACTAAAAATTCTGAAGATAAATGTTTTCTTTTTTTCTTTTTTTTGTATATTTTTTGTGTGAAATTTAGAAAAACAAGTATTAGCTTTTATAAAAAGCTTGAGGTTATGCTAAGCACACATTAATTTGTGTAGAACTGAAATGTGCCAGTTTCCACAAAATGTAAAAAAAGTCACAGATTTCAAATGAGGATTTCCAAATCTTATCGCCAATGTCACATAAAACAACATTTCCGATTTTTTTCACTATCAATTACAACTAATTGTACTACATGCCTACATTTACGGTTTCTTCATTTCGCATTCTGGTTTAAACTTTCATTTTACTTTCTAGGTTAACGTCTGTTGCATCCCTAAACGTCCGACATCCCTAAGTGTCCGACAAAATTTTAATTTCTCGCAAAATTGTTGGAAACGGTGGGGAATGTTCAATTATGACCTTTTAAGGGAAAATTTCGAAAAAATTTTTTTTGGAAATATTCGAAATTTAACTTCATTTTTTTTTCTTGTCGGACATTTCGGGGTGCCCCATGCATCCCTAAGTGTCCGCCATCCCTAAATGTCCGACAACATGAAAATTGACTAAGAAAGCATTTTTATTGTTAATAATCAATCAATGATAAATAAAAAGACAAATTTAATGTTAAACCTATGTTAAAAATGTTCACCTTTGGAAATAAGCATTGCAATATATGGATCCGAATATACCGTCATCCTTAGATGTCCGCCAGCATGACAAGATCTTATTTTCTCGGGAAGATGTCCGAAACGGTGGAGAATGATCAATTGTGACATTTTAAGTGAAAACTTCGCTTTTTTTTCTCGATGACCCATGCATCCCTAAGTGTCCGCCATGTTCACCTTTGGAAATAAGCATTGCAATATATGGATCCGAATATACCGTCATCCTTAGATGTCCGCCAGCATGACAAGATCTTATTTTCTCGGGAAGATGTCCGAAACGGTGGAGAATGATCAATTGTGACATTTTAAGTGAAAACTTCGCTTTTTTCTCGAAAATATTCGAAATTTAACTTCATTTATTTTCTTGTCGGACACTTAGGGATGACCCATGCATCCCTAAATGCCATCCCTAAATGTCCGACAACATGAAAATTGACTAAGAAAGCATTTTTATTGTTAATAATCAATCAATGATAAATAAAAAGACAAATTCAACGTTAAACCTATGTTAAAAATGTTCACCTTTGGAAATAAGCATTGCAATATATGGATCCGAATATGTCCGCAATCTCTAGATGTCCACCAGCATGACAAGTAACTTGGAACTTGGTCGCTCAAACCTTCTTGTAGACTTTTTCATGCGCGGGCTCATATAATAAAATGGTAACGTTACTTCGTCTATTACATATGAGCCAGCGCATGACGAAACCTAATAGGAAGTCTTGTCGGACATTTAGGGATGGCGGACACTTGGGGATGCATGGGTCATCCCTAAGTGTCCGACAAGAAAAAAAAATGAAGTTAAATTTTGAATATTTTCGAGAAAAAAAAGCGAAGTTTTCACTTAAAATGTCACAATTGATCATTCTCCACCGTTTCGGACATTTTCCCGAGAAACTAAGATTGTGTCATGCTGGCGGACATCTAAGGATGCCGGTATATTCGGATCCATATATTGCAATTCTTATTTCCAAAGGTGAACATTTTTAACATAGGTTTAACGTTGAATTTGTCTTTTTATTTATCATTGATTGATTATTAACAATAAAAACGCTTTCTTAGTCAATTTTCATGTTGTCGGTCATTTAGGGATGGCGGACACTTAGGGATGCATGGGTCATCCCTAAGTGTCCGACAAGAAAAAAAAATGAAGTTAAATTTCGAATATTTTCGAGAAAAAAAGCGAAGTTTTCACTTAAAATGTCACAATTGATCATTCTCCACCGTTTCGGACATCTTCCCGAGAAAATAAGATCTTGTCATGCTGGCGGACATCTAAGGATGACGGTATATTCGGATCCATATATTGCAATGCTTATTTCCAAAGGTGAACATTTTTAACATAGGTTTAACATTAAATTTGTCTTTTTATTTATCATTGATTGATTATTAACAATAAAAATGCTTTCTTAGTCAATTTTCATGTTGTCGGACATTTAGGGATGGCGGACACTTAGGGATGCATGGGGCACCCCGAAATGTCCGACAAGAAAAAAATTGAAGTTAAATTTCGAATATTTCCAAAAAAATTTTTTTCGAAATTTTCCCTTTAAATGTCATAATTGAACATTACCCACCGTTTCCAACAATTTTGCGAGAAATTAAAATTTTGTCGGACACTTAGGGATGTCGGACGTTTAGGGATGCAACAAACGTCATGAAAAAACAATCTGCCAAGATTGCCGTCTAGAAATGAAAACATTAAGAATTGGATCTGGGCAGAACTAGATAAGGGCTAATATATGTTAATTTTGCAAGTGTGAGAGCAATCGTGCCTATCCATGTGATAAAGTTTAGGCAGCTTTCAGTTAATTGCTGGGTTTCAATATGCAAGTGGGCGTTCCAGTATGACCAGAGTTTGGGTGTCTTGTGGGGAACCAGATGGAACATGAAAAGTAGAACCAGTCAACAGAATACCAGTCATGACCTTTCAGTAAATACTTCCCGAGCAAAAGCTATCATTAAGACTGTCTACACCAGTGGGCGTAGACAATAAAGGAAAGTCGCTTAAAACAAGAAAAAATTAATATCGCTGACATATATCTTAAAAGTAAATCCATATCGGTACTTAACTTCATGAAATCATTAAAAATGATAGTTTCTGTGCAAAAGATATTTTTTTGTCAGGGGAAGGGGAAAATAGGAAAATCAAAAGCAAACACATCACGAAAACATGCCTATATAATTTTGACCCCCACTAACCTACTTTTATCTATATACTCGAACAACTTGGGGTTTAGGGGTTATATTTTTTCTGCTCAAAAACATAGCTTCTGAGATTGTTGATACTCAATAGGACTGCCTCATCTATGTTTTGAGCAGAAATAAGAGAGTGAGTGTGTTTGAGGTTTACATCCCGTCAACAGCAAATGTCATATGCAGTGGTTTCAAAAACATTTCGGCATCTAGATTTCAACGAAAGCTAGGAGTGTGATTTTCGATGTTATCTGAATAAAGCCCTTACAAATTTATCAAGCGTAGCAGGGGAATAATGTCTAAGTAAACGGGAAAATCTCCACTACCCGTCTATTGATGAAACCCCTGCATACGGAGACCGGACCTTGGTTTAAAGACTCATCTGAGAGTCCGGAGAAGCCCTTGGATCGAACCCACGACTCCTGGTTTATGAGGCTAGTAGCTTATCCACTACACCATGGAGGCTTCTTTTAGCCGAAATAAGAAAAATAATGTACATGTACACCCCCTAAAAGTCCCCACTGCCCCACTCACCCAGGTGTAAATGGGTAGCGGTGGTGTAAAAGTCAACTGCCTCTCCCTCTTGCGCGTGAAAACATCCGGAATGAGTGTTCGAGAGCGATTATTTAAGCTTGAAGCTTTCATCGCAATCGAACTAAATTAAATTAGTATAAACTAAAACTCCAGTAGGAGGGGGTTTCTATCGAGTACCCACAATCTATGCTTTTGAGCAGACAATACGAAATACGCCTAAACAAAACCATTGTCAATTGTTCAGCCCAAAAATGAAAAAAAAAAAAAAAAAAAAATAAATAAATAAATAAATAAAAAAAAAATGATATTTTTCTTATTTCTGCTCAAAACATAGATTGCGGAGCTCGACAGAACCGCCTGAACTTGGCGGTTCTATCGAGTACCCACAATCTATGTTTTTGAGTTGATATAAGAAATTTTTAAATTAAAATATTTATCCCTGTAGTATATAAAAGTGGGGTTCGAGGGGTCAAAATTATATAGGCGTGTTTTTTACCCCACCCATCTGGGCTTGGAGTAATTGATTGGGCTGCTAATGCTTCCGCAAAGAACTGATACAAACCGCTTATGAGTACGGCTAAACCGCTGAGAATATCCAGAAAAGTTGCTGCGAGTCAGCCTGTCCATGCATGTAAACCCTTTTGGATTCATTGGGCGGCAGGGATTGAGATGTCATTTCATCTCAATGTCAGGTAAAAGCCCTACAAACTTGGAAGCAACGTCTCGTTTTCGTGATGAATAAGAAAAACCGCAGAATTTTTCTCTGGATTTTTTTGGGGGATGATCAAATCTTCCAGTAGATTTGAATATGCATGTTTTCGTTATGTTTTTATAAACCCCAACTTTAAAAAAGTTGGAGGGGCATATTGCTTCTGGTTCGTCCATTCGACTTTCCGTTACGCCTTTGATGCATAGCATAACACAAGAAACATCCATGCTAGGGTTTTGAAATTTCCTATATAGATTCTTCATGGAAAATTAGCTGACGCGTATTATTTTCTTATCCAGATTATGCCCCTTTCAAAAGTTATTACCCTTTGATTTTTTTTTTTATAAAATTTTGTCAGCAAAAAATCTCAAAATCTATTGGAGCTAGAGCCTTGTAAGTTTGTGACGAGATGTCCTGATAAACTTTTGACTAAATTCCGAAAAATACTTTGTGGCTAATGGCCCTTTGTCACTTTGGGTACATTGTAGGCCTATGCTTTGTGATGCATAGCAAAACTTTAGAACCTTGTATGCCAGGGTTTTGGAATTTCATATATGGATTCCTCATGGCAGATTAGCTGAAGGATATTTTTCTCATTTGTACTTTGCCCCTTTTAAGGTTGTTTGAGTCAACCTTTGTGTTCAGTCAGCTCAAAACAGTTATTGTTGGCAATGTTGGGAGACAAACTTTGTAAATCAATTTCAAGGGGGTACGCCCCTATTATTTTTCCTGCCTGTTAAAAAGTCAGCGGCCAATTTCTATTGCAGTAAGTAGATAGGACAGTGTTGCAATTGTTCTGATTGTGATTTTTGAGTGGTTGCTTCCACAAAGTCACACATAGCTATCAAAATCTTACGTGCGCCATGTTACCGGAATACACAGTATGCACATATTTACGATATTAATTCATTTGATTCTGATGTCACAAATGTGCTTCCATACATTAAAAAATTTGTCACGAGACATTGACGAATGTATTTTCCGACCAAAAAAAAAAAAGTTTATTCTTATAACTTATAGATCTTGTTTATCAATAGCATACAAGGAAAATATAAATGGCATGTATTAAAAAAATAGAATGTAGAAAGACTGCACTTTTTATCAATTTCTGACGTAAGTTTTGTTTTTGATGACGTCATTTGTTTGCGCGTGAGGAGCCTTACAGCCGGTAAAACAGAGTATGGTGCTGTGATCTGGCCATTACTTATCTAATGCTTTTTCTGCGGATTAAAACCTATTTTTCTCAGAACTGGCACGGATATTTTTTGAGGACTTTTTTTTTGGTAATTAATATAGCATAGCCCTGTGTTTTGGTGTTAAAAGAATTTCTCAAGGAATTAGTTTGACCATAAAAATTAAAGTACCTCGCCTATAAGACAAAGTCTGCTTTTCAAAGCACGTATAATTCTTTCCTTTGAATTTTCAACACACAGAGTCCTCTAGAATGAGACCACCGTTAGGACTGCTCTTCAAGACCACTTTTGAACAGTCTCAAAGGTGGTCCTGATATAGGAATTTTACAAAATAATTGGCTTTTCTTTTCAAAAAAAATTGTCAACTTGAAATTGATCCTGATGAAAATCTCGGTTTATATGCAGGACAAGTCATGATAAATAAAAATCAAAAATGAGTTCCTTTATGAGCAATGAAAACATTCATAAGAAAGAAGATGAAGTCGTGTTTCATTTCAATTAATAGATACCCCTTTTACAGGGCTTCACAAATATCCTGAGATACTTCTCAGGTGAGCGATATATATTTGTGATCGCTTTTATCCGTCGTGTCGTGCGCTGATTGTTAAATCGAGGCACATAAAATATTTAATGAATATTTCAAGTTGAAGGTTTCAAAATGTACTTTGAATGCCGAATATTTAAGATTTTAATTTTTTTAAAACAGAAACTGTAAATATTAGGTGTACATTAAATGCTGGCATTTTATATATTTTATATGAAAATGTAAATAATTTTGAAAAGGAACGAAGCAGTATCGTTGTTAAAGGTAATCTTATCGAAAATAATTTACTAAACACTATACAAGGGAGGCTACCCTCACTTTCTACAACAACTGCAAACATCGACTTGCATGAATGTAGTGAAGTGTTGTTTGTTTTAGGTTCCCGTCAACACTGTTTCAGTCATTTTGGAGACTTTGTATCCAATTTTGTGGACCTTTTACCAGGCATTGAGAAGAAATGACATCTAAAGCTGTGCCACCCAAATAAGCAAAATGGGTTTATATATAAGGGCGGTCCAGCTCTTATACTGAGTCGGTTGCCTGGGACAAGCGGTTTACTCATTTCAGCTCTGCGTGGAAGCATCATGCAGTCCACAGGGGCCCGTTTCAAGCTTTTTGAGAGGAAAGATATACTATCCTATAATAATATAGACAAGGGCACCTTCGGGAAGATATGACCAGTCGTGAATGAAGTTGTGTAGCTCTGGCAGTTTGTAACACACAAGTCAAAATTCTTGTCACACATGTAGATAACACATTTATATATATAATAGTACCTGTTATGTAAAACAATAACAATTATGACATCTCCTGGCTCTGGCAGCCATTTTTTTTTCATTTACAGAACAGGAGTAAATAAATCATGATGTCATCATGATGTCATAGCATTAGGTTATTTTTTCATTAGCCAATTTGAATTGTTGAGATTTTTAACCAATGAAATCGCTCCTTTCTACTGGCTCCAAAACAAAAATGGCTACCAGAGCCAGGAGATGTCAAAATTGTTATTGTTTTCAAGATTTGGAGTAGTATTTACAAGTTTTTATTGAAATTATGGACACAGGTGATTGGTATTGGTGAAAATTCTGGACATGGATATAAATTTCCTTTGTGTTGTGCCCTGGAAAACTTTGGAATCTCTTGGGAAGAGAGCAGACAGGCTTAGCTACACGCTGTCATTTTTGAGCAATTCTGGAGATTATGTGTGGCGTTGCTCTATACCGTGAAGACTAGATTAGACATAGCAGGTACTACTGCATACATAAATGTGTTATCTACATGTGTGACAAGAATTTTGACTTGTGTGTTACAAACTGCCAGAGCTACACAACTTCATTCATGACTGGTCATATTTTCCCGAAGGTGCCCTTGTCTATATTATTATAGGATAGTATATCTTTCCTCTCAAAAAGCTTGAAACTGGCCCCTGTGATGCAGTCCAGCCTATTTCTCCAAGCCCCGATGGGCGGGGCTCGGTGAAGTGTTGTGACGAGACGGTATGTTCTGGGCACACTGTTTCATGGGGTAAAACAGTTTTCCTGCCACCAGTATATCCAACATTATGGTAACAAGTCCATGTAATGAACACCCCTGTAAACCCCACTTTATATAGAGAAAACTGGTGATTACAGGGGTATACATTATTTTTCTTATTTCTGCTCCAAGGCATAGGTTGTGGGTACTCGTTAGCAGGCGATTCTAACGAGCATCCACAACATATCTTCGGAATGTGAATACGAAAAAAACATCACATATGAGTCAGCGCATTACAAAACTTACAATAAGACATGTGCGCCCAACGAAGACTCAGATCAGCCTGCGCGTACGCGCAGTCTGATCAGAGTCTTTCGTTGTGCTCTCTAAGGATAGCTAAGGGCCCAATACTCCTTCATGTAGCAAGAGAAGTCTCGTGGATGCACAGGGTCATCTGATTCTTCGCTGGTCGCATATGTAAGTTGTAGGAAATGCTGTGCTCCGGCTCATATCGTCTCAGAAAATAACCGTTTTGGAGAATACAGTATGCCACACATAGATGCCTACTAGTCGGGACACTTTGTATTTGGAATGCATTTACCTCTTCCGAATGAAAATGGCCGCATGTGGTATGGGTGTGGTGATGTGAAAAGTAGGGCTGGCTAATCGAAGCTGAAAAGATAATCGATTATCAGTCCTGTCATTGCGATCGATAATCAATTAGTAATCGCTAAGGTTTTTGTCATAATTTTACCTCTCTGGCTTTCTGTCTGAGCATGACTCTTACCATATGTTGCACTTTACCATATGTATATTTGAACAGACAGGCCTGAGCAAACAGTGTAGACCCAGATGAGACGCCGCATTCTGCGGCGTCTCATCAGGGTCTGCACTGTTTGTCACTCATCTCGCTAGTTTAGGCATAACTTTGGGTAGTAAATTGTACCTAACAAGTAATCGATTAAGAGCAAATCAGAAATGATAATCATTTTTGTGGAATTTATTAATCGTGTCAGCCAATGGTATACATAGATGACCCATTTTGTGCTGGATGGGAAGATTCTTAAGTTTATGCTCGCGGTCGACATGAATTCAGGGAAAAAAAAAGAAAACTGGAATGACTCCTTCCCTCCTTCCTTCCTTCCTTCCCAGCTAGCTAGCAAGCAAGGACACTACCACGTCGTATCGCTGTCGCCCCGACGTTTGGCCGGCATTCTTTGCTGGTTGGGTCGGAGTCCTTCCTTCCTTCCTTCCTTCCTTCCTGCCTTCTTCCTTCCTTTCTTCTTTCCTAGTTTCTAAGAATAAGCTGAAAAGCCTGATTGATGGTATAATCCATAAAATCGCTTTGCATTTATACAACATAACATCGTTTTGAATGTCTTAGATTGTACAAATTACAGCGAAAACGGCGATGGCTTGTTTTGTGAGCCCGTATCTGACTTTCGACTTGTGACTTGCGACTTATGACTTTTAAGCTGTGCCTTGCGACTTTAGACATTTCAGGGTCTATCTACATTGTTTGCTTAAAACATGAATTTAACGGTCCAGTATCATTATCTAGCTCACACTTTACTATAGACCCCACCCCCAGTACTCCCAGTGCTTTGATTAATGAATTAAAATTCTTATTTTCAATTGCAGTTTTGTCGTCACTCTCTACAAATAATATATGCACAACTAGATAGAAAAGGACTTGTTATATAAACAGGGTGAGATAAGAATATCTATACCATGTCCAAACCTGTTAAGGTGTGCTATCCCAGCCTGCATCACGAAAACACGCCTATATAATTTTGACTCCCTTGAACCCCACTTTTATATAGAAAAACTGGGGTTTACAGGGGTAAACCTTATTTTTTCTTATTTCTGCTCTAAAATATAGATTGTGGGTACTCGATAGAACCGCCTCATCGAGGCGGTTCTAACGAGTACAAACAATCTACATTTTGAGCAGAAATAAGAAAAATATCACATTTTTTCATCTTAATTGTTTTTCTTTCGGTTAAAAATTTACAATTATTTCTATAGGCATGTTTTCGCAATGTGTAAAATTCATTTCATACAACATTACGAAAACATGCCTATACAAATACATTGATACTTTTATCGCCGAAAACATTGAAAATTTTAGGATGAAAATTGTGATATTTTTCTTATTTCTGCTCAAAATATACATTGTGGGTACTCGTTAGAACCGCCTCATTGAGCAAAAATAAGAAAAATAAGGTTTTCCCGTGCAAACCCCAGTTTTACTGTATAAAAGTCGGGTTCAAGGGGGCCAAAAGTATATAGGCGTGTTTTTGTAGTGGCTACCCACGCGATTAGGATCTGCGGCAGTTGATATTTTAATCATTAAAATGGTAATGGCCAAGCTTTGTATATATATGTTAAACACAAAAACCACAAAATAATCTCATGAAAATAATCCACAAATATATTTTAACATCACGAGTGTAGTTACTTTTATGTAATCGGTGTGGTTTTCACACGTAAGAGGATTTGTTTGCTTAATTCGAGGTTTAACGTCCCCATCAACACTGTATATGTCATTTTGGAGACGTTGCTTCCAATTTTGTGAGATTGAGATGAAATGACATCTCAAGCCCTGCCGCAATGAAACCAATATTGTTTATAAGCATGGACGTTCTGACGCGCACCGATTTGCCTGGACAGGCTTAGATCCGCTAAGCGATTTACAAGTACTCGTGTACGGATAGTTTAAGCTCTGCGTGGAAGCATCATGCAACCAGTCTATTTCTTCAGCCCCGATGGGCGGGGGCCGCACAAGTAAGAGGAAAAAGGGCAAACCTTACATTTTATTTCTGAAATTGACCCAGATAGGATCTTCCACCTCAGGCTGGTCCATTTCTAGAATTAGCCCAGCGGACACGTGACATCCAAGCATGACGTTGCAACGACGTTGACACTACCTTGCATTCACGTTATGTGCCCGCTGGGTGTTCATTTGGTTTGTTTTACGCTCTACAGGAAAATTCCCGTACTTTAAGCAAATGATCAGACGACGCATGCCTGTAAACCGAGCCCTCAAAAACCGAGGTGGGTTTCGGGGTCCTCACGTGGCTGTCTACTCTTTAAGGAAAGAATGTGCCCCGTAGGCGCAAATTCTTTCCTGCAAGAGTAGCCTCCCCCGCCCATCTGTGCTTGGAGTAATATATCGGGCTGCACGGTGCTTCTACACAGACACACACATGAGTGCTGGTAAACCGCTTAGAAGGACTAACGAAGCATGCCCAGGCAAAGTAATATGTGTCAAACCGTCCAATGCATATGAGCCTTTTGGTTTCATTGGGCGGCAGGGCTTGAAATGTCATTTCATCTTAATGCCTTGTAAGTCCCACAAAGTTGGAAGCAAAGTCCCCAAAATGACCTAAATAGTGTTGACGGGGACGTAAAACCTCAATTCAAACAAACAAAGTGTAGAACCCTAGCAGTAATGATTAATTTTGAAAGAGTTTCTCTCTCTTGAAGTGTATCATTGTCCCTTAATAAACCACTAATACATCAATCATATGGTTGAGTGAATAGATAGATAAATCAACTTGTTGAGTTTAATCAGATTATATACGAGGGATGTTCAAAAACTTTTGCAAATGACACGGTTTTCTCCGAGATATTAATTAAAACTAAACAATTTTTCGAAATATTCCCCTTTATCCAATTTTATTCTCACTGAAATCGAATATTGTCACTGCAAACAGTGAAGATATACGATTTTTGGGTTTTCACTGAATGTGAATTCGGATGTATCATTGAAAAAACAACAAAAACAACAAACAAACACACATATACTGACTGCGTTTATTCGATGTCAATTAGCTTTTACGTAAATAGTGTGTGTCAGAAATTGTGTCATACCCCTCCCTGTCACTCAGTCACGAGTTGACTACGAGTTGTCCCGAATTTAACAATTCTTAGCATGTCATAGTGTCGGCAGTTGGCCAGCGCATCTCGTCACAACTCGTAGCTTGTCGGGAAGAGCCTACGAGATTTTTAAACGGTTTAAAATCCTCGGGATAACTCGAAGCTACAGTGAACGGAGCTCAGCTCGTACTGAGCTCTTAATTAACTTATTCGTAGCGTGTCGTGTAAATCTCGTAGCAATGTCGTAGGATATCGTGCTAGTTACAGCCACTACGACATAGCACGTGTTAGTCACGAGTTGCTGCGACAAAGTACGATATAATTCCGAGATATCACGAGTTGGTTACGACATTCCTACTAGAAACGACAACTGTACAACTTAGTCATTGAAACATTGATGACGTCATTTTTAGTACCGACGTAACGTAATTAATGCACACGACAGATAAGCTCAGCAGCGGACAAATTATACAGTCAAACTTCGATGGCTCGAACCCCTTTGGGACCATGAAAATTTGTTCGAGACAGCGGTAGTTCGAGCCATGGAGGGTTATTCTTAGTGTTTTACCAAGAGGCACAGCGGAGATATTTGTGGGATATCTTTTCAGTGTTCTACATTATAGATGCATGTTGTGTGTACTCATTAGAATCGCCTCATCGAGGCGATTCTAATGAGTACACACAGCATTCATTTGCAAGATAAAAGAGGAAAACCCCTCTATATCATCCCTATATCGTATTTGGAGAAATTCCCTGCGGACCCAAGAAAGGGTTCGACTCATCCATGGTAAACGAGTCATTGGGATTCGAGCCATTGAAATTCTACTGTAAGTCAACCATTTGATAAAGTAACATTCCAAGCTATTTTCCAGGTGCAAATTTCAGTTTATCCTGTAAACCCGCTGAACACCTCAAAATCTACGAGAAATGGCCATTGAAAAAGTTCTTTCTCTGTTTTGAAGCAACATTCTTTCGTGGAGATTGATCATGAAATCTTGTCTACGGTCATTCTGTCCCATCCGCTGATTCAAGAAGGACAGTTGTCAGTTTCTGGCGAAAGAATGTGCACTGTACTGGTTAACCGCTTACCAATAAGCTTGCACAGGAAAAGTGTGGATAGGTAAACTGACCGGCTAAAAATGACATAAATAGTGTTGACTGGGCCGTTAAACTCCAATACAAACAAAATTGAAGCATGACAGAAACAAAATTTTTGATTTTTTTTCTTTCGGTGAAAGATTAATTTTTATATCAATCATGAACACCAAACGACGAATTTTCACTCATGGCTTCGCCACTCGTGAAAATACGTCTGTGGTCTTTATTCAATGAAATAAAAATTGATCTTACACTGAAAAAAAAAATCAAATATCCTCTATTACTTACATGTTTTTCAAATGAAATATTGGCCGCCGCCCATCGGGGCTTGAAGAAATAGATGGGCTGCTGCATGATGCTTCCACGCAGAGCTGAAACCAACCACACACGAGAACTGGTAAATTGCTTAGAGGATCTAAGCCTGCCCAGGCAAAGCAGTGCGAGTCGGACCGTCCTATTGGTTTCATTGGGCGACAGGGCTTGAGATGTCATTTCTTCTCAATGTCGGGAAAAAGTCTTACAAAACTGGAAGCAGACGTTGCTTCCAGTTTTGTACAAAACAAACAAAGATACCAACAGATTCCTCAGTGAAATCGAAATCGATATCGTCAGTGCAAACAGTGAAGATACGAATTTTTGATTTTCGCTGAATGTGAATTTGATGCATCATCGATAAATAACACATATACTGCGTTTATTCGATGTAAAGAAATATGTCACGCATGTTCGCGCGTCATTAAGACGTTGATGACGTCACTTTTAGCGCCGACGTTGCGTAATTAATGCACGCGACGCCAGATAACTGAATCATTTGATAAAGAAACATACCACGCTATTTTCCAGCTGCAAACTTCAGTTTACACCCAATATTATAACCCAAAACCCGCTGAACACTTCTGAAGCGACGCGAAATGGTCATGGAAAAAATGTTTGTTCTCTGTCGTGACAACCGAAGCTTTGAAATTGCATTTAAAATACAGTTTAAAGCATGAAAAAGGAGGAAAATTTGATTTTTTTTCTTCAGTGTAAGCACTCATGAACACCGAAAGACCTATTTTCACTCATTGCTTCGCCACTCATGAAGTACGTCTTTTGGTGTCTATTCGGTAAAATTAAAAATAAATCTTACACTAATGTAATCAATTCTAACACAGCGCACCTATATAGGCAATAGAAATATCTGTGTTTTATTCCACAACAAATCACGGCAAGGAAGAGCGTGACGATTAACGTCATTAAAACTGCTAATTTATGACGTCACTAGTCGATTTCCTTGACGTTGGACGGTGTAACGTCATTTTCTCGCATCAAAAACGTTAGGAAAGGATAAAAATGCATGTGTTTCAGTCGATAATTTTAGCGGGATTTCTTCTAACAATGGCGAAAAGATATTTTGAAGGAAACAACAGCATTATTGCCGATTTTCAGCCTGTTAGAATCGAAATAGATCATTTGTTGAGTAATAAAACACAGTTTGTCGGTCAGTTGAAAGTAGACAAATCACGCCCGCTACGCGCTCGTGATTTGATCTACTTTACAACTGACCTCCAAACTGTGATTTATTACTCAACAAATCACAGTTAGAGCTGATCTATTTCTTAAATAACCTCTATTTTATACTAATCTTTGTGTACACCAGTAAGGAACGGCTGATCCGCAGACCCCTATACACCTCTGCATGGACCTATATCTCCTATCTGTAAAGAGGCGGTTCTAACGAGTACACACAACTAATGTTTTTGAGCAGAAATAAGAAAAATAATGTACGAGCAAATTTTAGCAAACCTCGTATATCCCAGCAAACCCCATCGTTTGAGGGGGTCATTTTGAGGGGGTCAATATTATATATGCATTTTATCGTGATGGATCTAGACCTGCACTGTTTGCCTCATTTTGTACATGGTTTTCCGTCTAAAACTAGAGGTTCAAGTGGACCAGAATCGCTCACCTGGATGAGCCTGATCATATATTACATTTGCATTGAATGGTGCCTTGGTCGCCACTTTGTCTATCAGATCACATTGCCTTTAGCAATTCTAAATCTGCATGTTATCTTTAGGCTTCTGATTAAATTTCTGGGCAGCTTAGTCTGATTTAGGATTCAGAAGAGATGATGTTGTGTATTGTTTGGCAGGCCAGAGCTATCGTTTGGCATGTTCTGTGATCAAAAAAGTAAACAAAGTCAACCAATCATATGAATAAAATTGCAACACAAAGCTGTGGTGTATATGGTCACTTGCAAAAACACCACCATACCATTGATATAGCAGTTACTGTACAGGTGTTTTGAAGAATTTCAAGATGGCCGTCGACTGGGATATCAGAATGCAACAATTTTAGTAATTTTGAATCTCCATATTTGGTTTAGGAGATGTAGTTTGAATAATTTCAAGA
Source organism: Lucinisca nassula (assembly GCA_963580285.1). NCBI lineage: Eukaryota > Metazoa > Mollusca > Bivalvia > Lucinida > Lucinidae > Lucinisca > Lucinisca nassula. Next base: position 53,749,501 of record OY757025.1, on the reverse strand, counting down.
TGGCCGCCATCGTGGTCATCTTGTATATCGGAATGGAACAATTTTAGCAAATCCCAATTTCCATGTCGCCCTTATGCCTCCCATCAAGTTTCAGCTTGATCTGACCTCTGGTTCGGGAGATGTCTTTTGAAGAATTTCAAGATGGCCTCCGTGCGCAGCCATCTTGACATTGGAATAGAACAATTTTAGCAAATCCCAATTTCCATGTCGTCCTAATGCCTCCCATCAAGTTTCAGCTTGATCTGACCTCTGGTTCGGGAGGAGATGTCTTTTGAAGAATTTCAAGATGGCCTCCGTGCGCAGCCATCTTGATATTGGAATAGAACAATTTTAGCAAATCTGAATCTCCATGTCGTCCCAAAGCCTCACATGTTTCAGCTCAACCCAACCCTTGGTTCGGGAAGAGATGTCATTTGAAGAATTTCAAGATGGCCGCCATGCACAGTGGCCATCTTAGATATCGGCACAGAACAATGTAAGCAAATCTGAATCGCCATTTTGCCCCGATGTCCCCAATCAAGTCCCAGCTTGATCAGACCTCTGGTTTGGGAGGAGACGTGTTTTGAAGAATTTCAAGACGGCAGCCATAGCGGAACGATATGATTTTAGCAAATATGAATCTCCATGTCAATCCCGATGCCTCCCATCAAGTTTCAGCTCAATTCGGCCTTTGGTTCGGGAGGAGATGTTTGAAGAGAGATGCCATTTGAAGAATTTCAGGATGTATGCACAGTGGCCATCTTAGATATCGGAACAGAACAATTTTAGAAAATCTGCATTACGGTAACACCCGTGCGACATAGTGCATTTTTCACATCTCCAAACTGGCTACTTTTCTAAAGAAAATCCTTGATATTTTTCATACTTATACTGCAAACATAGGTTGTGGGTTGAGGCGGTTCTAACAAGTACCCACAACCTATGTCTTGGAGCAGAAATAAGAAAAATGATGTTTACCCCCGTAAACCCCAATTTTCTCTGTATAAAGTGGGGTTTAGGGGGGTCTTCATTTCATGGACTTGTTCACGTGATGGAATCGCCATGTCACTCCTATGCTTCCCATCAAGTTTCAGCTCAATTCGACCTTTGGTTCGGGAGATGTCTTTTGAAGAATTTCAAGATGGCCACCATGGCGGCCATCTTGGATATCGGAACGGACCGCTTTTAGCAAATCTGAATCTCCATGTCACCCCAATGCCTCCCATCAAGTTTCAACTCAAATCGACCTTTGGTTAGGGAGGAGATGTCGCTTGAAAAGGCGGCCAGCTTGGAAATCCGAACGGAACCATTTTAGCAAATCTGAATCTCCATGTTACCAGGATGCCACCCACCAGGTATCAGCTTAATCTGACTTCCGGTCCGAGAGGAGATGTCGAAAATGTAAAAAGTTAACGACGGACGGACGACAGACGACGGACAACAGGCCACGGCATAAGCTTACCTGGAGCTTTGCTGCAGGTGAGCGTGGGCTGTCAATTCAATTCACGCCAACCTGTTATACAGTAAAATTCCTATATTAAGACCACCTTTGGGACTGTTCAAAAGGGGTCTTTAAGACCACTTTTGGACAGTCCCAAAGGTGGTCCCTGACCAGAAGACACTATGAGCAGAAAACACAAAGAAAAATTAAGTGCAGCCAACTAAATAAGCTTTTTACAGCAGAATTAGTCTTAATTTTAGGTGGTCTTAATAGCGGAATTTCACTGTATATACAGGGGGTATTTCTGGAGATGTTCATTACATGCCCCACCATTAAGGCAATGGAATACAGTAGAATTCCTATATTTAGACCTCCTCTGGGACTGTTCAAAAGTGGTCTTTAAGACCACTTTGAACAGTCCAAAAGACCACTTTTGAACAGTCCCAAAGGTGGTCTCTGACAGAGGACACCGTACGCAGAAAACACAAGGAAAGAATAACTGCAACCTACTAAATAAGCTTTTTTAAAGCAGAATTAGTCTTAATTTTAGGTGGTCTTAATAGCGGAATATCACTTGAACATCAAGAGTTTATCAGAACAATAAACGGTGAACATAATTTTTTCAATCAAAGTTTTATAGGGACGATCGCGTTGACTTCAGCAGCCGCTTTTTTTCGGAGGTACCTGCTTCGGTTTTTTTCCTTATGATTTAATCACGAAACAAAATCTCAAAAGCAAGCGGAGAAAATCAATAGACAATCACATTCTATTGTAAAACATAATCAGCACTAGCAGTGGTTCAATGCATTTTTATTTTTCAGAGAAAATTCGGATTATGGAGCAATTTTAACCGAAAAATGGTTAAGTGTCAACGAAAAAGACCGAGGCTATAGTACCTCCATTATTTAGCGCTAGATGGCGCTGTAGTTTCTTTTGACTGAAGAGTTACTCTGTCGATCGTCCCTATGGAAGGCGGAAAGAACAGAACGCAACAGGGTAGTTTTTAAACATTTATTGTCTCTCTTTTTTCTACGCAAAAACGAACAAGGAATAAAATTAAATACGAGTCAAAACAAAAATGTGAACAAAAAGAATTTATACAGGAAAGAAGTTTTCATGATAAAACTGATGCTTTTGATACAGACATGTCCCGAGTCGGTCCGACTCGCAGACATGAAACTCGTGGACTATATTTCATGAAGCATCACTCATGGACAATTTTCCATGATGCACAATGTATTCAATGAAGCGAAGCTCGTGGACTATGTATTCCATCCTTTTTTTATCACAAACACATTAACGACGAATAGAATCCTACACACTATTTCAGTAAAATTCCTATAGTAAGACCACCTTTGGGACTCTTCAAAAGTGGTCTTAAAGGCCACTTTTGAACAGTCCAAAAGGTGGTCCTTTACTAGAGGACACGGTAAAACAAGAACAGCTGTAACCTTATAAATACAGTAGAACTTTGATGGCTCGAACACAGATGGCTCGTTTACCATGGATGTGTCGAACCCATTCTTGAGCCCCTAGCGAAATCCACTACATAAGAAATGGTGGGGGATAATTAAGGAGATTTTAGTCTTTAATCTTGCAAATGTATGCTGTGTGTACTCATTGGAAGCGCCTCGATGAGGCGATTCTAATGAGTACACACATCATACATTTTCATTATAGAACACCGAAAAGATGTCTCAAAGTATCTCGTTATGCCTCCTGGCAGTTACCCTCAGTGGCTCGAATACCCCTGTCTCGAACAGATTTTCGAGGACCCAAAGGTGTTCGAGCCATTGAAGTTCGACTGTATGCGTTTAACAGAAGTCATCCTAATTTTAGCCAGTTTTGCCAGCGAAATTTTGCTGTATTTTGGACATACGTAATTCCAAAGTAAGGGATGTCTGCATGCATTATTTCTGCAAAATCTTTCTGCAATATGTTAAGCAAAGCGAGTGGACCCGGATCAGACACCGCGTTCTGCGGCGTCCAATTCGGGTAGACACCGTTTGAAAATGTAATGGTGCGCGCAGGTTAGAGCATCTGCGCTAATTATGGCGGCCATGGCAGTTGATAATCCAGTCTCCCTCTGCTTCCCATGAGGCAGTTATTTCTTTCCATACAAAAGCTCTTGTTTTACTAATCTGTGCCACGTCAAGGAAAAATGTATCTTCGGACATCAACGAAGATTCAGGACAGCCTGCGTACCCCCACTATATCAGCACACAGCATTCCCTCCTCGCCTTAAGCAGCCCCGGTAGTGCTGCCCACTTCCACTAAGCTCTCGCCGAAAACTCTGATCAGACTGCGGCGTCTGATGTGACTTTTCGCTGGGCACAGACGTCCCCTTTGCTTGAAGGGGCTTATGTAACGACGAAGCATGGCTGTCGGATACTAGTAATTATGCAAATAGTAAATATTTTGAAACATTTTAAAACATTCAATATGAGTGTAATTGGGTAACTGATAGCTATAAACATCTGTTTACTTACGGAACCTTGATCTTTTAAATATTACGAAACGCATTTGAAAACCATACGTATTCGATTTAATGTTGGGTTCCACAAGAATAACGTTTTAGAGGATTCGTTTTGTTTTATTTGAGCTTTAACGTCCCCGTCAACACTGTATAAGTCATTTTGAAGACGTTGCCTCCAATTTTGTGGGACTTTTACCCGACATTGAGATGAAATGACATCTCAAGCCCTGTCGCCCAATGAAACCAATAGGGCTTATAAGCATGGACTCGCACCGCCTCGCCAGGGCAGGCCTAGATCTCCCAAGTGGTTTACCAGTACTCATGTGCGGTCGGTTTCAGCTCTGCGTGGAAGCATCATGCAGCCCATCTATTTCTTCAAGCAAGTAGTGATGTGCTAAATGGAAAAAAAGTACTTAGTGTTAGATGCTGGCCTCTGTAGCTCAGTCGGATGCGCGTCTGATTGGTGATCAGGAGGACGCGGGTTCCATACCTGCCGGGGTCGGCCACATTTTTTTTCGTGGAGATTTTCTACGGTCATGCGACATCTTCCGCTGATTCAAGAAGGGCAGTTGTCAGTTTCTGGCGAAAGAATGTGCACTGTACTGGTTAACAGCTGACGTATAAGCCTGCCCAGGAAAATGTGTGGATAGGTAAACTGATCGGCTCAAAAATGACCTAAATAGTGTTGACTGGGCCGTTAAACTCCAACTTAGTATTAGATAACAATATACAAAATCGTCGACTTTCAATAACTCAAATACCTTTATGACTCAGATAAAGAGAACACCAGATGAGTGTCTTTTGATATCAAGTTTATCAGGCAAGGCTTCGAGAACGCTTGTAGAATCGCGAGGCTTGCCAAGCGATTCTACATGCGTTCTCGAAGCCGAGCCTGATAAACTTGATATCAAATGACACGAATCTGGTATTTTATTTATCAGTTTATCCCATTGTACACTCTTACATTTTGCCAATTTTTCCAGCAGCAGCCGAGTTCATAGAAGTAAAATTTCACGGTGACCTGATAAACGCTCACTTGTCCTGAGATAGCATAGCTTTATCAGGTCAATGGTACCTTTAAGATCTTCTTTAAAATCCAGGTTTGTTGTGTGTACTAATTAGAATCGCCTCAGTGAGGCGATTCTTATGAGTGTACACAACATACCCTTTGAGAACAAAATCAGGGAAGCCGCCCTTAGTTTTATTTGAGGTTTACCATCCCTGTTAACACTATGTCATTTTGGAGACGTTACTTCCAATTTTGTGGGTTTTTTTACCCAACATTGAGATGAAATGACACAGTCAGAGGCTTTGACTGAATCAGTGGATGAGGAAGAGATTGCCCGAACCAAATCTCCCCGTCCCGACTGGTTTTGGCGTCTGGCAGTTCAAGAAATAAAACAAAAGCTGTTTGCAAAATAGTGAAACTAACGTGGTCAATAAATACTTAAAATGCCATATAATTCATTAAAGTCCCACAAAAGATATTTAAGGGAAACAGATACACTGCCAAGGGGGTCGAGGTGGGTTACTGATTTAAAAATACTTTTGTATTCCTTATCAATAGGGGTCCACAATTTTGATCCCGAAAAGAGGATTCTTTTCTTAACCATTATCCCACTGAACATGACAACCCCTACCTTCGCAAACAGTGTATATCCAGATCAGACAGCTTCTGAAGAAGCCATCTGATCAGGATCTGCACTGTTTGCCACACACATTGTGAGTTGAACGAAAACATTATATCAAGTAATTTGATTGGTGGCTAGTCAGGATTGAGTGTGGCAAAAAACGGCGGCCAGGTGTATCAATTCCCCTTAAAATCCGCGAAAAATGCTGCAAAAATTATAAGCACCTTTCATTATAGGTCGGAAGTGTTTTATGCCCTAAATGAAGCCCTATACTCAACAATGATACCCTAACATGTGTAGACCATAGCACCAGAAACGAAGGACTAATCGCGATAATTTTTGGGTCGATCAATTTTCAATCGACCGAAATCGACTTAAAGTTACGAACCACAGAAGCTCCTTAGTGCTGATGTCCACGTGACTGTCACTGATTTGTAAGAAAAGCAGGTGATGGTTATTCGTAGAAAATAGCCGATGTGAGGTCAGAGTTACGTAAGAGGGTGGACTAAAATCATGTGTTGGGTTTGGCAAACAGTATAGACCAGATCAGACGCCGCAGAACGCGGCGTCTGATCAGGGTCTACACTGTTTGCTTAAAGGATTAAATGAAACTGTTTTAAGCCCTCGTTCAGGGCCACTTTTCCAGCCTACACTCAAAGACAATCGACCCACCAGTACTTTCAGTGCATTGATTCTCATCTTTTGTAAGAAGCAGATGTTGTGGGTACTTGACAGAATCGCCTATTATAAGAAAATTCTAACGAGTATAGTAAAATTCCTATATTAAGACCTCCTTTGTGACTGTTCAAAAGTGGTCTTTGGAGTGAATAAGTGAGTGTTTGAGTTTTACGTCCCACCAACAGCTAAGGTCATACGGAGACGGGACCAAGGTTTAAAGACTCATCCGAAAGTCCAGAGAAGCCCGGGGTCGATCCTGTGACCCCTGGTTTACAAGGCGAGTAGCGAAACCACCACACCACGGAGGCTTCTAAGACCACTTTTGAACAGACCAAAAAAGGTGGTCCCTGACCAGAGGACAATGTGTGCAGAAAACACAAAGAAAGAATAACTGCATCTTATAAGTATAAATTTTGGGTGGTCTTAATAGCAGAATTTTACTGTGCTCACATTTTTTATGAATAAAAAATAATACCCCATTATTTTGTGGTTGTAATTCACCCTTATTAGGGAGCTATGGTGTAGACATTGTTTTCAACAGCAACCAGACAATGGTTAACCACGACACACGTTATCACACGTTACATTGTGTGTTGTGGGAAGACAGGATTTCTAGCGACATGCCTTAAAGTGACCATAAGGAATTCTAAGATTGTATGCCCTAATCGTGTAAGTCTGCATCTACATCCAATCCAGCAAAGAATGCCGGGCCAACGTCATACCGACAGCGATACGACGGGCCAACGTCGTACCGACAGCGATACGACGGGCCAACGTCGTACCGACAGCGATACGACGTTACCACGTCGTATCGCTGTCGGTCCGACGTTGACCCGCTGTTTCATGCCAGCTGGGATATGCGAAGAACAGACCAACGCATTTATGTGCACAAACAGTACAATATCTCAAAGATACTAAGTAATACATAAGTGTGAAAACCCTATCGAGATTATGAAAACTGTTCTAATGCTTCACCCTGGTGCTCAACTCGACTGAGCATGAAATTTGTCCTGCTCATACATTTCAGAATGTAATTAATCATGTGTTAATTGCAGGCATTTTAAAATTTCTGATTACGCTGATATGAGCAGGAAAATTGCTAATTTGTTTGTATATTGATTTAATGAGCATTTAATAAAACAAGAGGGCCCAATGGCCCTATATCGCTCACCTGTGTACGAGAAAATCATTAGTGTAGGAGACCACTTGACATTGCTACATACTAAATATCTAAGCTCAGGCAAAGCGGTGTCCATGCTTACAAACCCTACTGGTTTCATTGGGCGACAGGGCTTGAGATGTAATTTCATCTCAATGTCTGGTAAAAGTCCCACAAAATTGGAAGAGACATCTCCAAAATGACCAATACAGTGTTGTCGGGGATGTAAAACCTCAAATCAAACAAAATCTGTGCCTTATGGTTTTGGAGAAAAAGATTTTTTTAAGTTTTTTCAAGTATAAGTCTATAGAAGCTAATGAGCCAAAGGGCACGGTTGGCAGGTGTATGTAGGCGACCATTTTGTGTTGCTATATACTAAATATCTAAGGTCTGTACTTCATGGTTTCAAAGAAGATGTTTGAAGCTTTTTCCATTATAAGTTTGTTGGAGTTAAGGGGCCACAGGATTTGGACCCCAGGGGCATAATTGGCAGGATTCATGTAGGCGACCACTCGACATTGCTACATGCTAAATACCTAAGCTCTGGGACTTATGGTTTCAGAGAAGAAGAATTTTGAAGCTTTTTTCCATTATGAGTCTATTGGAGCTAAGGGGCCCCGGGGCGTGGCCCATTTGGACCCCATGGACATGATTGGCAGGATTTTTGTAGGTGACCACTTGCCGTTGCTACATGCCACATATCTCAGCTCTGGGCCCTGTGGTTTCAGAGAAGAAGATTTTTGAAGTTTTTTTTTTCCATTATGAGCCTATAGGAGCTAAGGGGACCCGGGGCGTGGCCCTTTTGGACCCCAGGGGCATGACTGGCAGGAATTATGTAGGTGACCACTTGCCATTGCTACATGCTAAATATCTAAGCTCTGGGTGCTGTGGTTTCAGAGAAGAAGATTTTTTAAGCTTTTTTTAAATATGAGTCTATGGGAGCAAAGGGGCCCCTGCGCGTGGCCCATTTGGACCCAGGGGCATGATTGGCAGGAATTATGTAGGTGACCACTTGCCGTTGGTACATGCTAAATATCTAAACTCTGGGCCCTGTGGTTTCAGAGAAGAAGATTTATGAAGCTTTTAATTTTTCAATTATTAGTCTATGTGAACAAAGGGGCCCCGGGGCATGGCCCATTTGGACCCTAGGGGCATGATTGGCAGGATTTATGTAGGTGACCACTTGCCGTTGCTACATGCCAAATACCTCAGCTCTGGGCCCTGTGGTTTCAGAGAAGAAGATTTTTGCAGCTTTTTTGCATTATGAGGCTATGGGAGCGAAGGGGCCCCGGGGCGTCGCCCATTTGGAACCCAGGGGCATGATTGGCAGGAATTATGTAGGTGACCACTGGCCGTTGCTACATGCCAAATACCTCAGCTCTGGGCCCTGTGATTGCCGAGGACAAGATTTTTGAAGCTTTTTGTTCCATTATGAGTCTATGGGAGCGAAGGGCCCCGGGGCGTCGCCCATTTGGAACCCAGGGGCATGATTGGCAGGAATTATGTAGGTGACCACTGGCCATTGCTACATGCTAAATATCTAAGCTCTAGGCCCTGTGGTTTCAGAGAAGAAGATTTTTGAAGCTTTTTTTCCATTATGCGTCTTTGGGAGCTAAGGGGCCCCAGGGCGTGGCCAATTTGGACCCCACTGGCATGATTGGCAGGAATAATGTAGGTGACCACTTGCTGTTGCTACATGCCAAATATCTCAGCTCTGGGCCCCGTGGTTTCAGAAGAGTTTTGAAGCTTTTTCCCATTATGAGTCTATAGGAGCTAAAGGGCCCTGGGGGCGTGGCCCGTTTGGACCCCAGGGGCATGATTGGCAGGAATTATGTAGGTGACCACTTGCCGTTGCTACATGCTAAATATCTAAGCTCTGGGCCCTGTGGTTTCTGAGAAGAAGATTTTTGAAGCTTTTTTTTTTTCCATTAAGAGTCTATGTGAGCTAAGGGGCCCCGGGGCGTGGCCCATTTGGACCCCAGGGGCATGATTGGCAGAAATTATGTAGGTGACCACTTTCCATTGCTACATGCCAAATATCTCAGCTCTGGGCCCTGTGATTGCCGAGGACAAGATTTTTGAAGCTTTTTGTTCCATTATGAGTCTATGGGAGCGAAGGGGCCCCGGGGCATCGCCCATTTGGAACCCAGGGGCATGATTGGCAGGAATTATGTAGGTGACCACTGGCCGTTGCTACATGCTAAATATCTAAGCTCTTGGCCCTGTGGTTTCAGAGAAGAAGATTTTTGAAGCTTTTTTTCCATTATGCGTCTTTGGGAGCTAAGGGGCCCCAGGGCGTGGCCAATTTGGACCCCAGGGGCATGATTGGCAGGAATAATGTAGGTGACCACTTGCTGTTGCTACATGCCAAATATCTCAGCTCTTGGCCCCGTGGTTTCAGAGAAGAAGATTTTTGAAGCTTTTTCCCATTATGAGTCTATAGGAGCTAAAGGGCCCTGGGGCGTGGCCCGTTTGGACCCCAGGGGCATGATTGGCAGGAATTATGTAGGTGACCACTTGCCGTTGCTACATGCTAAATATCTCAGCTCTGGGCCCTGTGGTTTCTGAGTAGAATATTTTTGAAGCTTTTTTTTTTCCATTAAGAGTCTATGTGAGCTAAGGGGCCCCGGGGCGTGGCCCATTTGGACCCCAGGGGCATGATTGGCAGGAATTATGTAGGTGACCACTTTCCATTGCTACATGCCAAATATCTCAGCTCTGGGCCCTGTGGTTTCAGAGAAGAAGATTTTTGAAGCTTTTTTCCATTATGAGTCTATAGGAGCTAAAGGGCCCAGGGCGTGGCCGGTTTGGACCCCAGGGACATGATTGGTAGGAATTATGTAGGTGACCACTTGCCATTGCTACATGCTAAATATCTAAGCTCTGGGCCCTGTGGTTTCCGAGAAGAAGATTTTTGAAGCTTTTTTCCATTATGAGTCTATAGGAGCTAAAGGGCCCCGGGGCGTGGCCCGTTTCGACCCCATGGGCAAGATTGGCAGGAATTATATAGGTGACCACTTGCCGTTGCTACCTGCTAAATATCTAAGCTCTGGGCCCTGTGGTTTTCAAGAAGAAGATTTTTGAAGCTTTTTGTTTCATTATGAGTCTATGGGAGCGAAGGGGCCCCGGGGCGTCACCCATTTGGAACCCAGGGGCATGATTGGCAGGAATTATGTAGGTGACCACTGGCCGTTGCTACATGCTACATATCTAAGCTCTGGGCCCTGTGGTTTCAGAGAAGAAGATTTTTGAAACTTTTTTTTTCATTATGAGTCTTTGGGAGTTAAGGGGCCCCGGGGTGTGGCCCATTTGGACCCCAGGGGCATGATTGGCAGGAATGATGTAGGTGACCACTTTCCGTTGCTACATGCCAAATATCTCAGCTCTGGGCCCTGTGGTTTCAGAGAAGAAGATTTTTGAAGCTTTTTTTCCATTATGAGTCTAAAGGAGCTAAAGGGCCCGGGGCATGGCCCGTTTGGACCCCAGGGGCATGATTGGCAGGAATTATGTAGGTGACCACTTGCCATTGCTACATGCTCAATATCTAAGCTCTGGGCCCTGTGGTTTCAGAGAAGAAGATTTTTGAAGCTTTTTTTCCATTATGAGTCTATAGGAGCTAAAGGGCCCTGGGGCGTGGCCCGTTTGGACCCCAGGGGCATGATTGGCAGGAATTATGTAGATGACCACTTGCCATTGCTTCATGCTAAATATCTAAGCTCTGGGCCCTGTGGTTTCCGAGAAGAAGATTTTTGAAGCTGTTTGTTCCATTATGAGTCTATGGGAGCGAAGGGGCCTTGGGGCGTGGCCAATTTGGACCCCAGGGGCATGAATGGCAGGAATTATGTAGGTGACCACTGGCCGTTAATACATGCTAAATATCTAAGCTCTGGGCCCTGTGGTTTCAGAGGAGAAGATTTTTGAAGCTTTTTTTCCATTATGAGTCTATAGGAGCTAAAGGGCCCGGGGCGTGGCCCGTTTGGACCCCAGGGGCATGATTGGCAGGAATTATGTAGGTGACCACTTGCCATTGCTACATGCTAAATATCTAAGCTCTGGGCCCTGTGGTTTCCGAGAAGAAGATTTTTGAAGCTTTTTGTTCCATTATGAGTCTATGGGAGCGAAGGGGCCCCGGGGTGTGGCCAATTTGGACCCCAGGGGCATGAATGGCAGGAATTATGTAGGTGACCACTGGCCGTTAATACATGCTAAATATCTAAGCTCTGGGCCCTGTGGTTTCAGAGAAGAAGATATTTTAATTTTTTCCCATTGTAAGTCTATGGGAGCTATATGTTGCCATGGCAACCAGAATTCCAATCTGATCAGCCCAAAAACCTTATGCAGCCTTTCCCCCTACCTGATGATGCTTCTCATGAAATTTGATCAAGATTGACCATGGGGTATTAGAGATATACTTATTTGAAATTGTTTACGGACGCACGGACGCACGCACGCACGACGGACGACGGACAAAAAGTGATCACAAAAGCTCACCTTGTCACTACGTGACAGGTGAGCTAAAAATAATAATTTCATGCTCAAGTATGTTGAGCATGAGGAACCTTGTAACATCGGGTCCAGAGTTTACCAGGGTATGCAATACAATATAAATTTGAAACAGTTTCCGATTTGGTGATTTGATCTAGCAATAATCTTGTACATGTGCTATCATCTACATGCTTTACACTGAAAATCCTATATGACAAAAAATATGGATGACTCTGTACGACCTGCAATGCGCGCCCTAAACAATACTGACATTGAATGTAAACATGGTCGTAGTGTCTGTGATTCCCAAACAGAAACCAGTAACTTTCTAATGAAGAGGGGTGAATACAGGAGATCTGCAACATTAAAAACGTAACATTGTGTTTTTCTATCTCTCCATAAAACAACAAAATAACCTACAATAGCCAACCAGATGTATTCTCTGCAGGGACACAACCTTGACTTAGCGTTGAAACAACGTTAAAACAACCTTGTGTGCATGCTGGGTTTCCCTAAACTCTAAACAATACAGGTCAAACAATATCTAAACTTCTAAGTTAAATGCTGGTAACAAAAACAGAGAGAGAGAGAGAGAGAGAGAGAGAGAGAGATAGAGAGAGAGAGAGAGGGAGAGGGAGAGAGAGAGTTTTAGCTTTAGGTCTTACGGAGACGGGACCTCGGTTTAAAGACTCATCCGAAAGTCTGGATTACTAATATCTATGATCCATTTTCGCTTGGCACGGTTCAAATCATAAGAGAAAAAATAGATAGATAGATAGATAGATAGATAGATAGATAGATAGATAGATAGATAGATAGATAGATAGATAGATAGATAGATTATTGCAATTGCTTTCTTTGAATTCGACTGGTGAGATGACTAAACTATATGTACAAGATAAAACGGAAAGGAGAATAATATTACTAATTACGCCTGTTAGAGAGAGAGAGAGAGAGAGAGAGAGAGAGAGAGAGAGAGAGAGAGAGAGAGAGAGAGAGGGAGAGAGAGAGATGTGGAAGGCAAATTAGATAGATAGATAGAAAGATAGATAGATAGATAGATAGATAGATAGATAGATAGATAGATAGATAGATAGATAGATAGATTTTGTAATTGTTTACTTTGAATTCGACTGGTGAGATATGACTAAACTATATGTACAAGATAAACAATAACAATAAACGGGTAAACGGAAATGTAAAAGAATACTATTTACGTATTAGAGAGAGAGAGAGAGAGAGAGAGAGAGAGAGAGAGAGAGAGAGAGAGAGAGAGAGTGTGTGTGTGAGAGAGAGAGACTGTGGCTTCTGTTCCATGGTGTTGTGTCAAACAAAAATAGTTTTTCTACAAAAACAATTTGAACTTCTTTTATAATATTGTATATGACCTTTGTGCAGTCGTCAATATGAAATTCAAAAGTGTTTCTAGTTTCCAATGAAATATCTCTTCAAATGTACTACGTCTACTTTTATGCAGGCATAACAGGCTTTAGCACGTTTAAAATTTGTTGAAGATTTCTTGGGTTTTCATGGAAATCCTAACCTCTATTCTCATGGCCATGGCGGATATCTGGAATGTTCAGCCGTGAAGCACTTACTTATTCTTTGAAACTATAAAACGTTGTGGTGAAGTCAAGCATTAAATGCTTCGAAAACACTCTTTATGAACACCTTGCACTTTCATAGTCACATTCGTACTTTTTGGGAGTCATTAAAGCTGGTCGGAACTTTTCCATAAAAAACAATCAATTAAAATAACTTGGTTCCGGGCTTCATGAAGAGAAACACTCAAATTTGATTCGTGCTAACAGATTAAACATACGTCAGTTTTCAACTTGATTGCGCGATCAAATGAACGTGGGTATAGCAGACTGCTCTAGATTAAGATGCGTAATGCGAACGATTTTAAGTTAATGTTTATTAATTCTCCATAAAACATGTTCTGGGTAATTGTTAGAATCGATTCTAACAAGTACTCAAAACATATATTTCTAATAAGAAATCGGGAAAATTAAAATTTTCCTCGTTACGCCTCCTTAAGTATCTCTAGTTATCACTCACTGCCTACTTCAGGTGTTTGTTTCATTTAAGGTTTAGCGGCCCCCACCCTCAACATTATGTAGGTCATTTTGGAGACGCTGCTTCCAATTTTGTGGGGCTTTTACCTGATATTGAGATGAAATGGCATCTTAAGAAGCCCTGCCACACAATGAAAACCAAAAGGGTTCGTCTGTAGGGACGGTCAGACTGGCACCACTGCGCCTGAGTAGGCTTAGACCCTCTAAGCTGTTTACCAATACTCGTGTGTGGTGGATTTCAGCTCTGCGTGGAAGCAACATTCAGCCAAATCTATTACTTCAAGCCCTGATGGGCTGGGGCCCACCTACTTCAGGTGCATCAGCTGGCTGTCAGTTTTAGCCTATAACTTATTTCCTAACTTATATTCCTCTATTTGACACATTACCTGTTTGAGGGCAATGGGGAACCTAGCAAGCATTAGGAATAGATCACAAATTGAAGAGAACTGTCCATAACTTATTTTCCTCTATCTGGCCCCTTTAGCTGTTTGAGGACAATGGGGAATCTAATTTCTGATTTCCTTAGCAAGATTGCTAATTCCTGCAGATATAGATTACAAATTGAAGAGAAATGCCCATAACGCATTTGCCCATAACTTATTTTCCCCTATCTGGCACCTTACCTATTTGAGGGCAATGGGGAATCTGATTTCTGATTTCTTTAGCAGGCAGTGTTTGTATTGTCATTAGGGCTGCTAATACATGTATCTATATTTATTATATACCCAGAAAATGTCCCGTTTACTTTGTACAGAAGTTACCGGTCAATATTTTTCCATATTGCCCGTAGGCAAGTTCATATTGCCCGTAGATAAGCTGTCACGTTCAAAATAGAACTACTTTCAAATTTGTCCATTTCGATACAAAAATCGGCAGCCATCTTGTCGTGCGTATCGACTGAAATAACCTAAAACAAAATGAATATAGGCTGTGACAAGGTGCATAAAGCGCATTTTATGCTAGCAAATATGACCTACCTGCAATCTCTTCAGAAATTCAATAATTTCTTTTAGGAAATCAAGAGTATTGTGAAAGAAACAAAACGAACACTTCGGTAAACATGGCGTCCTGCGTTAGGAAAGTTAATGTTTTAATGACGTCACGTCAACCGACGTTAACGTCGTCTTCACTTTGGCGCCATTGGGCGTGGTTTTTCAGAGTGTAGGAAGACACTTAACGACGTGCATTATTTTCCATTTCAAAGCACTTAAAGATGTCTAACCTTATTTTACGTTCAAATTTCCATGCTAGGCAATCCTGAATTCTGGCACAGAGCTCAAGTTTGGGTATATAATAAAAAGGTTATTGACTTTATATTGTGAAATATTCGGCACTCGTTCATATGGCGAAGACGCACTCGCAAGCTCGTGCGTCCTTCGCCATATGAACTCGTGCCGAATATTTCACAATATAAAGTCAATAACCTATAAGTATAGATTACAAATTTGAAGAGAATTGCCCATAACTTATTTTCTCCTATCAGGCCCTTATCTGTTTGAGGGCAATGGGGAATCTGATTTCTGATTTCTTTAGCGAGCCGGTGCATTCGTCTATAGGACTGCTAGTACCTATAGACATAGATTACAAAGAAGATTGAAGAGAACTGCTCAAAACTTATCTGCCCATAACTTATTTTCCCCCATCTGGCCCCTTACCTGTTTATAAGGGCAATGGGATATCTCATATCTGATTTCTTTAGCAAGCAGGTGTATTTGTCAATAGGGCTGCTAATATCTATACATATGTAGATTTCAAATATGAAGAGAACTGCCCATCACTTATTTTCTCCTATCTGGCTCCTTCCACATTTGAGGGCAATGGAGAATCTGATTTCTGATTTCTTTAGCAAGCTGATGTATTCGTCAATAGGACTGCTAGTACATATTGACATAGATTACAAAGAAGATTGAAGAGAACTGCCCAGATTACAAAGAAGATTGAAGAGAATTGCCCACATTACAAAGAAGATTGAAGAGAACTGCCCAGATTACAAAGAAGATTGAAGAGAACTGCCCATAACTTATTTTCCCCTATCTGGTCCCTTACCTGTTTGAGGGCATTGGGGAATCTGCTTTCTCATTTCTTTAGCAAGCCTGCAGGTGTATTTGTCATTAGGGCTGCTAATATTAAACTTTATAAATTACAAATTGAAGAGAACTGGCTGCGGTTCCTCAAATGCCACCACAGTGCCCTAAATATTTCATTTAGAATATTATGCAATCAGAAAAATGTAGATATAACAGAATGTTTGCAAAAGTTTACCTAGCTCAACAAAAGGCTTAGAAAGATATGTTTATGACAAACTGCACAGGGCATAAAACGCAAAAGGATTAGATAGGTGGGCTGTTGATGATAATTCTGTAGAACCACAGTTAGGTTTTGGACTGTGTCCATAGCAACAAATAAGGTACGTATCTGGTGATAATTGAAGGATAGGTTTTGTTAATTATAGCCGCTTTTTCGAAGAAAAATCGGGTATATTGTTTTCGTACCAGAGTTGTGTGGTCGTCAGTCCGTCTGTCACGTTTCTTGTAAATGGATCTCCTCTGCAATCACTGAAGGTACACTATTGAAACTTTGCATGTGAATAGTACATGGTATGTAGATGACAGTGGGCTACTTTTATGTGACCTCCTTGACCCTAACATGGCCCCAAGGTCAAAGGACTTTAAGGTCAGAATGTAGGACATTATCATATCTTCTAAACTGTTGGGATTGCACTTCCGAAGCTTGATTATTGGATAGCCCTTGGAATGTAGAACATATTGGAATAGTTTTCTTGTGACCTTGACCCCAACATGGCCCCAGGGTCAAAGGTCAAAAAGTAGGACTTTTTGTTATTCATAGAAAAAGCGGGTATTTGCGATGGTATACCATCGACTGCGCCATCTAGTTCTCCATAAACAACTACGTTGTTGGTATTCATTAGAACCGCCTCGCCGAGGCGGTTCTAATGAGTACCCACAACATAGGTTTATTTGGAGAAATAAGGAAAACTATCCTTCAATTATCACAAAATTCTCAACTTATCTGTTGCTATGCCTTAATTATCGTTGTTACCCTTCTTCTTGTGTTTTGGTTTTCACTTCTTTCACAGGTATCATCAAATAACCATTTAACTACACATTTATAATCAGCTGCAACATTCTATTCCTGGCACTGCTGTCAAATGTTTCTTTTCTATATAAAGATCAAAGATATAGATAGTGATCATTTTTTTATCTGAAGTATTTTGACCATCAAAAGGTTCACCGTACTAGATCAACAATTCAGACACTAGTCAGTGATAACCACTGATTGGTCAATGTACCGCCAACAGCACCAAAATTATGTTGTCCTGTTGAAATTTGCATCAGACATTGTTCTGTTTTGAGTTCATAGGTGCGCATCAGGCATTGTGATGTTTTGAGGTCATAGGTGCTAAGTTGCAAGACTCGACCGTCAAACATGATTGGCTTGTCTTCACAGCGCTCTGACAAATGGAGTGCATTCTTGCCTTTAAAGGCACAGAGGTAATTTGGTTTTGGTTTGATTTGAGGTTAAACGTTCCAGTCAACACTGTAAAGGTCATTTTGGAGATGCTCTTCCAATTTTGTGGGACTTTTACCCGACCTTGAGATGAAATGACGTCTCAAGCCCAATGAAACCAATAGGGTTTATAACCGACTCGCACCGCTTTGCCTGGACAGGCTTAGTTCCTCTAAGCAGTTTGCCAGTACTCGTGTGCGTGTCGGTTTCAGCTCTGCGTGAAAGCATCATGCAGCCCATCTATTTCTTCAAGCCCCAATGGGCGGTCAAAACCTTGATCTGACAATTTGGAAGTGAAAAGTTTTTAGTTGAATGAAGAGGAGGTTGCAGCTGAAAGAAATTGGGTAGTAGCTTAGTTATTTCAGTTTATTTATACATAGCAGTGAAATCAATGCATATCTGAAACAAATGAAAGTGATATTTTCACACTGTAAAAATATAAATGATATATTCATAGTGTGAAAAATAACCTGACCGTGTTATTTCACAGTAGCAGCCCGGACGTGTTCTGTAAAAATGCTGTATTCAAAATGGCATCTGCTTTTGTTTTGAAACTGACAGATGTGGCATCATAGCCAAGTCAAAATTGAGACGTAAGATCCGATTGATCAATTACAGTAAGTGCCCTAAAATATTATAAAATAAAAAGAAAATTTACTTTTTTTCAGTAAATATAAAAAATATTTTATCTCGGGTGTTGAAAACATCAGAATTTTCAACATACTCGATGAAATATTTTTGGATATTCATCTCAAAAAAGTAAATATCCTCTATTTCTTTTCAGTAAATGCACAGTCAGAAAATTGTACAAAACCAGCAGAGGCTTGTTAATTCCAACCTGCAATACAGACAATCACTAACAGTTTCACAAAACAATATTAAGAGTCCATATATGTTATCCCATGGTGTAATTCTGAATAACAATACTCCTTATTTGAACTTTATAAACACGATATAATCCATTCCAGAAATATAAGAATAACTTTATCCATATTCTATTTGCTTTACCATAAATATATCCAAGAAAAGAAAAGAACCCACAAGAATTGATATATCCAACATTAACTGACCATTAAGTTTTGAAAGGTTCACTGTAGTTTTTTTTTATAATTTCTCCTACTAACTTCTATTCCATAAGTTCGTTCTCAAAAACATCAACTAGCAACAGGAATCACAAACATGATCAGATATAAATACTACATCACAACCTCTTTATAACACTATTTATGGGGTCCAAAGCAGAAACCGTGTTTTTAAACAAACGTGTTATATCCAAACAAAAATGTACACATTATAGGGAAAGATAACCATTTATGGTCTTTTTCCTACATAATCCATACATTTTTTATCCATCTTGAACCGTGTTATATCCTTGAAACTGTGTTATAACGAACCGTGTTATAATGAAGTTGTGGTTTAGTTTATCCACAAATAACAACGTTATCCATAAATACATCCATAAATATATCCTTCACATATCACTGAAAAGCGGAACTATAGCAATCCGTATTTCTATTCACAATCATGTATCACTGAAAACAGGAACTGGGGCAAACTATTGAGGAATTCCTTATCATATTGATACATTTTGATCTGATGCTGCCCTGCGCTGATCTTGTTTATTGTGTAAAGTGAGACGTTCTGAAGTAATATCATCATCATCAGTAAATGCATACTTATCCACAATTTTATCACTGCTTTTACTATCCCCATTTTTCTCCTCTCTGCTATCCACGAGTTTATCTTTCACTTTGCTATCCAAAACCTTATCACCATTATCTCTTACACTTGTGTCTAATGCAACATCTTTCTTCTCTCCAGGCAGCGGTGAATTCCTATTTTTCGTGCTTAAATCCATTCCTGTAAGTTGTTCAGTCACACTTATTTCTCTTTTAGCTCGCATTTCAGTAATCGCTGATATCACATTGTCAATAGATTTCTCTTTTGTCTTTCTAACAGCAGAATTTTGTTTAGAAGTAGTTTTGATATTGCTCATTGCGTTCAGAGGCACGTTAAATGCATTATGCGGTTCAGGTCTCGTTGGTATTGGAGACCGCGTTGAATCTGGAGAGTATCCTTTCGGTGATGTGTTTGAATTATTGGTTGTAACTGGCAGTGTTTGCGTAGCTGGCAGATGCAGCATACTTGGAATTGAAAGGGGAGATAAAAATGATGGTATGATAGCACTGTGAGATGTAACAATGTCTCTGTGAGCCTTAGGAGTTATTGCACCAATCCCGAAGCCAACTGGCTTTGCTTCAGCGCTACCAAGTCCCGGCAAGGAGCGATATGACGGTGAACCAAGACGATCATTTGTGTAACGGTAGCTATTTTGTGCATAAAGATAATGAGTTCCAGCAAAATGACTATTTATGTTAGGAATATTGAGATGTGCCCTAGGTCTATGAGGACTTGTAAGTTTTGCACCACTTAAAGAGGCGAAAAAGGGACTCTGATGTCTGTATTCTGGGGTCTTGATAGTTTTGTTTTCACTGGATGTTGGCAATTCTTTGGACTGACTATACGATAATGATGGCACTGTAATTGGCGGAACTGTGCTACTAGAAGTAACGATTTTTGAAGCAATAATATCCCTCTTACTGTTAGCAACTACTGTATCTTTCTTGTCCGAAATACTGTGTTCTTTGTTACTGTAAGATTTACTTAAATCATTTTTACTGTTAGAACCACTAGTAGTCTTTTTAAATTTTGAACTACTAGCATCCTTTTTAATTTTAGAGACACTAATGTTAGTGGAATATGTCTTTTCTTTGCTATCCTTTGACTCCGGCATAGTTCTTTGATCAATGTATTTACTGGCAGTTTGGGGCTCAGATATCATTATTTTTAACGGTTTCAATTTAGGCTGCGAGAGATCTTGACTAGGTTGCTTGGAAGGTTTAGATGTCTTTTCATCACTCTTTTCGATTTTGTGCTCATATTTCTTTGTCACAGCATTACTATTTGACTTTGTGCTTTTTGAGTATTTATCTTTATCTTTGTCCCCGTAACTACTCAGTACCGTATCCCATACGGTTCTGGTCGGTGACAAAGGGCTGCTTTGTTTGAACTTGCTGATATTATTCTCAGTCGCAAGAGTATACTGTCCATTTGAGAATAACACAAAATGTTTGGGAATCTTCTTTTCCTGTGGTTGACTAGTAGGCGGTGGTTCAGACTTTTCAGAATTATGTTTCCGACGTTTTGCATTGGAACAGTCTGATATTGAAAGACTTTCTTCTGATTTGTTTGACAGCGCATATGTTTCACTTTTCTGTCTTTCATATTTCTTATGCTTTGGTGAACTACTCCTAGACTTATGGGATTTATGTTTCGTGACCAGATAAGTTTCCGAATTTTTATTCTTTGGCGGTCGACCACGTGGTCGCTTTACTGGCACTTCAGCAATATGTTTCTTTTCACTAGAGTCTGGCTTAATTTCAAATGCATCAGATGCATCTACTGTTTTAATAATGGGTTCTTCTTGCAATTTTCCTGGACTCACTGAAGAAATGGACGATTGTGGTGGCCTAGCAGTGTACGGGGGTTCAAAATCCTGTGATGTGTCAGGAAGTTCATTTACAAATGACTCGAACTTAGACAGGAAAGTACTAGAATTGGGATCGGATCTTGACGGAGACTGATTCTGGCGTTTGACAGGTATGTTCGAGGATGTAAGTTTTAAAGTAATCTTTGTAGGTGATAATGGTTGTGCTTCCATCATTGCTGGATTTGGTGAAAGTTTCCTGGGTGACAGAGGTTTTATTATCTTTTCCTGAAACTCTGTGAAAGTTCCCGAGTCAACCGAATCTTTCTTAGCACTTTTATATGGTATGTCAGTTGACGTAGCACTGTCTACGGATTTTCTCTTTGGGGCAGTTTCTTTTGTAAGTTCTTCAGTATCGGTTGATACTGATACACTTTCTATTGACATTTTACGTTCTGTTTCAAAGTTTTCTGTTTCACAAGAAACATCAATTCTAAGTTTATTGCTGTCATAATTTGATGATGGAATGTCGTCTTCTTTCTCAGATACTGCAACAGATTTTACCTTTTCAGTTTCATCTTCATCTGTCTGACAACCTTGCGTATTCTGAGTTGATGAAACAATTGGCTCTGACACCAAATCATCTTTCCCATATACTCTAGGTAATGATTTTTGAGAGGATGATACCTGACCTTTAGTAGTATCTAGATCACTTGTAGATGTTGAACTTTCTACTGTTTCAGAAACAGTAGACTCTTCCCTTGCATGTACCACCTTTTTATCACCAGCATTTTCAGGCGGTCTCTCTTCTTTGTCTATAACTTTATTTTCATCTTGTTCTGAAAGTTTCGTCATTTCACATTCTGATTTACAAGTAATATCGATTTCGGAATTTTGTTCACAACTGTTTGTTTTTGCCTCAGTGAAAACTTCATCATGTATATCATGTTCATCTGAATTCATATTTTCATCAGTTTTCTCTTTATGAGGTGACGCTTTTATTTCCTCTTTATCAGCACTATTGTCTTTTGTTTTCTCTTCATTACCTTTCTCATCACTTTCACTCTTGCTTTTGTCAGACATAGAATTATCAAAAGACTCTTCCAATGAAAAGTTTCCACTATCATCACTTGTACTTTCAATAACTTTCTCAGTAGTACTCTCAATCATGCTATTGTCCTCGTTCGTATCCATATCATTAACGACACATTCATCTACAACTTTCACTTTTATTTCAGTCTTTTCTTCATCAATTGGCTTCTCCAAATCACTCCCCCTTTTAATGTCACTATTTATTTCCTTTTCATCTCCGGCGTCCGTTTTAACTTCCTTCACATCGTTTGTATCTGTTAATACTTTTTGAGTTTCTGACTCAGTTTCGGACTTCGATTTCACTGCAAGGTGATCAAAGTCACTTGAGATTTTAATCCTATCATTAGAATCACTTGTATTTGTCTTTGGGATTGACAAAGTCGAGTCAACAGGAATGGCAGCTTTGCGTTCTTTGGTTTTGTCGATAATATCATTAACCATCTCCTGTATAACTATTCTATCCACCCCTGGAAGAGTATCTGGTTTTGATTTCTTGGGCGGAGTTGTATATACTGTGTAAAATAAACGAAGTGGTCCTTTCTGAAAAACAAAAGCAACAAATAGGTATATTAGAAAGGTTTATTTTATAAGACATGCACCGGCCCCGATAGCTCAGTTGGTAGAGTGTCCGCTCCGGGGAACGGGAGGTCTCGGGTTCGATCCCGGGCCGCGACATACCAAAGTCGTTAAAAATGGTACTAGCTGCTCCTCGTTTGGCACTCAGATTTACGGGGTAGAGCTAGGACTGGTCGATCCAGTGTCAGGATAATGTGACTGGGTGTGGTATCATGTAATGTGTCTGGGACATGATACTTCAGTGAGGCAGCACTATAAACGTGAGCATTGAGCTCCCTGTCGCAACCAGACACCGTCGTGATATGACTGAAAAATTGTTGAAAGCGACGTTAAACCCGAATTCACACACACACACACATTATAAGACATGCAGTCATAATATCTATGTAGCTCCAGATAAACAAGAGTAACATGACAATCAAGGGGTTACATTATAAGACACTTACATGGGTGTGAGGGGTGGATGGAAAAATCCGACCCGATGGTCAATGTCCGGCATCACGAGGCTTGCCGAGTGATGCCGTACAGTGATCCCGAGGGACGGATTTTTCTATCCACCCCTCACACCCATGTAGGCTCCTTTTTCTTGCATACCTTCCATTTCTAAGCGTAGGCTTTAATACTGCAGTTGCTTCGGTTGCCTATGTCCACCATATTGTGATGACACTACAGTGATGTTTAGTGACGGGACGTAACGTGTTGTGACGTCAACCATAACGACGACGCGTATGTGGTCGTATTCAACCAGTGCATTTATCAAATACGCGAGAACATTCGACTTTGGGTAAGAATACTAGGGTTATAACAGAATTTCTTGCACACCAGACAAGGAAATCCGTGATTTTACCCTGGGATAGAAATTTATGTTCTGACCCTTGTGTTCCGACCAAGGCAACTAAAATAAATGCGCTTCAATTCTATTCAACTGCCGGAACTACTTCCGCACTACTTTTATTTTGTAAACAATATACATGTGCAAGCTGTCAAAACTAACCGGAGGTGTTGTGCAAGAAAAAGAATCCAATATGGGGTTCTGTTGTAAATGGGCGTTTCCAACCCTCGGGATGACCGTGTTGAGCGGAACCTCGGCGTAGCCTCGGTTCCGCTCAGCACGGTCATCCCTCGGGTTGGAAACGCTCATCTACAACAGAACCCAATATCAGATTCTTATATTCTATCCTAAGCCAAAACTATGGATTTCCCTATCTGGTGTGCAAAAATGTTTATTCCTGTTAGAGGCAATTCTAACAAGAATCCTCAACATAGGGTTAATGAAGAAATAATGAAATTTCTGAAAAATATCTTTGTTACACCTCATCAGTAGCTTCGTATAATCTGCAATAATAACTTGTAATAACACGTGTGTTTTGTTTGTTTGTTTGAATTGAGGTTTTACGTCCCCGTCAACACTATTTTGGTCATTTTGGAATCACTGCTTCGAATTTTGTGGAACTTTTACCCGGCACTGAGATGAAATGATATCTTAAGCCCTTACGCTCAAACAAACCAACAGCGTTTATATGCAGGGATTTATAACAACCCCCTCCACCCTTACCTGCTAGAAAGACAGAAGGCCTTGCCCAACTGTAAGCCATTATCACTCAGGCGCCCCAGTGACGCAAGATAAAAGACACCTTCGCCTCACTCAACCAACCCCATTTCTGACGTAAATATTTGTTCCCGTTTTCTAAAGGATGTTCTCAGCGTATGTTTTTTTTTTTTTTTTTTTTTTTGCGCTGAAATTGGAATCGCCTCTCTGAGACAGTTTCAACATGAAATCAAAGATATTTTTGCACAGAACACGGAAAAAAAGTACCCAAAAATGCCACTGTTTGGTACATTTTTGTCCATTTGTTTGTTGCAATGACAAAATGTCATAATAAAACTAGACGTTTTCTGAGAAATCATATGCCCCCCACCACATAGCCCATTTCAAAACAAGCTTAATTGAACAGCACTTCCGTGACCTTGAAAATAAGGTCACTGTGACAAAACCCTAACCAGTATTTCATCCTGGCCAAATGGTATATCCATGCAAATTTGATTAAAAATCCACCCAGAAGTTCATGAGATACGATGCACACAACCTAAATTGACCTATTTAGCACGGCTGTAACCGTGAAAATAAGGTAAAGTTCACCAAAACCTAACCAAATCTTCATCCTGTCCCAATGTTATGTCCGTGCAAATTTGATTAAATCCACCCAGTAGTTCATGAGATATCCTTCACACAAGAACACAAGAAGTGTCACGGCGACACACATACACATGCGCCAACGGGATCCGCAGCAAAAACAATATGTCCCTTTCCCCTTCGGTGTGTGTGTGTGTGTGTGTGGGGGGGGGGGGGTAACGAGCCAACTGGTGAGAAAAGGGTACTTATTTCATAGGAACTCGGCAAAGGCTCGGGCAAGCTTTCTTGCCGGAACGTTTGCTGCTCCCAGTCATGTTAAGGATACCTGAGGTAGTTTCATAAAATAAGGCATGCATCTATCCCTCGTTTCTTTGAGGTTTTACATCCCATCAATACTATTTAGGTCATTTCTGATTTTGTGTGACTTTAACCCGACATTGAGATGAAACAGCATCTTAAGCCCTACTGCCCAAATAATCCGCAAGGGTCTCCTGGGCAGGCTTATACACACTAAGCGTTTACCAGTAATTTTTCTTTGTTTGTTTGTATTGGGAGTTAAACGGCCAAGTCAACACTATTTTAGGTCATTTTTGAGGCGGTCAGTTTACCTATCCACACTTTCCTGGGCAGGCTTATACGTAAGCGGTTAACCAGTACAGCGCACATTCTTCCGCCAGAAACGACTGTGTACTGCCCTTCTTGAATCAGCGGAACGGAGAGAATGGCCGTAGAAATGATTTCATGATCAATCTCCACGAAAGAATGTTGCCGACCCCGGCAGGTATAGTAGTCGCAGATAAGATTGACTAGGCGGAGCTGTTCAGGTGTTGTCAATATGTCAAATTCGCTGAGTCCACCAGAAGATTCGGTAGAGTGCCTTTCGCACGCTTTCTACAAGCGGTCGAAATGGTCACGCCGACACACATACACATGCGCCAACGCTATGCTTGTTTTACGGCTGAATTCACACAATCGGGTGACTCGGTTTACCTTTTTGTTAATGGAATATTCCTAAGGCAGATACCTCTGCCAAGTCAATCTAATCTGCGACTACTATACCGCACCCGCGTCCTCCTGATCACCAGTCAGACGCCGTCCGATTGAGCTACCGAGGCCAGCTTACCGATAATTACGTTCTTGAAATAAAATGACATACGTACCCTTCTCCAGGAATATATGTAGGCTACATCCATGAGTGAGTAAGTTTCTCTAAGCGCCTCATCAGTGTGGAAAAGGTCAATCTGAAAGGGACAAATAATGGTGGTTATTTTGTATGAAGCGAGTCTCTGGTCATATGGGATAAGGCTTTCTTTCATTTTTCCTTAAACTGGTCTATAAATAGATATTTTTTCTCATTAACCCATTGCATGCGGGAAACCACTAAAGGGGTACCTAGGCAAACAGTGCCGGCCCAGATCAGACGCCGCAACACGCGCCGTCTGATCAGGGCCTACACTATTTGCCTATTTGCTAACAGAATTTTCCATCAAAAATAGAATAAAACCGAAACACTAAGGCCTGACACGTCTCAAGTTATGACTAATGGACTTGTCCAACATATAGCAATGGAAGAGTCCACTAGTATACAGTGGGTTAATGCTATGAACATAGATGGTTGGTGCTCGTTTGAAACGTTCACCCACAATCTATTCTTTGTGTGACTGGTGATTATTGGGCTCCTAACAAACAAACAAAATATCGCAAAGAGTGGCATGTAGAGTAGAGTTATTGTAATGTATTCAAATAGGCTTAGCCTGTTTTCTTTTTTTTTTTTGCAAACAGTGAAGGGCCTGCTCAGACGCCACGCCACGTCTGATCTGGGCCAGCACTGTTTGTATGTGCCCTGCAAAGCGGAATGAAATGCCGTTTAAAGCTGCAAATACGGGGAAGCAACGAAAGTTATGTAGAGATAAAATTTCCTTATACAGTAAAATTTCGCTGTAGACCACTTAAATTTAGGACTAAATGCGCCTTTGATTTTGTTTGATTTGAGGTTTAACGTCCCCATCAACACTGTGTAGGTCATTTTGGAGATGTATTTCTGATACTATTTAGAACTGCCTTGATAAGACGATTCTAAAAAGTGTCCACGACACGTTTCTGAGGGGAAATATGAAATAACATTACACCTGTGGACACAAATCCGTTAAAACTTTGATGAGCTTCATTTCATTTTGATCTGAAGCTTCATTCAATATTTCCTTACATCCTGTCAGTCAATTGCAATACAGGAATAAATTCAAAACACAAAGTGTTGTATATTACATTGTAGACACTGCACGGTCCAATCAGAATACACCTCGAATGTCAATCAGATCTAAACATAGAAAAAAGTGCTTGCCACAATAAGATCAATCAATGTATATTGCTTGAACCAGTTTTAGACTACTTTGATGAATGAGATTTGCTTGTCAAACTAACTTGATGCAAAAAGATTCATTGAAAGGTACTTCATTGGAGTTTGAACGCTTTTGTGTCCACAGGTGTAAAGCTTTTTTTCGCTTCATGATACTTCGCCTTATCTGGCACTATATGAGCCCCGCCAAGCGAATTTGTGTCTTCGAGCCTTCCGTCATGACAAATTTTAACTGCGCATGCCCAGCCATTCAGAAGGGCCAGGGATATGGCTTTCTGCCTGAAGGTTCCTCTTGATTCACTGCTTGTATGAGCGAGCAGCGAAGGTTCTGGCGAGACTGCGCGGATGCGCAGGCTCGCCTCAACCTTCGCTGCTCGCATAGGCGATAAGTACAAAAATCGCTTGACGGGGCCCATATATTGATTTTGTCTGTCCTTAGCTGTTCCGCCTGCCACGATGAACGCATTATCAAAATCAAGAACCATTTTATGGCCTTTAAACGGTATGTGGGTCATATACAGCCGATTACAGAGTTATAATAGACGGTCGAAGCAGTCACGCCACGTCGGGAGGCGACTGCTTATCCGCCAAGCATTCCCAAAACTAAAACTATCAAGCAAATGGCGTCTGTCTGATAGTCTCCTTGGGTTTATTTGTTTGTTTGATATGAGGTTTAACGAACCCCGTCAACATTGGAGATGTCGCTTCCAATTTTGTGGGACTTATACCAGACACTGAGATGAAATTCATCTCAAGCCCTGTCGCCAAATGAAACCAATAGGGTTCGGCCCCCGCCCATAGGGGCTCGAAGAAATATATTGGCTGCATGATGCTTCCACGCAGAGCTGAATCCGGCCCGCACACTAGTACTGGTTAACCGCTTAGCGGATCTAAGCCTGTCCAGGAAGCGCGGTGCGAGGCGGACCGTCCATGCTAATAAACCCTATTGGTTTCATTGGGCGACAGGGCTTGAGGTGTCATTTCATCTCAATGTCGGGTAAAAGTCCCACAAAATTGGAAGCAACGTCTCCAAAAATGACCTTTACAGTGTTGACGGGGACGTTAAACCTCAAATCAAACAAAACCAATAGGGTTTATAAGCACCGCACCACTTTGGGCAGTCTTAGATCCTCTAAGCGGTTTACCAGTACTCGTTCGTGTGCGGTCTGCTTCAGCTCTGCGTGGAAGCATCATGCAGCCCATCTGGTCCCTTTTTAAGGCATAAAAGATGCGTCTTTCTAAGTGAAGTTTCGAATTCTGAATCGATGACGAAAGACAATTTTTCCGATGGCCTATACAGCATTCGTGTAACACAAGCAAGAACGATATAAGAGCACTTTATCTTTATGTCAATATCCTATTATAATAAGAGTCTCTTACCCTAGAGAGATAAAAGACATATTGATTTTCCTCGAGCATCGCTGACATTTCAGCTGAATCAAGAAATTTGTCTCTGTATTCTGGTGCGCTATCAAGCACTTTGTAAAAATCTATATACTTCTTATTTTTCACAGAAAATAAGGCCTGTCACTTTAAAATCAGGCTTGACATTACCAGTGAATCGTCTGCCTAGGCAGACGATTCACATGTAATGACAAGCCTTATTTTCTCTGAAAATTTGAAAATAAAAACTTTTTCAAAATGTTGTCTGCAAGTCCAGATTAGCGCATTAAGGGTCAAGCGGTTAGCGGTTATTTAATCAGTGCAGTGCACATTGTGCCGCCAGAAACTGACAACTGTCCTTCTTGTATCAGGAGAAGGGGGGAATGGTGGAACTAACAACGGTAGCCTCGCCAAGGTACAGGCGAGCTAATAATGCTTTATAAAATGACGTTTACCGAGCTGTGCGATCTAATAATGCTTAGCCTTACCAATCCCACTTATTGCTTCTTCAAGTGGGGTTTACACCGTTCATTAAACGAACTTGTAAACCGGGTGACAATCACTAATTTTAGAGTCCGATAAAAGTAGAAATCGTTGGGCCAGACCATAAGAAGGAGTTCTTCTTGCCAGAACATTTGCTTCCCACAGACATTTGGAAGAGAGAGAGGACAGCTTGCGGCAGCTCCACCCACGTAGGCATTTGTCTAGCCCTATTAGTTGGCTCTGCGCGTGCACTTGAAGAACATACTCAGCGGAAACATGACGTCTAAGCAACGTCGTATCAACGTCGATGCAACGTCATGACGTTGCATCGATATTGATACGACGTTGCATACACGTTGTCTGCCCGCTGGATCAGAAGCCTCCGCGGTGCAGTGGTTACGCTACACGCCTTGTAAACCATAGGGTCGTAGGATCGATTCCGGGCTTCGCCAGACTTTCGGATGAGTCTTTAGAAGCCTTCGTGGTGTAGTGGTTATGCTACTCGCATTGTATACAGGGGATGACAGGATCGATCCCGGGATTCTCCAGACTTTCGGGTGAGTCTTTAAACCGAGGTCCCGTCTCCGTTTGACCTTAGCTGTTGGTGAGACGTAAAACTCAAA
Source organism: Lucinisca nassula (assembly GCA_963580285.1). Classification (NCBI taxonomy): domain Eukaryota; kingdom Metazoa; phylum Mollusca; class Bivalvia; order Lucinida; family Lucinidae; genus Lucinisca; species Lucinisca nassula. The sequence continues at coordinate 53,719,912 of OY757025.1, read as the reverse complement.
CAATCACCCACTCGGTGAGTCTTTAAACCGAGGTCCCGTCTCCGTATGACCTTAGCTGTTGGTGGGACGTAAAGCTCAAACACTCACTCACTCACTCACTCACTCACTCACTCACTCACTCACTCACTCACTCACTCACTGCCCGCTGTATAAATCGGAAAATGGCTAAGAACCGTTTTCTCGTGTATTATTTGGCTCGACTGAATTATTTCTGACACTAAATAAACATTACCTGATATCTTTCACAGAGGTTGAATTTCATCCTAATGAACTTTTTCAGGTGACCAATCGTGAACGAGGCCGGGCACTGCAAGTATCTGCAATCTCTCGGCTGAAAAACACAACGTTACAACATTGAAAAACAAAGCACTGGCAGCACTGGTTGGTCGATTGACTCCCGAGTGCTTGCAAAGCAAATGCATAACAACAGATAAGGTAAGTATTTTGAGGTTTGTTTGTTTGATTTGAGGTTTAACGTCCCCGTCAACAATGTATATGTCATTTTTGAGACGTTGCTTCCAATTTTGTGGGACTTTTACCCGACACTGAGATGAAATGACATCTCAAGTCCTGTCGCCCAATGAAACCAATAGGGTTTATAAGCATGGACGGTCCGACACTCACACCGCTTTTCCTGGGCAGGCTTAGATCCTCTAAGCGGTATACCAGTACTCGTGTGTGGGTCGGATTCAGCTCTGCGTGGAAGCATCATGCAGCCCATATATTTTTTCAAGCCCCGATGGGCGGGCGCCGAAAAAAAGTCAGTATAACATTGTCGATATATGAAGTTATGGGACAATTTCCTTCAAGATTCAAAACAAGTTCGAATTGAAGTTGCAATGTATATTTCATCTGCACGTGCTTAACGCTCTGCATGCTGGGTATCTTCTTTTTTTTTATCAGCAAACGACATTTTGTAATATTTTTCTATTTTTCCCAGAAAACAGGATTTTACATCTCATCTCTCTATGTCTCTCTGTTACACCCAATCTGGACAGAGATTGCTTAGCGCTCTTTAGATAGTCAGGAGTCTATCGTAGGTTCATGTGAACAGCAAATACTCTGATCATATGCGCAGTCTGATCTAAGTTTCACTTGTCGCACAGATATTCTATAGGTTTTGTTATGCCCTGGCTCAAAATGTTTCCTTTGTTGCACTGTATTTTCACACTCAATCTCTGTGACACAACAATAGTTTTCCTTTGAAGCGCTGTATTTTATATTCAATATCGCTGATACAACAATGACAAAGACTGACAGGGTGTCAAAATGCTCTAGTATGGAGTGATGTATCCTGATAGGATGCACTGATGTCACAATCTGACAGATTAAAGCACAGGTGCTGAGGTAACATATCCGACACTTGTGTTAATTAAAATTATATAAATATTCAACTAATCGACTTTTTTTTTTCAAAAATGATGTCAATCAAAGATTTGGAATAGTTGGCCTTTTGCGTGCAATGCATGTCTACAGGTGGTCGGACAGCAGATAAAATGGGCTGCACCAACTGAACAGCGTTTTAGGAATGTTATTTTTACATTCTGACTTAGTACATGTACAGTCGAACTTCAATGGCTCGAATACCTTTGGGACCTCGAAAATCTGTTCGAGACAGGGGTAGTTCGAGCCACTGAGGGCTACTGTCAGGAGGCACAAGGAGATACTTTTAGACATCTTTTCGGTGTTCTATAATGCTGTGTGTACTCATTAGAATTGCCTCACCGAGGCGATTCTAATGAGAACACACAGCACACATTTGCAAGATAAAAGACTAAAATCTCCTTAATTATGCCCCACTATTTCTTATGTAGAGGATTTCACTAGGGGCTCAAGAATGGGTTCGACACATCCGTGTTTAACGAGCCATCGGTGTTCGAGCCATCGAAGTTCTACTGTATATGCACCACAGGTTCAAAGCAACAGATACCCATTAGAAAACACACAAATGCCTTGTGGATATTCATTAGAACCGCCTCACTGGCCTCACTCGGGTATTATGGAAAACTGACAAAAATTAACCCTCAATTATCACAAAATACCCATCCTATCTGCTGTCAGCTTAACCCTTATCTTGCTGAATATTCATTTAAGCCACATCCATTTCTGTCTATCAACCAATCAAATTACTTGATGTAATTTATTGCTACAAATTCATAAACTGAATGCCAGACAGTGTAGATCCTGATCAGATGGCTTCTTCAGAAGCCATCTGATCTGGATCTACACTGTTTGCAAAGATAGGGGTTGTCGTGAACAGCAAGATAAGGGTTAAAGGGGAATGGATACACCTTCAGGGGAGACAAATCCTGCAAAATTATTTTTGTCTTCCACGTAAATAGGGGTCAACTCTTAAAGGAAAAAAAATGCTCATAAGTTCGTGTTATTGACAAACTGCGTCAGCATATGCCGGAGTCTGCGCATTACATTGTGGCCCACATGATACTAAACACGATATTAGCGGTACACACGATTTCACACTGTCAGACATATTCCTCAGAAAGCTTCATACCACATTTTTTTTTCGTAGCGCACAGTAGCATATGTGCGTGTTCTTGGCCAATTGCGTCGGCATAGGCCGGCGTATGTGTTTTACATGCCTGTGAAACATATTCTTATGGTCCTGTGCATAGGAAAAGGAGCGGTGCAAGTCTAAATGAGCGACCAGTGAGGAGTCAGATCACCCTGTGCATCGATGCTATCAGTCGTCGAAGATCGTTTGTGTCATACGGTCAGCCACAGAGCGAAAAACGCCAGCTTATTTCAATCTTCACTGGTCCCACGTGAAGGCTCTATCTCCAACAGTTCAAAGGTTATGACCAATGATAATTGTTTAAGTAGGTCAATGTCAAGATCATGAGCCTGCATTTCCATGACGTGCCAACTTGCGTTTATGCATTCACGTGACAGTGGGCCTAAAGCCAGGCCGACATTGATACGACGTGAAACAGGGCCCAACTTTGGGCCGACATCGATACGAAGCGATATCGGGCCCAACATTGGCCGACATCGATACGACATGACATTGGGCCAAACGTTGGTTCGCTAACGCTGTTACAGCCGGTCAAACGTTTGGCCGACATCGATGCAACCAGTATCGGACCCGACGTCGGCTAGACATCAATCCGACGTGCCGGAGGGCCCAACTTAAGGCCAACATCGATACGACTTAACATCGGGCCCAACGTTGGGCCGAAATCGATACGAAGTGATACTGGGACCAACAGTGGTCGGCAGCGTTACGACATGATGTCGGACTCAATGTTGGGTCGATAACGACATGACGTTACAGCGGGCCACACGTTTGGCCGACATCGATACGATCGTGCATCGGGCACGACGTTATCCCGACATCGGGCACGACGTTATCCCGACATCGATACGACATGACGTCAGCTCCAACGTTGGCTCGATAACGACACGACGTGAAAGCAAGCCCAACGTCGAGCCGACATCGATACGACGTGACAAAGGCCCCAACGTCGAGCAATCTCGATACCACGTGACAGATGGCCCAACGTTATGCCGATCTCGATACGACGTGACAGCTGGTCCAACGTTGGGCCGAACTCGATACGAATTGACGTGATATCGGGTCCAACGTTTGGTCGATAACGGTACGACGTGACAACGGGCCCAACATCGGGCCGACATCGATACGACACGACAACCGGCCCAACGTCGGACCGACATCGATACGTTACGAGTGCAACGTCGGGCCGACATCGATACGACGTGACAGTGGACCCAACGTCGGGCCAACGTCGATACGACGTGACAGTGGGCCCAACGTAGGGCCAACATCGATACGATGTGACAACGGGCCCAACGTCGGGCCGACATCGATACGACGTGACAGTGGGCCCAACGTCGGACCAAAATCGATACGATGCGACAGTGGCCCCAACGTCGGGCCGACATCGATACGACGTGACAGTGGGCCCAACATCGATACGATTTGACAACGGGCCAGAGGTCGGGCCGACATCGATACAACGTGACAGCAGGCCCAACATCGGGCCAACATCGATACGATGTGACAACGGGCCCAACGTCGGGCCGACATCGATACACACCAAACGTTGGGGCCGATATCGGTACAACGCGTCATCGGGCCGACATCGAAACCACGCGAACGCAGGCTTTGCTGACTTACTTGGTAACGCGGAAGCGGAGGATTATGTATCTCCACATATATACATATGCAACCATTATAATAATGTGTATGAAATTCTAATTTCATGATTTCTTTGTCTGTGGCCTTGACCTGAGGATGAGGGTAGGTCAGAACAAACATTATACATGTATATGTTCACCACGGTACTAAATTTCAACTTAACCAATCTTTTGGCCTTGAACTACATGCACTATAATTAAGAGCTTCAAAAAATTTCAACACAAAACATACATACCAATTGACGGTGAACAGACCGACGAAAGGAGGAATGCAGGGCGAAAGCTAAGTACGCCTCGACAAATAATGCACGTGTGCCGGGGCAATCATTTAAAGTGCAAGTACTAAAAAGCGCTGTGTTTGTAAAAATACAAACAAAAATCAACATACCCCTTGCTTCTGTTTTCCTGCTCTACTGCCCGGGTTAAACGGTGGTCGACCACTGCAAAAGAAACGCAAATCACATGAGTCGCATGAAGCAAAGCACGTGCGCCCGGCAGCCCCGATACCCACTCAGTCAGAAATACAGCCTTTCCTGTCTGCTCGAACCAACTTTACTGTAAGTGGCTATCAAAATAGTGAACAGCGATAACTCAGATCAGCCTGCGCGTATACGCGCAGGCTGATCTGAGTTTTCGTTGTGGGCACGTCGGGAATCATCGTTGTGCGCGCGCCAGAAATCATCGTTGTGCGCACAGCGGAAGACAGTGGAGGGCTACTGTCATGACTACTGTGCTTGACAAACGAACGGACGAACGAACGGAAACGGGCTCAAATCGCGCCATGCTTAAAGCAGGCTCGACAAAAACTGTGGTATACGTATACTACTAGTTTTTATGACATGACGAAGAAAAGAAAATTTGTAATAAATTATATTTAATTTCTTGTCGAGGTGATTCTTATAAGGTACCCGCAACATGATTTGATGGAGCGCCCCCGCCCATCAGAGCTTGGAGAAATAGATTAGAGCTGTACGGTGCTTCCGCGCAGAGCTGAAACCGACCGAACATGAATACTGGTAAACCGCTTCGAAGGTCTAGGCCTGACCAGGCAAAGTGATACGTCCATGGTTATTAACGCCTTACGGTTTCTCTGGGCAACATCGATACATCATTTCATCAAAATTGGAAGCGATGTCTCCAAAATGACCTAAATAGTGTTGACGGGGACGTAAACCTTGAGATGTCATTTCATCTCACTGTCGGGTAAAAGTCCCACAAAATCAAATCGGGTGCAACATCTCCAAAATGACCTTAATAATAGTACTGACAGGGGACCAAAAAGTATGAACAAAGACTCACTCGGTACTAAGTTCCAAAGCCAGACTGATTTGTTCATCCGGTGAGTATATTATTCTTTCTCTCGCGTCACTGCTTGGTCTGTCATCTACCTTTCCTGCAAATAATAAGAATACAAACTATAGTTTAATCAAACCACCCATATTTCAAAGTCTCTGATATTAATCCATTTTGTACCAGAACCCCAGAAAAGGGTACCCTGGCAAACAGTGCAGGCCCAGATCAGACGTCGCATAACGCGGCGTCTGATCAGGGCCTACACTGTTTGCAAAAAGTACAGCCATTTTCCGAATAAATTTTGAAGAAAACACAACCTGACATGCCTAAATTTTGAAATGGACTCCTGCTATATATACAAGGAGGAAGATTCCATTTGGTACTAAATAGGTTGGGATGTCAGCGGCGTGACATAACCTTGCGAGAAAAAACTGTCCTACATGGCTTGTCTTTAGAAAATCTGCGGTATGTTGCCATTTATACCCCGAATACGGATTATTGGTGCTCCTTAGCTGGGGCGGTTCCAACAAGCACCCACAGTCTATGTTTCTGAGCAGAAACTAGAATTTATATCCTAATAAACCCCGACATTCTCTTTATTGCCCCCGCCCAACGGGGCTTGAAGAAATAGACTGGCTGCAAGATGCTTCCACACAGAGCTGATACCGACCGCACATGAGTACTGGTAGTCCCCTTAGAATGTCTAAGCTTGCTCAGGAAAATGCTGCGAGTCGGCCCGTCCATGCTAATAATCCGTATTGGTTTCATTGGACGGCAGGGATTGTGAAGTCATTTTATCTCAATGTCGGGTAAAAGTCCCACAAAATTGGAAGCAACGTCTCCAAAATGACCTTAACAGTGTTGACGGGGACGTAAAGCCACGGTTCAAAGAAAACAAACAAAGCAAGTTGGTATAATGAAAACCCCCATAAACCAAACTTTATTAGAGAAACTGCATGGGGTTTATAGGGATACATTATTTTCTATATTTCTGCTCCATGACATAAGTTGAGACGGTCCTACCGAGCACCCACAACATACGTTTGGAGTTGGGATTAATAAAAGAATCCTAAATTTTCATCTGAGAAAAATACTGTTTTGATAGATGAAAGGATAAATGAAAGAAACAAAATTTGTGTTTGAATCATCCACACGTGCGAGTACTAAGTATTTTTTTTCTGCTTTCTCAAATGCATTATTGTATTTCTGAGGTAATGAGTTTCATTTTAACTTTTTATGCAATGAGGCGACTTTAACGTGCATCATATTCTATTTTTGCTGCAGAAATAAGAATGTCAAAAAATTTCACCAGAAAATTCGGGCGTGTTCATGAAAAAAAAAAAAAAAAAAAAAAGAAAGAAAAGAAAGCCAACTATAAATGTAACTCTTTAGAACATGATTTTGCGTTGCATATATTTTTGTTTTTCAACAGAATGTTTCAGTGTATTTTGCATATATTTCTTTCTTTCTTGTTCTTTCTTTCTTCTTTTCTTTCTTGCACTTAATTATAATTATTTACGTTGGAAATAAATAAATAATTAAATAAATAAATAAATAAATACTTACCACTTTCTATTTCTTCTTTATAAAAGTTTCGTCTTTTCCTCATTTCATCTGCAATTTATGAAACAATTGTACATGTATATAACTTATGCAGAATCAGCGTAACCCCTCGACTGCTAATCATAACTTGCAGACGACATCTTCAAAGAGCATTTTTCGTATTTGTCCGTGAAAATAAGGCCTAACATTACATGTGAATCGTCTGCAGACGATTCACATGTAATGTCAAGCCTTATTTACTATGAAACACTTTTTAAAAATCAGACTGTCGTCTGCTAGAGGGATTTATATAGCAGCTGAAGGCTTGAACTTATGGGTGTTACATTTTCCACCATTTTAGCTCGGCTGTTGTCGAAGAAAACGACGAGGTATTTTCATAGCTCTGGTGTCGTCGTCGTGCAAAAACTTGGACAGTTTCGTCTGCGTCGTCGTCGTGCAAAAACGGACATTTTGTAATATCTCTGTCATTACTGAACATATTTATTTGAAACTCGGACTAGTTATTCATTATGAAAAGGGGCTGCAACCGAGCGTTCGCACCCGCATGCGGTGCTCTTGTTTAAAGATGGGAATGACTTTCGGTACTTCCTGTTCACCGATGAGCTGATTCGCTCGGAAAAAGGAGACCTATTCTTGAAGGAAAGAAATTGCTCCTCAGGGGCAAATTATTTCCTTTAAGGGTAGGTCTGGTGATATATGGGACAACACTATAGTTCAGAAATAGTTGCCTTCTCCGTGTCTGGAATCTATTTATAAACGCAATACGTCACAATCTCAGTTCTGTGGGGAGAAAACTCATGTGATTTACTTATTTATTTAATTATTTATTTTTATTTTTTATTTTTGGCAAATATGTACTATTTTTATTTTGTCTTTTCTGTTCTTCTTTTCCATCCCTTTTGCTATTTTCATTAATAATAACCCTCATTTAAAATTCTCGCGTCATTACACCTGGCACAAGTGTCATTATGTCGCAAGTACACAGAACTGACCAGAGCTTCCGGAATAGCGCGCGCAGCAGTAGAAAGCACGTGCATTGTTTAATGGAGCTATTTTCGGGTTCCATCATTCAGAAATAATGACAGGTTTCAGTAAAGCCAGCATGTAAATTATGTTAAAACGTCTTTATACTGAATACCAATGAATCGTCTTCACAAAGTGGACCGCTGCATGAGTATATGATTTCGTTTTTTTTTCTACTAAAGCACAGATCTAACAGGCACCTTTTACCAGAGCATGACATATTTTCATATTTTGTGCTAAAATAAATTGCTATTTCAACAAACGCAACGTAGCAGAAAAAAATGTGTTTCACACATATTTTCCTCGAGAATTCTTTTCTTTGTTTTTCCATGGAAAAAAGCTTTATCTCAATGTGACATGCATATATTTTAGCCTGTTCAAATTGACGCGATCTGATTTAATTTTGGTCATAACATTGTGAATTGTGTCACATCTACAAAAATATTTCTATTTGTCGTATTTTATTTTTATTAATGCTTCAAACCTAGGTTTTATGGTGCTCGTTAGAACAACCTAATTGAAGCGGTTCTAACGAGTGCCGCAACTAATGTCTTAGAGCAGAAAACATGCGGATGTGTTTGCGAAATGAAAATATTGAATATAATGCTGATCAGAAATATGTTTTAAACAGCTATTTTATAAATTCAAAGGTTGCATTCAAAATGGCAAGCAGAAAATATGCATTACTTGTTGGAAACAAAATATGATAAGTATATTTTATTTGTGCCTAAAGGTACTCGTATTAACAGGCCTCATCCTGACCACAATTGGCCATGCCTGAAAGGCCCGTTTTTGCAGCTTCAACCCTTTTCCTGCTGAACAAGACACAACTATTACCTTTGCAAACAGTGTAGATCCAGATCAGATGGCTTCTGAAGAAGCCATCTGATCAGGATCTACACTGTTTGTAACGCAGTTTGGGAGAATATCAAGTAATTAGGTTGACTTACAGTCAGAAATGGGTGTGGGTAAATAAATTCATTCAGCAGGATACGGGTTAAACAGTTTTTTAAACAGACTAAAGGAACAAAAAATCAAAATCTAAAAGCCTGAAATCAAGAAAAATATCAAGCTCTAAAAGCCTGAAATCCTGCAAATGCCTGAAAAATATGAGGACTGATTAATTTTCGAATGTTTGCTTTTTCTCCTACATTTTAATCATTGTGACATAACAAAACTTCATAGTGTATATTTTTGAAAATCATATTCTCCTCATGAAACAGAGAGAATTCCAAAATCTGGGAAAATCGACTTATTCGATCGTGTAGGACTTACCTTTGAAGAGACCAGGGACAAGCTTGTAGACTAGATCTTGTAGAGTATGGTCAGGTCTGAAATACATAAATTATACATACATAAATTGTAAGAAGAAAACTCATTCTAGAGAAGATTTTTTTTTTAATAATATTATTAAGGGAGAAAATACGCCTATATAATTTTGACCACCTTAAACCCCACTTTTATACAGTAAAACCGGTGTTTACAGGGGTATACATTGCACGTAGCTTTCTTATGTCTGCTCAAAAAGATAAATTGTGGGTACTCGTTAGAACCGCCTCGGCGAGGCGGTTATAACGAGTTCCCACAATCTACGTTTTGTGCAGAAATATGAAAAATATTAGATTTTTTTTTTTATCAGAAAATTTTCATTTTGTCTGTTGCGCTGAGTGCACGCAGCATACCTTTATTTTATACCAAAAACGAACATTACTGTATGGTGCCCGCCGACCTGTCGTTAGTGCGTTATGATAAACCCTAGGTTGCCCGAAACGCCCTGCCCAGAAAATGAGCCACCTGCCCAGAAAAAATTCCACAATCCACAGATTGTTCGAACCATCAATGTTTAACTGGAATAGCGAAGGAGCTCTTCGATCTAATAGTTTTGGTCCCCTCTTTTTCCCCTGTTATGGGTTGTCATGTTGTTTTAACCCTTAACCCACTTAGCACGAAAATCCCTAACTTTGCAAACAGTGGAGATCCAGATCAGATGGCTTCTGAAGAAGCAAACTCTTCACTGTCATTCAGTTTTTATGATTTATTTTTACAAATAGTATACATGTACAATTTATCAAGTAACTGGACTGGTCTGAAATTGGTGGGGCAAAATTAATTTATTCAACAGGATAAGGGCTAAGTGTTACGACTTTAGCTCCCCCACCACCTCTCACGCAAATATTGTAGCTTCAGACAACAATTTCTGTGGCAATCGCAGTTTGCATAGCAACAGATAAGGTTCCTATCTTGTGATAATTGAGATAAATTAAGATTAGTTTTTTTCTACTTATTTCTACATATAAACCTATGCTGTGGGTATTCATTACAACCGCCTCGCCGATGCGGTTCTAATGAATACCCACATTGTAGGTTTTTAAGTGCAATAAACAAAAAAATTATTTTACAAAACCTGTTGTGATTTTTAGTTTGTTTTACATTTCGGAGTCATCTAATTTGTCATTGTTTTCAAATACAATGAAATTCCGCCATTTAGACCACCTAAAATTAAGACTGATTCTGCTTTAAAACGTTAATTTTGTAGGCTGCAGTTATTATTTTTTTTTCTGCATATATTGTCTACTGGTCAGAGACCACCTTTGAGACTGTTTAAAAGTGGTCTCTCTCTCTCTCTCTCTCTCTCTCTCTCTCTCTCTCTCTCTCTCTCTCTCTCTCTCTCTCTCTCTCTCTCTCCTCTCTCTCTCTCTCTCTCTCTCTCTCTCTCTCTCTCTCTCTCTGCAAGCTGTTTATTGGTTTTAAATAGTGATCTCAACATTGTGTGTATTTCCTATTTTTAATAAATACCATGATTCAAAAAAAACAAAAAATATCGTCATCCCATGGTACATTATTTCATGGCTACAAAACTTATATTTTCTGATGAAAATTTTCCGTATTTCTGCTACAAACATAGATTTAGGGTAGCCGTGAGAACCGCCTCAATGAGGAGGTTCTAACGCCTATCCATAGATTGTGGGTAGCCGTTAGAACCGCCTCAATGAGGCGGTTCTAACGCCTATCTACAATATAAGTTTAATAGTCAAAATATACCCATGTAAGCCCCAGTTCGGGGTGGTTCGTTCCATGAACTTGCTAACGTAATGGGGATGCCACGATATAATCCAATACGAAAACACGCCTATACAAATACACTGTAAACTTTACAGCCGAAAAAATAAAAACATGAACATTTTAAGATGAAAAATTGTAATATTCTTTTTATTTCAGCTCAAAATATAGATTGTGGGTACTCGTTAGAACCGCCTCATCGGCTCAACCGCCTCGTTAGAACCGGTTCTTACGAGTACCGACAATCTATATTTTAGAGAAACGAGGACGACCTCATTGAGGCGGTTCTATAACGAGTACCGACAATCAGAAGTAAGAAAAGGAAGGTTTACCCCTGTAAACCCCAGTTTTACTATGTAAAAGTGGGTTCAAGGGGTAAAAATAATATAGGCGAGTTTTCGTGATGTAAAATATTTTCAACCCATTGTTAACGCGGTACGTTAATAAAAAATGATTTTTGATCATGCGCAACACAGTCATATTCAAATTACCTTTCGGAACTAAAGTGTACCAGTTACCTAGCTTTGTGTGCAGAGAAAGTAAAATTAATTACCAAATGAAAATGTCAATTTTATTATTTCCTGCACATCTTTTGAGATATTTATCTTGATAATGTATGGCTGCAAACTATAATGAAGTTAAGGGGAAACGGGTTAACTTCAAGCGGAGGTAACTATGTGAGTGAGTGTGTTTGAGTTTTACGACCCATCAACCGCTAAGGTCATACGGAGACGGGACCTTAGTTAAAGTCAAAAAGATAACTTGGTCTAACTATTGAGTTAAGTTCGTCGAAACTATTTTTGTAGCGCAAGTATCACCGAAGTCTAAAGAGTGAGTGAGTGTTTGAGTTTTACGTCCCACCAACAGCTAAGGTCATACGGAGACGGGACCTCGGTTTAAAGACTCATCCGAATGTCTGGAGAAGCCCGGGGCGATCCTGCGACCCCTGGTTTACAAGGCGAGTAGCGTTACCACTAGACCACGGAGGCTTCTCAAGAGTAAAGAAAATTAATGCATTTCTTTTCTTTCGGGGATGATTTGGAAGTCCAGAAAATTGTCTCCCTTGCAAAACTACGGAATAAAATACAGAAGATTTCCTCCAGTATGAGACCATCTTTGAGACTATTCAAAAGTGGTCTTTAAGACCACTTTTGAACAGACCTAAAGGTGGTCTCATACAGGAAAACACAGAGTGCAGTAAAACACAAAGAAAGAACACTTGAAACCTCTTAAACATCCCTTTAAGGGGAATGGGAACACCTTCAGAGGAGGCAACTCCTGCCCAAGTATTTTTGTTTCCCATGCCAATAGGGGTCAGCTCTTAAAGAAAAGAATTGGCTCCTGGGGGAGCAAATTCTTTCCTTTTAGAGTAGACTCCTTTTTCAGTGCGCATGGCTTAAAGAAAAGCGAACAGGAAGTCCCGAAAGTTGTCTCCCTTTGGAAAATGGCGGAAACATCGGCCCCCGCCCATCGGGGCTTGAATAAATAGATTGGCTGCATGATGCTTCCAGGCTGAGCTGAAACCGACCGCACACGAGTACTGGTAAACTGCTTAGAGCTAGGAACAAAGCCTGCCCATGCAATACGATGCGAGTCGGACCGTCCATGCTTATAAACCCTATTGGTTTCAATGGGCGACAGGGCTTGAGATGTCATTTCATCTCAATGTCGGGTAAAAGTCCTACAAAATTGGAAGCAATGTCTACAAAATGACCTATACAGTGTTGACGGGGACGTTAAATCTCAAAACAAACAATCTGCCAGATGTTCCCATTCCCTTTAAAGGCAGAATTAGTTTAGCTGGGCTTAATGGAGGAGTTTTACTGTGTGTCAAGCTTAGCTATTCGCCTTAATTCAGAAGATCGACGCACCGGGTAAACTGATAAATAATGCATTCTTTGCTCTCACGCAAACTAAAATCTTGATTATGAATAAAGAGAGCTCTACATGATCTGGAAATCGTTCAAGCTTTTGTTTAAGTCAGAGAAAAACATTTTTTTTTTTTTTGCCCGTTTGGCTGATAAATTATACTCATATAACAGAATATAAAACATGAACATAACAGGATCAGAGAAAAGAAATGGATAGAGACCGTGATCAATTTAGATTTTGAACTAAGTACAGTGTATTTCTAATTTAAAATTTGATATTATAGATATATATATATATATATATGATAATGAATTAGCTCTTGTTTTAAAAGTAGATCTTTTTACACATCGCTTAACATGTTCGGGAAAACAAAAACTGGAATAACACAATATAAATAAAGTAAAATTCCGCTATTAAGACCACCTGCAATTGAGACTAATTCTGTTTTAAAAAGCTTATTTGAAGGGTGCACTAAACCTTTGTGTTTTTGTGCACGGTGTTACCTAGGGACCACCTTTGGGACTGTTCAAAGGTGGTCTTGGTCTTAAAGACCACCTTTGAACAGTCCCTAAGGTGGTCTTAATATAGGATTTTTCTGTATATATTAAAGTGGGGCGATTACAAGAGTGAAAATATTTTTTTTTTTTATTATTTCTGCTTCAAAACATAGCTTATGGGTACCCGTGACAACCAGCCCGTTGAGGCGGTTCTAACGAGCGCTCAGAATCTAAGTTTAGACCAAATACAAAAAGTAAATATATATAAATATCACAAAATTTTATCTTTAGGGTCACTAAAGAATATTTATACCAAAATGTTGTTTTCCAGCCAAGCAATCCACATAATGCCGCACTATGCAGGGTATATATACCATGTCTGTTACAACGCATAATGTAGTAATGTAGTAATTTCTTCATTTTGAAATTTTTACTACATTATGCGTTGGCATAGTCGACGCGAAATGAAATAAAATGTCGTTTTTACTTCATTATGCGTCGATACTAAGAGGTTTGAGCAAAATGAAAGAATTATTTCATTTTGCGGCGATGGGTGGCATACTTAATTTTACTTCATTATGCGTCAACAGTTTGTTTGTTTGATTTGAGGTTTAACGTTCCCGTCAAGACTATTTAGGTCATTTTGGAGACATTGCTTCAAATTTTATGGGACTTTTACCCGATATTGAGATGAAATGACATCTCAATCGCTGCCGTCCAATTAAAAGCAATAGGGTTTATATGCATGGATGGGCCGACTCGCAGCAGTTTTCCTGGACAGGCTTAGACCTTCTAAGCAGATTACGAGGACTCATGTACGGGCGGTATCAGCTCTGCGTGGAAGCATCGTGCAGCCCATCTATTTATACCCCCGGCATACGAAGTATGCAAGGGGGTATATAGTTTTTGTCCATTCTGTCTGTCTGTCTGTCTGTCTGTCTGTCTGTCTGTCTGTCTGCCTGTCTTTTGTTTGATTTGTTTGATTTGAGGTTTAACGTCCCCGTCAACAATTCTACTGGCTTAATCAAATACAATGAAATTCCACTATTAAGACCACCTAAAATTAATACAAATTTTGTTTTTAAAGCATATTTGGAAGGTTAAAGCTACATTTTCTTTGTGATTTTGACCTTCAGTGTGCTTTTGTGGAAGACCGTCTTTTGGACTGTTCAACTGTGGTCTTAAAGACCACTTTTGAACCGTCTCAAATGTGGTCTAAATTGTAGGAATTTAACTGTATTGCTTCCTAAGTCTTTTCGAAGACAGCTATGTTCTACCATCATTACTTCATTATGCGTCGATATGGTGCATATCAACGCGAAATGAAATAATTTTTTTACTTCATTTCGCGTCGACTATGCCAACGCATAATGTAGTAAAAAAAAATCAAAATGAAGAAATTACTACATTACTACATTATGCGTTGTATCACATGTCGTTTACAATTGTGCTATGTTTACTGCGAGTTCCGGCGTTTTAAAATGACATACATGTAAATATTGATGACGGAGACATGAAACCTCAATTCAAATAAACAATACAAAATCAACGCCAAAAATTCTAAAACTGGAGGGAAAAATGATCACAATTTCATTGAAAAGATCATGACAGCTTATTTAGACGTTTCACAGCCCTTCGCGGACAGTTGTTTGACATAGTTATTTTTCAACAAAATGCCATTATTTTAAATGTCTATTAAACAATGTCATAGATTTATATATTTATTGTGTTCATAAACACAAGATAGTATCTATTTTCATTGGCTCAATGTGGTCTTTAGACTCCCATGTACAATGACTGTACAGTGTACAGGTTTAAAATAATGGTTAAAATGTGATTCATAACATATTTAGAGGTACTAATACACCTTGCGCACATTCCGCCATTTTAAACAAGGGAAATAACTTTTTCGGACTTCGTGTTTGCTTACCTGTAAATAGATACACTCCAAAAAGGGGTCTTCACTTTATGGAAAGAATTTGCTCCTGCGGAGCAAATTCTTTCCTTTAAGTGTAGACCCCTCATAATTGAAAATGGAGACAAAAATAATTCTGAGAGAGTTGCCTCCCCTGAAGGTGCATTAAGTCCCCTTAATAACATTAATAAAGAACCTGGTATGTAACAAAAAAAGAAATCACTGCTTTTGTGCTTCAAGTTCCTAAATTATGACATCATATTATATTATCTAGCCAGCTCATGACAAAAAGTTACTTATCAAACAGCCAATTAGCAAACGGTCAGGCGAGCCTCCGCACGAGCGCAGTCTCGCCAGAGCATTTGATAGTACTCGGCTAGCCCTATAAACCCATTTTGTACCAGAAACCCCGAAACGGATAACTGGCAAACAGCCCAGGTCCAGATCAGACGCCGCACAATGCGGCGTCTGACCTACACTGTTTTAAAAAAGTCCAGGCATTTTCCAAATCAATGTAGAAGAAAACAGAACCTGTCACCCCTACATTTTGGAATGGACTCCTGCTATATGTTAGGCGAAAGATTCCATTTTGGTACAAAAAAGGGTTAACAAGTTGCGCAAGTGTATTTTGTTAAGGGTCCTTTTTCCCATGCGTTAGGCCAATGTGGCGCACTACAAGAAAGTTTTAAGGGGAATGGGAACAGATTTTTCCGCCATTTTTCAAAGGGAGACAACTTTCGGACTTCCTGTTCGCTTTTCTATAAGCCCTGTCCAACTGAAAAAGGGGTCTTCTCTTAATGAAAAGAATATGCTCCTCAGGAGCAAATTCTTTTCTTTAAGAGTTGACCCCTATTTACATGGGAGACAAAATACTTTGGCAGGTGTTGCCTCCCCTTAAGCTGTCCCCATTTCCCTTAATAAGTTGGAGGATGTGCAGTCTGATCTGAGCCTTTGATGGTCGTCTTTTGTCGGATCCTTTGTTTAAAGTGGCGTCTGATCAGGATCTACACAGTTGGCTTAAAACAGGGATTTAAGGGGTTAACAAAACGGTTCGAGTCTCCGCCCAGGACCGTTTTCCCAGACCACACTCGAAAACAAATGACCCACCAGTGCTGTCAGAGCTTCTTTTAGTCAATTTCGATACATGGAGTTTTAAGAGTCAGACAGCGCCTTCTATAAGGGTTTTTGATTGACTCGACCCATTAATCAAACCAAGTCTACCCACTCTGGTGGGGGAAAACAGCCTGTCTATACGTGTCCTCCATACAGTTGGATAGTCTAGTTCTCCGTAGGGTACTTTGATGGCTTATACGAAACAGCGGCTCTGACCAGACAGCGCAGTAGTGCTCGACGGTAGCATCATGCTACAAATGTGTCGATAAAGCGTGTTTCTTGTACTGAACTGAACTGAACTGAACTTTATTATCTCTAAACTCAGGCCACGCAGAGGTGGCGTAAGAGCATATAAAAACAGACAGATGTCAACAAAAATATTTACAAGCTATACATAACATAGTATATACATATGAAGCATTCAACGGCCCCCGCCCATAGGGGCTTGAAGAAATATATGAAATATATGGGCTGCATGATGCTTCCACGCAGAGCTGAATCCGGCCCGCACACTAGTACAGGTAAACCGCTTAGAGGGTCTAAGCCTCTCCAGGAACCGCGGTGCAAGGCGGACCGCCCATGCTAATAAACCCTATTGGTTTCATTGGGCGACAGGGCTTGAGATGTCATTTCATCTCAATGTCGGGTAAAAGTCCCATAAAATTGGAAGCAGCGTCTCCAAAATGACCTTTACAGTGTTGACGGGGACGTTAAACCTCAAATCAAACAAACAAAATGAAGCATTCAAGATGTAAACGTGCTCATAATCTTTTTGACAAATTCTGAAAGCTTCTTAAGTATCACTAAATTGTCAGAGCAAAGTAACTCTTTAAATTTTATCATGTTAGGTCTTATGTAAAAATAAGGTTTCAGGAGACGCTTTCGTTCTGACTCAAAGAACTTGCAACATAGAAGGTAGTGAAACTCGTCGCCAATATCTGTTTTTGTACATAATTTACATTTCCTTTCATCTAGCGGGATATTTTCCCACCGACCCGTCTCGACCGGCAATCTGTGGTTACTTGTTCTGAACTTTATGATGGGTAAATAGTGTTTTGGACCAAGCTTTGATAAGTAGTTTTGAAAAGTAAGATCTTGCTTGAAACTAGAATAAAGTTTACCTTTTGACGAGTCATTAAGTTTTTGAACCCACGCTTGTATGTGTAAATCAAATAGCGTTCGGGATATTGACATCTTGACAGATCTGGGATTATCGACAAAATTTTTGTAAAAAAGATCTAAGCGACCGACAGAAATGAGGATGTCTCTGATACACCGTATCCATTTGTGTTCGTAAATTCCTGAATTATAGTCATGTAGCATTTTTTGGTATAATATCTTTGACAGTTTAGTCTCTTTTCCATTTACAATGGATAGCCAAAAGCCAATCATTCGTGTTTTTACGTTAATTTCAATTGGTTTACGTCCTAGTTCGGCATGTAACATATAAGAAGGCGTGCTTTTCCTAAGGTTTGTTATTCGCCTTAGAAACTCATTATGTAGATTTTCAATGAGCTGTATATTCTCAAATCCCCAGACTTCGCATGAGTATAAAGCAATAGGTAAAATAGTGTGATCGAAAAGGTGTAGCTGCAAATCGAGAGGAAGATTCAGATTTCGCGCCCTTTTATACAAGAGATGCAGGGCCTTTCTAGCCTGATCAACATTATGTTTCCTAGCTTTATAAAAACTTCTAGTTTTCGTGAAAACAACACCTAAATATTTAAAGTCATTACAGATAGCAATGGTGTTTTCGCCAAGTTTGAAGTTAAACTTATCGTCATTACGTGTTCCGAAGACAAGAATTTTAGTTTTATCGAAATTTATGTCAAGTTTCCAGATTTGTGAGTACTCAAAGAATGTGTTCAAATTGTTTTGAAAATTAACTTCATCAGTCCCAAAGATTACAGTGTCGTCAGCATAAAGCAAAATAAATATTTTGATATAAATGCTAAGGTCAGCATCCGACATTTTTAGATTTATACCATTGCAGTTATTCTCTGTAAGAAAACTTTCCAAATCATTCAAGAACAGTGCAAAAAGAACAGGCGACAGATTTTCACCTTGTCGTACCCCTCTATAGCTTTGGAAGAAGGTAGAGTCGGATCCATTAAAGGACACACACGATTTTATTTCCTGGTACAGGTTGTAAATTATGCGAAAGAAATTTCCTTTGATGTTATGCTTAAGAATTTTTGTCCATAAACCAACACGCCAAACAGAATCAAAAGCCTTGCTGAAATCAATAAATGAACAGAAAAGTTTTGTCTTTGTAGATTTGAGTATTTCAATAAGCGCGTGAAGGGCAAAAATGTGGTCAGTGGTTGAATATCCCGGCCTGAAACCAGCCTGGTTTTCATCTAGAATGTTGTGGTGTTCGAGAAATTTGTGGAGCCTCATATTTAAAACAGACGTAAAAAGTTTCCCAAAACAGCTCAATATAGTTATTGGCCTATAATTTTCTGGCTGAAGGGGGTCGCCTTTGTTTTTATAAATAGGTTTAATTATGCCTTCAAGCCAAGAATCGGGCAAAATGCCTGACTCGAGAATGAGATTAAAGAAGCTGTTATATAAAGGTAACATTATGTCCGATGTGCTTTTGATATATTCGTTAATTATGTGATCGTTGGAACAAGCTTTATTGTTCTTCAATGAATTTATACATTTTAAAATTTCAGAGTCAGTAATTTGAGAATTTAAAATGACATCATTATCATTTTCTGAAAAATTTAAATCATCGTACACTTGTTCATTATTCGAGTCGATTTGCTCGTTTAGATCCTTAAAAAAGTTATAAAGAGCGTCAAGTTCAATTTCATTTTTATTCTTTTGTTTCTTTCCAATCTCATTTAAAATTTTCCAGTAGTCCTTTGGGTTTTTAGATTTCAAGTTTCTTAGTTTCTTTTGGGCGGTTTTGTTGTATTTTGCAATGTAAAAATTTATTTTTCGCTTGTATATTTTACTGGCTTGCAGAAGGTTTAGTTTAGTACTTGGAGAAGGTAACTGAGTGTGTCGTTTTTTAGCGATATGATACTTTTTTCGAGCTAGCCCACACTGTTTGCCAAACCAAGGCTTTTTACTATTTTCCCGCCTAGAGTTAATGTTCACGGGAATGCAAGAATCTGCAGACTCTTCGAATATAGCGGAAAACATGGAGCAAATTCTGTTTACATTTTCTCTGTTTACAGATAACATATTACCTTTTGACTGTAAAATATGACTATGTAAATCTTGTACTTTGACCCGATCTATGTTTTGGGCAAACATTATTTTTTTCTCTGCAGGTAGCTTTGGTCTATGTTTCTTTGCATGGGTATGGGGTTTGTATTTGTTTAACAAAGCATTATGAAGAGTGAGTGATGTACTTATTAAACAATGACCATCGGAATAAAGGTGGTCTAGTTCAGTGACACTGAATGTGTCGATAAAATGTACGGCATCACAAGAGACAATAGAATAATCAATTACTGATTGACCGCGAAACGTCATTGAACCAACATTTTTATCGGGACCACACCTTCCATTAAGAATGAACAAGTTATTTGATTTACACATGTCAAGGAGTAGGTAACCCTCGTTATTTACTGTGGTGTCCTGTGAAACACGGTTTCTAGATAATTTAGAAACGTCCAATTTAGAAGAGATATTATAATTGTTCGAGTATACATCAGGATCAATTAATTCTGATAAGAAATCATCAGGTTCGATAAAATCCGGTTTGTCGTACGTTCTTGCGTTAAAATCGCCCATCAGCAAGATATAATCATGTGAGATACACGTTTCAGACACTTCAGCGTGGAACAAATCGATTTCATCATTTGTATAGAACCTTGAGTCCCTAGGTGGGATGTAGACTGCGCCAATAAAAATATCATCATTCATGTTGAAAGCACGTTTGTCCAGCTTAAGCCATAAAACGTAATCTGACTCTGAGTCTACGACTGAAACATGCTCAGAGATAGTCTCTTTAACAAAAACGCCAATGCCACCACTTTTACGAAAACATTTCTGCTTTCGAGACTGTGATATAAATTCGTACCCAGACAGTTTGATTTCATCATAAGCATCTAGCTTTGTTTCGCATACGCAAAATAAATCATATTGATTAACCAAACCACTAAATTCAGGGTATGGCACTTTACGCCTTAGACCACATACATTCAAAGAGGCGCATTTAAGTTCTTTGTTATTCCGGTGTGTGCATTTTGCTGTCGCTACACCGTCTAGTGGGCGGGTTCCAACAGATCTATTTTGCGTATTCGTGTTAACAAAGGATGCGGGACCGACAATAGTAGTCATATCATATGCAACAGGTATTGTTTGGTTGAGGTAATCATTGTGCGGGAACTGTGACGTATCATAAATTGTTGTTCTATCAGACCAGTCTTTAGAACTGTCAGTAATGCTCTTCGGAGCAGTAATATCTGGAATAACTAGATCATAACAATTACACACATAGTTATTACAACTAGCACATATCGAGTTAAGTATCTCAAAGGTATTTGACACATTAGTCAGTGGATCGGCATCAATGCCGATTCCCTAGTTCAAACAGAAGTTAGATTTATGGCCCGATGAGCCGCAGAACCAGCAAATTACTGGTTTCTGGTGTCGACACTGGTAAGTTTCATGGGTTGGATCTGAACAGTTAAGGCATCTCGGGCTTACAGCGAAAGGCTGTGGTTGAGCATCTCTTCGGCCGTAGCGTCCGCTGAAACTGTTCCTGTTGTCAGATCTTACACTAGAGAATGCGCACTTGGCAAAGTCACTCACAATTTTAACTTTTTCATTAATCTGCCCAAGTATACGTCTGATCCCGATGACTGACGGATGGACTTGGTCATTGGGGCCGTAATAGCGCATAATTAACGACCCGTGCTTGTCGAAGAAGGCCCGGTACTGGTCCACGAGGTCGCATTTGTATCGAACTGATAGCCGCTCTATGATGGAGTTCACGGCTGATACGTCGGTGTCTCCCCTCGGTGCTAGTTTACAGATGACTAGCCTGGTAGTTGGATTTCTCGTCTTAACGGTATTTATGAATGTCTCATATTGTTCTTCAAACAGATCAAGGTCCACGTTCCTCGCAGAGTCGTTTCCACCGATATAAACGATGATTGATCCGAAGTTGGCGAGATCGTACAGATCGATGTCTTTTAAGAGTGTCAGAAGTGTAGCCCCAGGCACAGAGTGCTTATGAACAGTGTTTTTAAGGCCTTTAGAGTTAATTTTGTTTATGACTGAATCTCCCATAAGTAGAGTCTTATTTCGCGCCATAGCATTCTGAGCCCGTTTTTCACTTGTTTCACTGGAATGTCTATTTATAACAACTTGGATATTCTGGGCGTCCTCTGAAGGTGACGACTGATTTTTCGAATTTGGTGGTTTTGGTGGCGATTTTCTAGTGTCCTTCGGATTAGGTTTTTTAGAATGTAACGCAACTCAACATTTAAACATTTATCCCAATTACTTGCGTTTATTTACGTAAATGGAATAACGTTATCAAGATAACACCGTACGTCATAATGTTTAGTCTGCTGCGAAAATTTATCTTTTTGCGAAAAGAATGAAATAGGCCTCGTTTTTATCATCTTTATCTTTTTGTTAAACGTTTAGCTGTTACAGAATGCATTAATGCTGATTTATGAAGCCAAGAGATAAGAAACTGCCGTAATTGTTGTAATGATAGGTGCAAGATTTCAGCAAACCTTGTAGACCTAGATCTCGGTCTGCACTGTTCGCCATTCTGATCTCTCTTCAGACAGCATTACGGATCATCCGTAAAATGAACACCCGATAAACCCAACTTTATATGGAGAAAACTGGGGAATACGGGGGGGGGTATACATTGTAGTTCTTATTTCTGCTCCAAGACATAGGTTGTGGGTACTCGTTAGAACCGCCTCAACGAGGCGGTTCTTACGAGCACCCACAACCTATGTTTGCAATATAAATAAGAAAACTTTCACGGATTTGCATCAGAAAAGTAGCCATTTTGGAGATTTGAAAAAAAAATGCACTATGCCACACGGGTGTGTTATCGTAATGGAAAATAATTAATCCTTTATTTACCACAAAAAGACAACTGTTCGAATATTACTGACAACTGTTCGAATACTAATGATAAAGACAGGCGGACGTGTCCGAATATTTAAGGCAGTTTCGGACAAGATGCCCGGTAATTTTTCGGTAATTACGGCGATGCTGATTTATGGTAGCACAAGATAAGTAGCATCTGACAAGACTTCGTACGTGGATGTGGAGTAATGCCAACGTGTAAATGAAAAGGAAAGGTATGGCTCAAAATTTTGTTACCGTACTCATTCTAAACACCAAGATTCTGTAGTAACGCCAAAACGTGAAGGATATATATTAAGACCAGCTACTAAGACTTATTGTGCTTTTAACTAGAAATGCGTCCATATGACACGGATGCCCCCGCCTGAAAATATGTCTATGTTCGTATTCATCCATAGAAAGCTATTGACCGTGTTTAAGTTTTGGACCCTTTTTCACATTTGACCTCTAAGTATGACCTTGACCTTGGAGGCAAGGACCTTGGTTTTGTGTGAGGTAGATTGTCTCACGATGGCCAATATTTCTGCCAAGTAATTTCAAAATCCATCCAGAATTAAGAAAGCTATTGACTGTATTTAAGTTTCGGGTCATTTTTTTGACCGTTGACCTCTAAGCATGACCTGAACCTTGGAGGTACGTATCTGGGTTTGCACGTGACACATCGTCTCATGATAGTTAACATTTCTTCAAAGTAATTTCAAAATCCATCCAGAAATAAGTAAGTCATTGACGGCGTTTAAGTTTCGGACCCTTTTTGTTACCTTTGACCCCTAAGTATGACCTTGACCTTGGAGGTACGGACCTGGGGTTTGCATGTGACACGTAGTCTCATGATTGTTAACATTTCTACAAAGTAATTTCAAAATCCATCCAGAAATAAGAAAGTTATTGACTGCGTTTAAGTTTCGGACCCTTTTTTTTTACCTTTGCCCTCTAAGTATGACCTTGACCTTGGAGGCACGGACCTGGGTTTTGCACGTGACACGTCGTCTCATGATGGTTAACATTTCGGCCGAGTAATTTTAAAATCCATCAAGAAATAAGGAAGTTATTGACCGCGTTTAAGTTTCGGACGCACGGACGCACGAACGGACGGACAGGGGCAACGCTATATGCCCTTTCCACCATTCTTCGAATGGCGGGGCATAAAACAGATTTAGGAGGTTTCAGTTTTTTCACTGTTTCAGTTTTTTCATTGTGACGTGTGTGCGTTTGTGTGCGTGCGTGCAATACTAGTGTCCTGTTCAAAAAAGGTCACCACCTTTGGGCCTGGTCAAAAGTGGCCATTAAGACCACTTGTGAAACGTCCCAAAGGTGGTCTCAATATAGGAATTTTACTGATGATGCTGGAGAGTTGTTGAATGCTGTAGACCCTACGAGGCCATCTTATATATGTTTACACGGGTTTATTATATTGTAACCTCATAGTAGGGGCCGGGAGTGTGTGTGTGTGTGTGTGTGTGTGTGTGTGTGTGTGTGTGTGTGTGTGTGTGTGTGTGTGTGTGTGTGTGTGTGTGGAGGGGGGTCGTGTGTGAGTTTCTGTGGGGTGGCGGGGTAGGGTTTACGTCTTACGTCTTTTAAAATGTAATTACGCATTATAGTTCTTTCCAATTCATGTCCGCACAAATGGCACATAGCATTTTCATGGTAAGTATTTTTGTCCCCAGGCCTGTGGTCTGAAACTCCCCCGTGGTCTGAAACAAACCATGCTTTCCAAGACTGCACTCTTCAGCGCATACAGAACTGCACTCCACAAAGTTTAGGATTTATGAGTGCACAAGATGCTGGAAAACGCCAAGAATATGTCTAACAGTGAATAGATGACATATTAGCTCGAAGAAATAAGAAAATAAGAAGTGTAAGTTATGAAAAATAATGAAGAAAACATGCACTGGTTTACAAAAAGCCATCAGCTACTATGAAACATTACAGCGCATCTGGTGCAAGATATACCCCGAAAAATTAGAAACAAATGCACATAATATGAGCCCCGCCAAGCGAATTTGGGTCTTCGAGCATTCCGTCATGACAAGTTTTAACTGCGCATGCCCAGCCATTCAGAGGGGCCAGGGATATGGCTTTCTGTCTGAAGGTTCCTCTTGATTCACTGCTTGTATGAGCGAGCAGCGAAGGTTCTGGCGAGACTGCGCGGATGCGCAGGCTCGCCTGAACCTTCGCTGCTCGCATAGGCGATAAGTACCAAAATGGCTTGACGGGGCCCATATGATGGCTGCGTTGCGACTTGCGAAAATGGTCCAAGTCCTGCACGGACATGCGCACTCGGCGAAGGCTCGTTCACTCAGTGATATACAACTTTTTAAACTTCGATTCAACAGTCTTCCATACAGCGCAAAGCAAAGACTCTGATCAGCCTGCGCGCATGATCAGTGTCTTCGCCTTTCGCCTTTGTCTGAAGATACATTTTCAAATGTCGCAGAGGGATCGTGTTGTAAAGAAAATCATTTTGAGTGGATTTGTTTAAGTCATTACCATACTGTGTCTAGCTTTAAATCTAAGACTGTATATATGGTTCTAATTTATTTGCGAGATGAAAACAACAGTATATTCCTGAGCATAAAAATGCCTCAAAAGCCCTCTGAAATCTTCATTACCCGCTTACTTACACCGTAATTGCCCCCGCGCCGGGAACTATCAGCTGTCACGTGACAAGCGCGTGAGGTATGCTAACACGCACACGCCAGCGCTTGTTTGACATTATTGGTTTTTGTGTCAACCATGAAAGAATTTAAGATGACGTGACGAGCGGTTAAACGGTTTTGAATGGATGAATCTCCAAGAGCATAATAATGGTATTAATGTGAAGGATTTTCCGCCATTTTTTTCAAGTGATACAGTTTTCGTGACTCACGTACAATAAATTGGACACCTGATAAAAGGTTGCTTTTCGTAGAATCTTCAACTTGCGCAGATCCATTGTCAACACAAAAATGCTTCCAGTAAGCAGTGCAAATTCATACTCTTGTAGCCAAGCTTTTTCCATAGCGATATGACACGGGAAGAACTGTAGGGGGACAAGGTAGCTCGCCTGCTCCAGTCTAAAACCGACATCAAGGCCACTTATCTACCAACGCCGCCAGAAGATAATTATCGTTACGCAGTCTTTCTCCGAAATAAGGGTCTACTCTAAAAGGAAAGACTTTGCTCCCCTAGGGGAGCAAATTCTTTCATTTAAGAGTAGTCCCTATGCCGGATATATGAGGAAAATGTTTGATATTTATCCCATCTGATAAGACTTTTTATTGCAAACATCTTACACATATGCGTAACATGCGTAATGAGCGTTACGCATCTGGGTCCATCTTAAAATATATGCTTTGTTTGTTTGAATGGAGGTTTTACGTCCCCATCAACACTTTTAGGTCATTGTGGAGACATTGCTTCCAATTCCGTGGGACTTTCGACCGAGAGTGAGATGAAATGACATCTCAAAACCTACCGTCCAAACAAACCAAGTTTATATGTAGGGACTCGCACCACTTCACCTGGGCAGACTTAGAACTTCTAAGCAGCTTACAAGTACTCAGGAGCGGTTGATTTCAGCTCTGCGTGGAAGCACCATGCAGCCCTATCTATATCTCCAAGCCCCGATGGGCGAGGGCCCAAAATGCATAAATAAAACGTGTAATATTTGCAGACTACGGTGCCACCACAGCCAGGTGAACTTTTTCTAAAAACAGGTTATTTTGCAAGTCTACAAGTCTCAGAAAAAAAATATGTTTATTATTACTAGAGAAGCGCACGCGATATAATTATCATTTATTACAAAACATTCGTGAACATCAAAGTGTTGGGTTACCGCCTCATTACTTGTTTAAAACTTCCAGAGAAAAAACCGCTGCTTCTGTAGCGATGTAGATGAAAGATAGGCCTTTTTATTGAGCTCGCTGTTCGGATTTGTTTAAAACACTACTGAAAAATCCTAAAAAATTCGGACAAATTGAGGACCTGCTGTAACTCTCCTAAAATTTCGACAACATCGTTTCTTGATCCAGGAGGGAGTCCAAAACGTGCAGACGGAATGGCAAACAGTGAAGAACCTGATCAGACTTGACAAACAGTGTAGAGCCTGATCAGACTGCTCCTGGAGCAGTCTGATCTGAGTCTACACAGTTTGCTCAGGCATGTCTGCCCCAATACTTAGGATCAATAGGGGTATTCTGTTGTTGTTTTAACCGTAAAGCGGCAGTCTGTAGCAGCATTTTTTTCTCATTTGTCAGATAAAATAAGGCTTGGCATTTCGTGTGAATCGTCTACCTCGAGACTTGACAGTGCGTGGGCTTGACATTACCCCGTTCTGAAATTAACCCCTATTGCTTTTCACGCAAGAGATCAACAACCCTTCACTTCCACAACAACAATCTTAAAATTGCCCAAAACGTCTCAATGGCCTAGCTGATATGAGTTTATACTAGCTCCTAATAATAAAGTCTCTCGCGAGCCTCGCTCGGGTCAGCTGTGAGACGCAAATTCCTAAGACGGAATGCCAGGGTTTTTTTCCTTTTTTTTTTAAACTCCGGATCCTCCGGTTTTCGGCCACCTCTGAATACCAATCGGCTCAAAATAAGTAAAAAAATCTTGAAAGGGTAGTAAAAACTAAACCACAATTCTTCACGCACAGTTTGTCCCCACCCCTCATACCCAGTCGTCCCCGATTTTTTTTTTTTGGGGGGGGGGGGAGGGGGGGGGGGCGGTAATCAAATATTTTGAACATCGGATTTCCAGTTCTCCATAAAATACTCATGTTGTGAATGAGGAGATTCGAACGAGAGTACCGACAACTGCATTCAGTTGATAAGATGCGATAATATCTATGAAATATCAATTCGCCAGCTTTCTGGAATCTTGCTTTTATGGGCGTTTAACGACATGTTATTATGTGAAAATGAAATAAACTGCAATATCACTGTCATAAAATTGCGCTTTTATTAAATCAACATGCAACACGAACATTAATTAAGCCGAACTGGCGGAAGTGCTATGCGCATGCGTCATACCAAAGCGTACAATAATATTAGTCAAGTATGTGTTTTCACGCGTTTGACCCTTGTATGCCTGACTCCAATGAAGGGAACACTAGCATAAACAAACAAGGTAGCTCCACGGGGTCTATCCTGTTTGCTAAAAGAAAATCCGGGAACGTTGGAAAACAAATGATGAAAACTTATACTACAGCCCCAGATAAGAGGGGGGGGGGGGGGGGGGTATCCTAATATTATTTCTCCCCTAAACAAACATATTGGGTACTCGCCTAGGCGCTTCTAATGAGTACCCACAACAGTACTAAAGTGCCTTATCTGGAACTTTTTTGTTTGTTTGTAACGTCCCCGTCAACACTGTATAGGTCATTTTGGAGACGTTGCTTCCAATTTTGTGGGACTTTTATCCGACATTGAGATGAAATGACATCTCAAGCCCTGTCGTCAAATGAAACCATGGCATGGCCGATCCGACTCGCACCGCTTTGCCTGGACAGGCACAGCTCCTCTAAGCGGTTTACCAGTACTCGTGTGCGGTCGGTTTCAAGTCTGCGTGGAAGCATCATGCAGCCCATCTATTTCTACCAGCCTCGATGTGCGGGGGCCGGCTTACCCGGAGCAGGACCCGACATTTACGGTTTAGTCCCCAGCGGTTTACCACTACTCATGTGAAGTCAATGACAGCTCTGTATGGAAGCACTATTTCTCCAAGACCCGATGGGCGGGGGCCTAACGTCTCTGCTTTGTCATATATAGGCAGAGGGCGTTGTCACGCTTGTTTTTAAGCGGTGTTTTACAAGACAAATAAACGTTACCTTTTCGAACACTTTATCATTAATTTAGAGTACCTCATATGCATGTAACATGTCATTTATACAACAAGACGGGACAAAGAAAGCATGTTTTACGCCCTGGCCTGGCTCCGACGTTGTATGTGTGTGCATACGATTGTAAGGTCTTTAAGTGTTCGACAGTCCTAAGTGTTCGACAAATTTCAGTAACTTGTGACATATATAGTTAGAAAGAAATTCGGAAATATAATTGGTATTTAAGGGGAATGGATACGCCTTCAGGGGAGGCAATTTCTGCAGGAAGTATTTTTGTTTTCAGTGTCAATAGGGGTCAACTCTTAAAGGAAAGAATTTGCTCCTAAGGAGCAAATTCTTTCCTTTAAGTGTAGACTAAGCGAAGAGGAAGTCTCGAAAGTTGTCTCCCTTTGAAAAATGGCGGGAAATCTGTCAGATGTTCCCATTCCGAAAGACTAAACACTCAGCGACACCCCACGGGCCCATTAATGTCCGACAACTCTAAGCGATCGTTTAACCTATGCAGCTCAACAAATGACAGTTCTCCGTACAAACGTTCCGTTTTACAGACAAATGAATTCGACAGTCGGACAGTCAAAGTTGAGGGCAAACCAGTATATCGGGTGGTCGGGGGGGGGGGGGGGGGGGGGGGCAAAAAAGTCAGACAAGTCATGCCAAACACAAAGACCGTGTAAGGCCATATTTTTCGACACGCTCAGCAAACTTAAGTGAAGTCACACAATGATCAATTTCTTATGCAAAATAGCTGATTATAATTACTTTTTCGCTCAAAAATGATTAAGTAAATTACAATAAAGCCAAGCTAAGCCCGCCCTTTTGAAAATGACAAGCGCGTCACACATGTCACACATGAACAAGAGCGGAGGTTCTGCGGCAGGCTTGCAAGAATCTTCACTATTCCAAAACGTGTAATTTGGACCAACATGATTCAGTCGGAGTGCATGCAGGTGACTGCATGCGCATTAACACACCTGTACAAATACAGTGTAAATTTTACCGCGGAAAAAAAAATAGATAAAAAATTGTGATATTTTTCTTATTTATGCTCTAAAACATAGATTGTGGGTACTCATTGGAACCGCTCATCGTGGGTACTCGTTAGAACCGTCATTTCTGCTCTAAAACAGATTGTGGGTACTCGTTAGAACCGCCTCAATGAGGCGGTTATAACGAGTACCCACAATTTATGTTTTAGAGCAGAAATAAGAAAAATAAGGTTTACCCCAGTAAACCCCAGTTTTACTGTATAAAAAGTGGGGTTCAAGGGGGTCAAAATTATATAGGCGTGTTTTCGTGATGCAAAACATCTTTTCTTGTGAAATGACCCATTTTTGTTCCCGTGGACGCCTAAATAACCTTAAAATTACGTTGTTTTTCTTTAGCTAATGATGAATAAATAAAAAAAATAAATAAATGAACGAACAATAAACATCGAAACTGGCGACAGACCGCCAGAGAAGTTAGGAAGAGACCGCGTTGCATAAAACACTACGCGCCTAGAAAATAACTGCACGTACGAGTAATTTACACGAGAACAAGTCACACTTCATGACGTTAAGTGTCGTCAAGCGGCTACGAAGTATCAGCGGGAAAACCTAACACAAATACATTTTTGTCAGCATTTGTGTTAGTAGAGATAAAAAATAACCAAGCACTTACAAAAAACACTTGATAAACATATGAAAATAGAATCGTATTCAAATAAGGCATTATTTACTGGCTTTAACCCATTTAGTACCAGAAACCCCTAAACGGGTACTTTGGCAAACAGTGCAAGCCCAGATCAGATGCCGCAGAACGCGGCGTCTGATCAGGGCCTCCACTGTTTGCTTAAAGTTCAATTCATTTTCCAGATAAGTTTTGATGAAAACACAACCTGGCACCCCCAAATTTTGAAATGGGCTACTGCTATATATAAGGAGGAAAATTCCATTTGGTACAAAAAGGATTAAGGCTTCCCGAAATTGACACGTCTTCGGGCGAATTCTTTTATTATTGATGGGCAGATAGCTTAAGATTGCGTTTTATCTGATATCATTCAGTCATTATGAGATCGAAACGATTAATTTTGCATATTGCATGCATTTTAAGTATGCCTGAAAAGGTAGGTGACAGTCACCTATATTTTATATTGGAGGAATTTAACCAATGTTCCACCAAATTTATCCCCCGCTCATAGGGGCTTGAAGAAATATATAGGCTGCATGGTGCTTCCACGCAGAGCTGAATCTGGCCCGCACACTAGCACTGGTAAACCGCGTTAGAGGATCTAAGCCTGTCCAGGAACCGCGGTGCGAGGCGGACCGCCCATGCTAATAAACCCTATTGGTGTCATTGGGCCACAGGGCTTGAGATGTCATTTCATCTCAATGTCGGGTAAAAGTCCGGGCCACAAAATTGGAAGCAACGTCTCAAAAATGACCTTTACAGTGTTGACAGGGACGTTAAACCTCAAATCAAACAAACAAATGCACCAAATGGAATCTTCCACCTTCTATTTAGGGGTGTCTTCAAAATCTATTTTGAAATTGGCTGAACTTTTTGCAAACAGTGTAGGCCCTGATCAGACACCGCGTTCTGCCTGCACGCAGGGTACCCGTTTATTGGGTTTCTGGTACTAAAAGGGTTAATAACCCTTCGTATACTAGTGGACTCTTTCCATTGCTATGTGTTGAACAAGCCCATTTGTGATATAAGGGGTGTCAGGCCTACTGTTTCGTTTTTATTCTATTTTTTGACGGAAAATTCGGTTAGCAAACAGTGCAGGTCCTGATCAGACTGCACTGTTTGCCAAGATACCCCCTTAGGGGTTTCCCGCATGCCATGAGTTAATTGGTGAAAACCAAAATGGACCAGCTCATGGGAAAAAGATACTTATCTCATACGGGCGACAATCAAAGGCTCCGGACAGCCTGCGCATATGCGCAGTCTCGCCAGAGCCTTTGCGGCTCGCAGACTTGTAGTGGCGACTTTGAGTAGGAATCATGCTTCTAGTCCTATTAAATTCACCTTATTTGCATTATCTGCTGGTTCCTAGTCTGAAGGTTATCAAGGTCAGGGGGTCTGGTTACCTGTTTTTCCAATATTGACAATGGTGCAAGCTGGGAACCAGCAAATAATGCAAATATGGTGACTATTTGTCTTCGCGTGCATATTTGCAGAACATAAATTGGAGAACGCCAAGGGCCCGTTTATCCAGCTCAGCTCAAATTATACGATATTCCACAGCTTATGAAATAAAAGGTTTGATTCGGGCGTATCAACTGCAGAATGCGGTGTCTGATCAGGGCCTTCACAGCTTGTAAAACGTCCCGCCATTTTCGGAATAAATTCCTGAATGTCACAACCGCATTTGACACCCCAATGGTACCATATATGTAAGGCGAAAAGTTCTGTTCAGACCAGGAATGGGTTATGCTAATACTGTGCTGACAAGAGTCTTCGCTGCACTTTCTGTGTTTCGGTACAAACATTTTTGTGCCCCAAGGGGTTCGAGCTAACAACGTTCAATATGCGGAGACGACGTTTGTCATAAAATCAATCGGCCAATTATTCGTTGAAGTCTATAGTCCACAAGAAAAGTCTGAAAATGGCAAGTTTCTTTTCTTTCGTTTTTTTTCTTCTTACCTGTATGTATAAATAGACCGGGATAAGCCAGAAGCCTCCGCGATTTAGTGGTTAAGCTACTCGCTTCATAAACCAGGGGTCGTGGGTTCGATCCCGGGCTTCTCCAGACTTTCGGATGAGTCTTTAAACCGAGGTCCCGTCTCCGTATGACCACAGATGTTGGTGGGAGTAAAACATACACACACCAACACGAACGCACGCACACTCTGGGATAAACAAAAATATTCCTTTGGCAATGCGTGCTCAGCGAAACCTCAAATCAGTCTGGACACTCACTCATTCACTCTCACTCACTCACTCACTCACTCACTCAGAATATAACCTTCCTCGCTTGAATGAACAAAGTTTAAATCCAAGGGCATCGATATGACGTACAGCGAGGACTCAGATTAGCCTGCGCGCATGCGCAGGCTAATCTGAGTCTTTGCTGTACATATGCATATTCCCTTGTCGAGTCAGTCATGTAGAACACTTAACAAGTCGATGACCATGCACTGCGACAGAGCACGCAAATTTGCCTGCGGAGTAATACTAAAGATTCTGTAGGAAGCCCTACTGCCACTTTTTATTCCATACACTACCAGTTCGTTATTGCTAAATCGATCATGCCTCCGCGGTCACGACATCAAGATTTTATCCAGTCAACATATCACGAGTAATACCATCAGATTTCATAGGATAAACAATGATGATAAAGGGATAATTTCATTAAATCTTGATAGAAACGTATGTTGTATGTTTTTCGCCCCCGCCCATCGGGGCTTTGGAGAAACAGATTGGGCTGCATGGTGCTTCCACGCAGGGCTGAAACTGACTACACCATGAGAACTGGTAAACCGCTTAGAAGGACTAAGCCTGCCCAGGCAAAGTGATGTGAGTCAGACCGTCCAATGCACATAAGCCATTTGGTTTTATCGAATGGCAGGGCTTGCGATGACATTTCATCTCAATGTCGGGTAAAAATCCCACAAAATTGGAAGCAACGTCTCCAAAATGACCTAAATATTGTTGAGGGTGACGTTAAACCTCAATTCAAACATACAAAATAAACAATGCTGTAGGTTTGTTTGATTTGAGGTTCGACGTCCCCAGATCAACACTAAACAGGTCATTTTGGAGACATTGCTTCCAATTTTGTTGGACTTTTAACCGTGGCGAAATTAAGATAAAATGACGTCACAAGCCCTATCGCCCAATGAAACCAGTAAGATTTATATGCATGGGCACAAAACGTGGCATTATGGATAACAGTCTTGGAACAGAGAATGCAGAAATGCTGTTCTATAGATAGCCAGTCTTTCTGAAAGCATTCTAACATATAAACGTCATTATATTAATTAAGGGTTGGGAAACATATGTGATCTCAAAATCTTCAACGCAAAACTTGTTCAGTCAGTGAACGCTGACACAAACGCAGATACCGGGGTAGTCTACTAGAGCAATAGCCTCCTGTAGTGTCGTACAGGTCAGCTAAAACGATACAAAAACGAACGCGGACACACTAACATATTCTAACATATAAAGCGTCATGCTACGCACAGGCGGCATGCGCTGTAACATCTTTCATCATATGACGTCGTTAACGTCATGTAAAAAAAATCGTTTGACCACACGTGTAATAACACTTTGGCGGGTAACGTCATGACGACGTCCATGTCAACCATGCATTTTTGTGAAAAAAAAAAAAAAAAAACTGTCAAATTTAAAGGCGATAAAGTCCAATTTAAAGTGGTCAAATGATAAACAATCTTTCACTCGCGGTCATTTCATTTATGAAACTCGCCGATGGCTCGTTTCATAAATTTCATATGAAATGACCACATGTGTAAGATCCTCTATTTACGACGTCGTATTTTGGTTCTTATTAAAATTTCTGCCACAGCAAATCCCGGCGTTCCTCCTTCTCCCGTGCTTTCTATCTCCGTTCTTCGAAAAGAATGGTGGTGCCGTCGCCGTAATTCGAAAAGAATGGCGGTGTTATCGCCGTAGTTCGAAAATAATGACGGTGTTATCACCGCAGTTCGAAAAGAATGGCGTTGTTATCGCCGTAGTTCGAAAAGAATGACGGCTTTATCGCCGTAGTTCGAAAAGAATGACGGTGTTATCGCCGTAGTTCGAAAAGAATGGCGGTGTTATCACCGTAGTTCGAAACGAATGGCGGTGTTATCACCGCACTTCGAAAAGAATGGCGGTGTTATCAACGTAGTTCGAAACGTATGAGGGTGTTATCGCTGTAGATAGAAAATAATGACGGTGTTATCGAAGTAATTCGAAAAGAATGACGGCGTTATCGTCGCTGTTCGAAAAGAATGACAGTGTAACCGCCGCAGTTCGAAAATAATGACGGTGTTATCGCCGTAGTTCGAAAACAATGACGTGTTATCGCCATAATTCGGAAACAATGACGGTGTTATCGCCGTAATTCGAAAACAATTACGGTGTTATCGCCGTAGTTCAGAAACAATGACGGTAATATCGCCGTAGTTCGAAATGAATGACGGTGTTATCGCAGTTATTCGAAAACAATGACGGTGTTATCGCCGTAGTTCATAATGAATGACGGTGATATCGCCATCCTTTGAAAAGAATTACGGCGAACCTTGAAAAGAATGACGATGTTTTCGGCAGTAATTTAAATTTACCGTACCTAAGAATGACGGTGGTATCGCCGTAGGTTGAAAATAATAATAGCGTTACCGCCATACTTGAAAAAAAAAAAACAAAAAAAAAAAACGGTAACATCGTCGTATTCAGCGGCATTCCAAAGAACGATGCTTTACCAACGCTCACTATGACGTAGTCATGCCAAAGAACGATGCTATTGCAACGCTCACGATGCCATAGTCATAATTAATGTGATAAGTTTTGGGTCCCCGACGTTAACAAATCCTACAATAAACGCCACAATTAGTTTTATGCAAAGACGAGTAGAAGTCATACAATGGTTTTAAATTATTTTCCTAGTTTAAACTTGACATCATGGATTGTGTGTACTCGTTAGAACCGCCTCACTGAGGCGGTTCTAACGTGCACCTACAATCAATGTTGAAGCAGAAACAAGATGGTGTCCACTTTAACGGCGTCATGACAACACAGATACTGTCGTACCAGGATTCGGTTAAACAAAAATAATAGAAAAAGGCTTACCTTAACCTGAGTAGGGGCTTGGTCTTGTGAACCAGCGTGTCGCAGGCTGGGCAATGCTTGCTCATGCCAAGGTAACCTACGATACATGTCTTGCAAACTGGAATGAAATATATACATATGTTTAGCTCTACTGCATACTTCACAAATTCTAAGTACCAGGATCCAATGAAGGCGTCAGCTAAACGTTACGTCAAAACTTGCAATTTAACCTTTATTACTCTCTAAGCTAATTCATCAGACGACAATCTTATATTTCCCCCAAAATAGGACCTGACATCTCATGCAAATTGTCTCCATAGGAGACAATTTGCGTGAGATGTCAAATCCTGTTTTCAGGGAAAATTAGAAAAGTATTTCGAAATATCGTCTGCTGAGAAAAAACACCCAGCATGCAGAGTGTTGATACGACATTTTGCTGAGGAACAAAAAAGCGGACTGGCCTATAACTTCTGCACTTAAAAGCTATATCCCCGTTAGTTCAGCAAGTTCGTAATGTTAATGTTAACGAAGCTTCAAACTTACGTCATAAAACGTCGTTTCCAAAAGCCACGACGTCGTGACGTAGCTACGTCTTGCGTGAGGGCGCTTTTGATGTCATATACGTTACTGCTTTCAATGAGCTTATCAAGGCAACATACATTGCTCTTATCAAAAGAAACAAAAATTCTTTTATTTCAAGCAATCGGCCTTACGTATATATGTACATATATAAATATATGAGCCAGCCGGTAGGCTCAGATAAGACTGGGTATCAGGGTAAATATTTTACTAACTTCTTCATATACATATATGTTGCGGGTACGCATTAGTAGCAATACTTCTGATAGCAATTCTTCTGTATGCTAATCAGGTCATTTCGAAAACACGCCTGTAACTTTTATCGCCGAAAAAATGAAACTTTTAAGATGAAAGATTGTAATATTTTTCTTATTTCTGCTCAAAATATAGATTGTGGGCACTCGTTAGAACCGCCTCATCGAGGCGGTTCTAACGAGTACCCACAATCTATATTTTAGAGCAGAAATAAGAAAAATAAAGTTTACCACTGTAAACCCCATGTTTACCATTTAAAAGTGGTATAGAGGGGGGTCAAAATATAAGCGTTTTCGTGATGTATACCGATTCTTAAACATATGAACTTTAAAAAACATCCCCAATGCCACGTTTTATATCTGAAAAGTGAAAAGATTCCTTTTCTTTCTTTTTGTTTTCAAAATTTTAAAATACATGAAATGCGTGTTAGGTGTGCACAGCAGATTATTTTCTCGATATATGCAAAACTCTCATAACTACATTATTTATTAGTCAAAGCTAACTTTATTTTCTTCTAAATTTCAAGGAAAAGATTTTTTTTTCAAGCTCTTTTTCAAGCTCTGTTGCTATTTGAAAAACTCAAGTTTTAAATGCACGTTCAGTATGTTTGATCACTTTTAAATTAATTTTCAAACCACGTCAGATTTCAAAATATCAAAAGATGATGGTAATGCCCTCTCTCTCTCTCTCTCTCTCTCTCTGTCTCTCTCTGTCTCTCTCTCTCTCTCTCTCTCTCAAGATATATCTATGATTATCTACTTTCTACTCTTGTAGTTCATATCATCACAATTTGCTAAGCTCTATATTGTAAAAGCACCTTTCCATTCGGTTTCAAAAATTATGAGTCAATTTAGGCCAAAAGTTAGTAAATATTAAGTAAGTAAATATGGAAACCCCCTTATATGAAAAAAAATGGACTTGCTCAACATATAACAAAGGAAGAGTCCATTAGTATTTAATGTGTTAAATAGTTTATTTTTCTTTTCCTTTTTTATAGAAATTATAAATGGTATTTATAGAAAACGGATCCGAAATAAGACTATTTTGATAACAGACAAAATAAAACTTGTCTTTATTTCAAAGTATAAGCGAATTTCTTTTTAGTAAAGATATACTAATTTTGTAATAAGGCACGTTATTAAACAGTCGAGTAACCACAGCGTATGCATGATACTAACGCTCTTTATAAGTATACCTAATAATCATACCGCTTTAATGATACTCATTTGAACTCATTTTGTACCGGAAACCCCCAAATGGGTAGTTGGCAAACAGTGCAGGCCCAGATCAGACGCCGCAGAACGCGGCGTCTGATCAGGGTCTACACTGTTTACAAACGTTTCAGACTATTTCCAAGTAGATTTTGAAGAAAACACAACCTGACACCCCTAAATTTTGAAATGGACTCCATGTTTATATAAAAAGGAAGATTCCATTTGGTACAAAAAGGGTTAAAGCAACGTTTAAAGCAATGTATACTAAAATAAGAAGACAATTTACAGCATGAAAGCAACATTTCCATCAGGGTGCGTTTGCAAATATTTTGAAGCACGGGTCTGATCAAAGCATTCAAAAATAGGTGAAAATATATGTATTATTTAACGCTGAGCTACATCCATATTTTTCCCTACATCAATATTTTTAAATCTTAAAACAAAAACAAAAAAAAAAACAAAAAAAAAACGTGTTTTGTTATTTAGAAAGTTTTCTTAACCGAGTTTCTTTCAAAGGCTTTCAAAATACCAAAAGATGATGGTAATGCCCCACCATCTCTCTCTCTCTCTCTCTCTCTCTCTCTCTCTCTCTCTCTCTCTCTCTCTCTCAAGAACATATTTGTTTCAGTACAAGTAATAATACGGTATGCAACGCCTTTGATGAACAAGACCGTGTATTAAACGCCCTTGAAAATTTGTTTATAACAACTAGGGTCTACAAGGGAGCCCCATAACATAGATTGTGGGCACTCGTTTGAACCGCCTCACATCACATGTTTTCACAGAAAACAAAAGTCGTGCTTGTGTCACGAAAGGTATCATAAACTCGCATAGATGATAGTCCAGTAACATTCCTATATTAAGCCCACTTTTGAACAGTCCCAAAGTGGTTCTTTACTAGAGAACACTCTGAGAAAGAACAGCTGAAATCTTATATGTTTTTGAAAGCACAATTCTAATCATAATTTTAGCTTGTCATAATAGCGGATTTTTTTTTTTTTTTTTGTATTTTTAACGTTTCTACGCCGAAATATTAATGTAACAACGGTCTTTTCAGCACAAACAATGGGGTAAGAAAATTATGTATTTTTTGTGTGTGTGTGTGTTTTTTTCTTTCGAGAACGGATACACTTCCGGAAAAAGCAACCTTTGCCTCCCTTTGCAGCCCTAATTCCAAATATGTCTTTATTTTTCGGAGAAAATAATGCTTGACTATACAAGGTCCTCCTTTTAGTTCAGATCCTTTTTTCAGAAGGGAGGAAACTAACCCCGACGGTTGTGATTTTTTAAAAATATGATTATAGCCAATCCGGGTTAAACGTCCAAGTATGGATTAGTATGGCTAGGTTTAGAAAAAAAAACTTGAAAGAAAAGACAAGTATATCAAAATTAGGTTTTGTCCAATATCCCACTGAAACCTTGCAAACCTATTTTGTCACGGTATAAAGGGGCGGGGTGGAGGGATTGGGGTCGCTTTACCTCGATAACTAGTATGAGTCCCGATACGTTCCATATATATTAATAAGAGGAGAACGCTGGTTGTCGGTGACATTCAGATTGTTAATATAAAGAACTTTTTTTTTCTCAACAAAGGGTTTCTAACAACCACCAAAATCTATGTTTGGAGAATAAATAAGAAAGGAATCACAGTAAAATATCCTTGAACTGGCAAACATAAAATTTGTAGCCCTCATTCCAAATATTTCTTATTTTTTTCAGAGAAAATTTTCAGAGAAAATAAGGCTTGACTATACAAGGGTCAAGCCTGAACTTCTCTGAAAAAAATATTTCAAAAATAAAATTGGCGAATGATCTTTATTAACATTAATTTATTTTCGTATATCCCAGATAATGCATTTCGTGGTTCAAGGATTGGTAAAAAAGAAGGATCCATGAAAAATTCCATGGGCCGCACAATTTAACCAGAACAGAACAGAACACTCTTTTTTCCATAGATGGTGTAAGGGAACGAACGTGCATTAACATGTACATATTTGTACAAACCCAAGATAAAAAGAAGGAAAATACAACTACATGTATTTAAAAACGAACAGGGAAAACTAAATTTGAAAACATCTACATAATAAGTTCTGAAAACTTTGATAATTTAACGAGTTGTGAAACCAATATTCAGGGGAATGGGAATACCTTCAAGGGGAGGTAACCCCTGCAAAGAATTTTTGTCTCCCGTGTTAACAGGGGTCAACTCTTAAAGGAAAGAATTTGCTCCCGAGGAGCAAATTCTTTCCTTCAAGAGTTGATCCCTTTCCAATAGGACAGAGCTTATAGAAAAGCGAACAGGAAATTCCGAAAATTATCTCCCTTTGAAAAATGGCGGGAAAACGTGCTAGATGTACCCATTCCCCTTAAAAAGCAAAAAAAGCTTCCATCTTACAGTGTAATCGTTTTAGGCAAGTCCATCTTCAGTAACGTTTTGTTGTATTTTTATTCAAATTCTTGAGCTTTAAAGTAAACGGCGAAGGCGCAGATCAGAAAACGCGTTCAGTGGCGTCTGATACGAGTCTAAACTGTTTGCCAATATACCGCTTTGTCCTTCTTTTTTTGCAAATTTGGACGCGATTTATATCAAATTTATATTGTTTAGTATACACAATACCGGCCCAATATTATGGCGTTTAGTTCAGCCAAAACACTTAACTTTTATGATATAATAATATGTTTATAATTCCTACATTGCGCTTTTGTAATTCGACCTTTACCCTGACGCACCATTGAAGTCTGTTTGCGAGGTTAAAAAGCTAAATTTTTAGCCTTTTCTTCGCATTATTATTAAATATGTACATAAACTCGCACAATAAATTAAAGATAAAATCTTGCATGTTGCGAAAATAAGGGGTTGTATTCAAAGAATTAATTATAAAACTGAACCCATTTCATGAAGAAAAAACACGAGTCATGCCTTGAAATAATTTGACCGTTTTTGTTTACAGACTGTATAAGTGGAAAAAAGTATATCTAATTTATTTATTTGTTTATTTATTAATTTATTTACACCAATACGGAAAGGTGAGCGCATCCTTTAACCTATCAACACAGCAACAGATCAGCTTGGTATTTTGTGATATCTGAAGGATAGTTTTTGTGAGTTCTCAATAAAAACCTATGTTGTGGGTATTCATTAGAACCGCCTCGACGAGGCGGTTCTAATGAATACCCACAACATAGGTTAATATGAAGAAATAAAGAAAACTATCTTTCAGTTATCAAAAAATACCAAGCTTATCTGTTGCTTATATATTGATAGTTTAAAGGGTGCTTTCACCTTTTCGGTAATGTTTGTAAATTTTGCTATCAGTCTATGTTCTGACCAGAAACGAGAAACCAAAAAGGATCTGTGTGCCTTTGCAAACCCTACTTTTGTCAGTAAGTAGGAAGGTTTGTCGAGGTAATTAATTACATAGACTTTTAGCAAGTTGGTGTAAGCGAAACCCTATAATAAAGCATCGAAGTTACAAAACTGAACATTTCAATGCTTGTAATTATTTAAATATTAACAAGATTTTTTTTTTTCATGTTTATATCAGTTGATGATATATTAATCGATGCTCGGAATTCATAAATTAAATGCAAACCATTGTCTTGGCATTTTAATATTTATGAGCAGCGCAAGATTCATGCTCAACTGAAATGAATAAAAACAAGAGCACCGCATTGAGAAATCGCAGTGAAATAATTTTTAAACAAAAAATTCTTTGTCGAAAAAAGGGGCATAACTTTGCCAAAAATATTTTGAGGGTTACCTCATCTATTGGTATGAGTTCCCCTTTTCATAATGAACAAATAGTCCGAATTTCAAGTAAATATGTTCTGTAATGACAGAGATATTACAAAATGTCGAAGTTTTTGCACCACGACGCAGACGACGAAACAAATTCTAAGTCGAAAAAGGAGCATATCTGTGCCAAAAATATTTTGAGGGTTACCTCACCTATTGGTATGAGTTCCCCTTTTCATAATGGACAACTAGTCCGAGTTTCAAGTAAATATGTTCTGTAATGACAAAGATATTACAAAATGTCCAAGTTTTTGCACGACGACGCAGACGTCGCCAGAGCTATACCTCGTCGTTTTCTTCGAAAACAGCCGAGCTAGAAATAGTTCCAAAACCACGGTCTAGATCATGTTTAACTTGACGAATACTCAGGCCTTGAAACAGTACCAAAAATTAAACACACGAATTTCCTTTAGAAAATCGCAATCCCCGCAAACCAAGGACAGACACGTTATCAATTCCTTATTATGGACTTCCTTGCAAACCCGACTTCACATAGAGTAAATTCGGTTTACCAATTCCTATGTATTTATTTTTTTATTATTATTTTGATCTCTAAATCATGGATAGTGGGTACTCGTTAGAACCGCCTCATATCGAGGCGGTTCTAACGAGTAACCGCCTCATATCGAGGCGGTTCTAACGAGTACCAACAATCTAAGTTTAAAGCAGAAATAAGGCAAATAAGTTAACAAAAATAATATAGAGTGTTTGTAGTCGTTAGAACCGATAAATCACAATTTTTCCCCTGAAAGTTTATTTCCAGGGCCATGAAAGATTCCACTAAATCATACGGGTATGTTATCGTAATATTGCAAAGGCATATCCTCATGATTATGAAAAAATAATCATCATAAAATTTATGACATTATTCACGTTTATGACACCAGGGTAAAGTGCATGTAAAAGATACTGAAAATAAATATTCAAAACAGACACGTGGAAGTGTTTTTGTTACACATTTCGATGTACTGCGACTCAAACGTCTCATTGCGTATGTAATTCTATCATTTTCGGCCGGTGTAATCCATTCCCATAATCTATTTCTGAAAGGAGTTTTATTTCAGTAAAATAATCGGCTTTCCGAGACGTTTT
Source organism: Lucinisca nassula (assembly GCA_963580285.1). Taxonomy (NCBI): domain Eukaryota; kingdom Metazoa; phylum Mollusca; class Bivalvia; order Lucinida; family Lucinidae; genus Lucinisca; species Lucinisca nassula. The sequence continues at coordinate 53,677,809 of OY757025.1, read as the reverse complement.
TATCCCTTTTTCCTAAATTCGGAAATATTTCAAGCGTAAAATGAAACAAAATAGTCCCTATAGTGAGGTATGAATCGGAGCGTTGGGATGGAAGTAATGCGGTCCGTATGATATGAACCCGTATATTGCATTTAACAACTTTGGTCAGGTCCATTTCCAGATGGTGTCTCAGATTTGAATTGTTTATTGTAAGTTTTACAAAATACCAATACTTTAAACAAATAGTGAAGACGCTGATCAGACGCCGCGTTCTGCGGCGTCTGATCTGGGTCCTCACTGTTTCCAAATGTCCCTTTTTTCGTGGGTGACGCCAGTCACAAAAGGGATAAAGCCTTGAATGATATCTGAATTTTATGGCATTGTGATTTTTTTCTTCTCGAATTTTATTCTGTTTTGACAAACCAATAAATTGCCCCCAAAGTAACAGATGGTTTCTTCCTCTGCAGAGAGAGAGAGAGAGAGAGAGAGAGAGAGAGAGAGAGAGAGAGAGAGAGAGAGAGAGAGAGAGAGAGAGAGAGAGAGAGAGAGAGAGAGAGAGAGAGAGAAAGAGTCGGCTATCTAACCACTAAGCCATCGTGTCCTGCTTGGAGGGGCTTGTGTTTTCAGCCGTGTCAGCTCACGAGAAAAGGGTATTTATCGGCCGCAGCATACTTTGTTTGAATTGAGATTTAACGTCCCCGTCAACACTATTAATGTAATTTCGGAGAAGATACTTCCAGTTTTGTGGGACTTTTACACGACAATGAGATGATATGACACCTCAAGCCCTACCGTCAAAATAAACCAATTGGCTTTATAGACAAGCAAGGATGGTTCGACTCGCACAACTTTTGTCTGGGCAGGCTTGGACCTTCTAAGCGGTTTACCAGTACTCATGCAGGTGCGGTCGGATTCAGCTCTGCGTAGAAGTATCATGCAGCCCAATCTTTTTCTCCAAGCCCCGATGAGCGGGGGCCCTGGCTACAGGATATAAGAGCAGCGCAGGCTCGGAGCCTGCGAATATGCGCAGGCTCGCCAGGGCTTTTGCTGTCCGGAACCATTGAGGAACCTTCATGTAAGAAGTCAACGTCCAGCCCTTTTATACGCATCTGAAGCCTATCGGGACGTGATGAAATAGACTGGGCCGCATTGTGCTTTCACGCACATGAATACTGGTAAAACCGCTTCGAAGGACTAAGCCTGCCCAGGCAAAGTGCTGTGAGTCGGACCGTCCAACGCATATAGGCCTTTTGGTTTCATAGGGCGGCAGGGATTGAGATGTCATTTCATCACAATGTCGGGTAAAAGTCCCACAAAATTGGAAGCAACGTCTCCAAAATGACCCAAATAATGTTGATGGGGTCGTTCAGTGAGTGAGTGTTTGCGTTTTACGTCTCACCAACAGAGAGGGGACCTCGGTTTAAAGATTCACCCGAAAGTCTGGAGAAGCCCGGGATCGACCCATTAGAAGGAGAGTAGCATAACTACTTCACCACGGAGGCTTCTAAAACGACGTGGACGTTCACCCTCACTTCAAACAAAGTCATCGTCCAGTCCTATTATCTGGTTGCATTCGCGTTGGAAGCCCATCGGGGATTGGAGAAACAGATTGGGCTGTATGGTGCTTCCACGAAGAGCTGAAACCGACCGCACAGGAGTACTGGTAAACTGCTTAGAGGATCAAAGCCTACCCAGGCAAAGTAGTGGTAGTCGGTCCGCCCATGCATATTAACCCGACAATGAGATGACATGACACCTCAATTTTGGTTCAATTGGGCGGCAAAACTTGAGATGTTATTTATCTAAATACATGTATCGGATAGAAGTCCCACAAAATTGGAAGCAACGTCTCCAAAGTGACCTATATATTGTTGATGGGAACGTTAAACCTCAATATAAACAAACAAACAAACATTGTCTTCCGGAGGTCGCCTACCAGCAGGACTCTTTTCTCATCACCCACCAAACCTATTAGCGCTGCAGCGCCAAGAGTGGTGATATATCGGGATTTCTAAGAAACGGAAGATTCCATCAATCCATAATCGAGTCAATTCTGCTAGTGAATATTTCTGCGATCAATATTTGCTATAACACACAGCTTCAAGGTCTCAGAAGATTCTATTTGCAAGAATACTTAATGATTTTGTCCTGGTTTCAGAATAGTTCTAGCAATTTAATGGGGGATGGGGGAGGGGGGGGGGGGGGTGGAGTCAATTTTCAGTAGAGATACACCACTTAAAAATTATTTTGTGTTGCCGTTTGAAAGCAGTATAGATCTAGGATTCGCTATTCGAGGGAAAGATTTTCCTGCGCATGCGCACAGTCTGATCAGAGTCTTCGCCGACCACTCGTCTTCTTCAGCCTCGGGACTGTCCAGAGAGGTTGGCGTAAACGCTAGTCATCTGGTTCATGGCCCCAGATAAGGTGTCATTTTATCAGAAAATTACTGATACTTTTCTTATTTCTGAAAAAAAAAAAAAAACAAAAAAAAAACATGCTGCGGGTATTTTAAATTTGTAGCGCCGCACCGAGGCCCTTCTAATGAGTACCCACAACATATTGTTTCGTGCAGAAATAAGAAAAATCGTAGGTGGATACCCCCTCTTATCTGGGGCTATGCTGACGGGTCTGGTCTACGCCGTCTGGCCTGGGTCTTATTGTAGGATTCTGATTGTGTCGTTCGACAGCTCCTATTAGTGAGTGGCAGACAGTGAGGACCCTAACTAGACTGCTCCTAATCTGGGTCTGCACTGTTTGGGTAGGACTGTCTGTCCCAATACTTAGGATCATGATGATATCACCCAGAAATCATTTACACTGGGTATTCCATTTTTTTTTTTTTTTTTTTTTTTCATGCCTCTGTCGTTTGGAATTCTTTCCTTGATTGTTTACTTGGTTTATACATTATTATAATATGCCTCTTTATGTGCTCCTACGTGGGCCAAAAATTCGCAATAAAAAATTCTTGTATTAGATAAACTGCATTACTGTTTCTGCTGAAATTTTACCTGCTACTATAGAACAGACTAACGAGCTCGTTAAGCTAACGATGATGTAGTGTTATTTGTACATTTATTTACTATTTGTACATTTATTACTGTCAATATCGATCAATGAAGTTTTTTTAAACAGATTTGAAAGTTAATTTTTAAAGTCACGCGATGTGGAAAAACTTGACCATAATAGCGCAATTCGGGACGCCCAAATTCTTCTGACCTGGGTCTAAGGTCTGGGTCCGTTCTAAAATTACGGCATTTGTTTGTTTGAATTGAGGTTTAACGTCCCCGTCAACATTATTTAGGTCATATTGGAGACGTTACTTCCAATTTTGTGGGACTTTTACTCTCAATCCCTGTCGCCTAATGAAACTTTGCCTGGGCAGGCTTAGACCGTATAAGCGGTTTACCAGTAATCATGCGCGGTCTGTTTCAGCTCTGCGTGAAAGCATCGTGCTGCCCAATCAATTTCTCCAAGCCCTTATGGGCGGGGGAGAACGGCACTTGTCACTGGTCTCATCAGGTTACCTACCACCCCGACATGCATGACCATGCCGGTTCACTAGGACGTTAAGAATTAAGACAAAACAGATTCATCACTTGCCCTGGGGTTCTCAGAATTTTATAAAAGCCAACAAATGGTTTTGCGACAAAACGCCCGCCCATTGGTGCTTGAAGAAATTAATGGGCTGCATGATTCTTCCACGCAGAGCTGAATCCAACCGCACACGAGTACTGGTAAACCGCTTAGAGGATCTAAAATAGAAGTTGAATCGATACAATTAACCCAAAGCTCCCATCAGAGCCTACCCAGGAAAAGCAGTGCGAGTCCATGCTTATAAACCCTATTGGTTTCATTGGGCGACAGGGCTTGAGATGTCGTTTCATCTCAATGTCGGGTAAAAGTCCCACAAAATTGGAAGCGACGTCTCCAAAATGACCTATACAGTGTTGACGGGGACGTTAAACATCAAATCAAACAAAAACAAACAAAATCGACAAAATGTTTAAAACTAGGATGGCGACTTATTGAACGACCCTTTTCGTGTCTATGTGCCGAGGTAATTACGTCAGAGCTCATCGTTTTCAACAGATACACAGTTAACTAAACACACGTTGATTTCACCAAGAAATGCGCTTCTTGGAATGGAAATAATCTTGAGAATTAATCAGCTGCAAGTGCTTCATGTGGAGTCTGGCATCGATTTAACCCTTTTTGTACCAAATGGAATCTTCCTGCCTATATATAGCAGGAGTCCATTTCAAAGTTTAGGGGTGTGAGGTTGTGTTGTCTTCAAAATTGATTCGAAAACTGGCTGAACGTTTTGCAAACAGTGTAGGCCCTGATCAGACGCCGCGTTCTGCGGCGTCTGATCTGGGCCTGCACTGTTTGCCAGGGTATTCTGGTACTAAATGGGTTAAAGGCATTTATTCTGTAACGGTAGAACACACCGTGTGTCCATAATTGTTTTATTGCCCCCTGTGATATACTGACTATAGCAGATCAAAGGCGGCCCTTAATAGGGTTATTAGTAGCTCTTGTTGAATCCCCTGACTGAGACACTTAAGGGGAAAATCAATAATGTACACCAGTCAACAGTAAGTAATTTATTGATTTTCCCCAAGGCGGCCCCTTACCTGTGGAAGACAGAGGTCTTCTTTTCAGTGAGCACTGAGGGCTACATAATATTATGTAATGAAATGATAGTCCTCAATAATCAAGAATAAATGCCTTTAAATAGAACCTGTTGTTGATTGAATAACTCAACAGTTCAAACAAAATTTCACAAACATCTTCGATTTTGTCATGTTAAATGAAAGAGTCTGTGGACAGGAAAAGCTACTAGGCCCGAGGTTATGGTAATGTTTTCATGCTCAACTAACATGAGCATGAAATTTGCCCTGCTCATAAATTTTAAAATGCCAACAAATGTTGGCATTTTAAAATTTGTGAACAGGACAAATGACATCCTCCGCTTACTGAGAAAAGAAAAATAGCTCAACTTATTTGTATTTTAATTCGTACGAGCATTACAAATTTCATGCTCAGTTGAGTTGAGCATGAAAAGGTTTTTAACAGGCAAGTATAGTGTGGGATCAGTAAAGACTCGGATCATCTGAGCAGTCTGATCTGAGTCTTCGGATGTCGGTTGAGTGTTCTGTAGATCAAGAGCGCGTATTTTTTACGTTTTACGGCCCACCAACAACCAAGGCCATACAAAGGCGGGGACTCGGTTTAAAGACTCATCAGCTCGGAATCGATCCTTGGACGCTTGGTGTATGAGGCGAACATCACGGAGGCTTCTCTATGAACAGAACAGAACAGAACAGAACAGAACAGAATGAAACTTCATTGGACACACGCGGCGTAATAAAACAGAACCACGGTAAAATTCCCATATTAAGACCACCTTCTGGACTGTTCAAAAGTGGTCTTTACAGACCACTTTTGAACAGTCCCAAAGGTGGTCCCTTACCAGAGGACATTGTGTGCAGAAAAAAAACGAAGAAAGAATAACTGCGCCCTTCTTAAGAAGCTTTTCAAATGAGAATTAGTCTTAATTTCCGGTGGTCTTAATAGCCGAATTTCACTGTATATTAATAAAGGTGACATGGATCAAGAAGAGCCCGCTGTAAAATGAAGACGCTGACCAAACGTCGCAAGCGCACAGGTTGATTGGTCTGAATCTTTGCTAGGATGCGCATGTATCATTTGTTATGCATAGTGTCACATAAGCCGTAATAAGCTGAAATGCATCTCCGGACATGTCCGCCCATCGAAGACTGTTCAGTCTTCGCATCTGCGGAGTCTGATCAGTATACCAGTATTTTAAGGTGTCGGTAGGGCGCCGGTTGGGGGTGGGTGGATTGTCGCGGATACAACTGGTATTTTTACAGGTATTTCTCAAAAAGGAGGCGATTTTCGGGGCTTCCCGCTCATTTTCTTGTAAACTCATACTCGGACCCACTTATAAAAGGGATCTCTAAGGAACAAATTCTTTCCTTTACGAGTATATTCCTATTGACAAAGGGGGGACGAACGTTCCGAACGAGTTACCGCCCATGAAGGGTATCCATTCATCTCGCGTGACAATGCTGCATTTTCCGTAGCTTCTGTTTTGTCGCCCATGCGCCAACTCGTTCAAACTCGTTTTATCAGTTAACAGTATAAATCTGACAAGATAATTAATATTACAAACTGTTCGCCTAAAGGAATAACAAGACATTTTAATAAGAGTGTGGTAAAACGTTTGCAAAATTACGAATAAATGTCAGCGTAGGCAAGCGATTCGGTAGTTTATTTGCTAACGACTGTCGCAAATGCACACACGGTAACTGTATTTATACTGGCGCAATCTGAACGACCCTGCCGGGCTGCGAACGTGCATTCCATTTATATATATATCAGACATTTATACTTGCACCAATATCGAAGTTCAAAAAATTATTTTAGACCCAGATTAACCTGCATCTTTGGACAGACAGGCACTGAAGAAGTCTTAGGCAACAAGAAAGTCCATTTATTGGCATACTGGGGGTAACTTAGGGGCATCATTTAAATCGTGGTATGGTGTGAAAACTCGAACACAAACCATATATTTTCTCCATATACTTCAAGATAATTTTGTTTGTTTGTATTAGAGTTTAACGGCCCAGTAAACGAGCCATCTGTTTGTTTTAGTTTAAGTTGAGGTCAAAACAATGTAGGTCATTTCGGAGACGTTGCTTTCAGTTTTGTGGGACTTTTACCAACAGGCCTCATATTGACCATGCTATTCCATGCCTGAAAGGCCCGATTTTGCAGCTGCAACCCTTATCCTGCTGAACAGGACACAACTATTACCTTTGCAAACAGTGTAGATCCAGATCAGATGGCTTCTGAAGAAGCCATCTGATCAGGATCTACACTGTTTGTAATGTAGTTTGTTTGTAATGTAATGTAGCTTGTGAAAAAATCAAGTATTTTGGTTGACTTATAGTCAGAAATGGGTGTGGGTTAGTAAATTTATTTAGCAGGATCATGGTTAAATAGTTTTTTAAACAGACTATAGGCACAAGAATCAAAATCTAAAAGCCTGAAATCAAGAAAAAATCAAGCTCTAAAAGCCTGAATTCCTGCAAATGCCTGAAAAATATGAGGCCTGACAAACCATATATTTTCACCATATCTTTCAAGATAAGTTTGTTTGTTTGTATTAGTTTAACGGTCCAGTAAACGAGCCATCTGTTTGTTTTAGTTGAAGTTGAGGTCAAAACAATGTAGGTCATTTCGGAGACGTTGCTTTCAATTTTGTGGGACTTTAACCAAACACTGAGATGAAACCTGCCCGCCAATGAAACCAGTAGATTTAGGGTTTATTTGCAGGGACAGTCCAACTCGCACCGGCTTAGATCCTCTAAGTGGTTTACCAGTACTCAAGTTTGGTCGGTTTCAGCTCTGCGTGGAGGCACCATGCAGCCCAATCTTTTTCTCCAAGCCCCGATGGGCGGGGGCCCTCGAGCCATCTGTACTCTGGTCATTGAAGCACCATAGATCCAGAAGTGAAACTAACCACACATGAGTACTGGTAAACCGCTTAGACGGACTAAGCCTGCCCAGGCAAAGTGGTGTGATTCAGGTCGCCCAATGTATATAAGCCTTTTGGTTTCATTGGGTGGCAGGGCTTGAGATGTCATTTCATCTCAATGTCTGGTAAAAGTCCCACAAAATTGGAAGCAGCGTCTCTAAAAGGATCTAAATAGTGTTGACAGGGACGTTACACTTCAACTCAAACGAAGTCCATAGCTCCAGATAAGGTACCTTATTCATCCAAAAAGTACTGATAGTTTTCATATTTTTGCTTTCTTATTTCTGCATGAAAACGTATGTTGTTGGTACTCATTAGAAGCGCCTCGTCGAGGCGCTTCTAATAAGTACCAACAACATATGTTTTTTGTGCAGAAATAAGAAAAATAATATGTGGATACCCTCGCATATCTGGGCTATGAAGTACATTGTTTGGAATATTTTACTGCACAAGCATGCTAACCCAACCTGTATGACTGAAGACCTGTCAAAGGAAACCTGTAAAGTGCATTATCATCATCCGATTGACACGAGCTTTGTAAAATAAAACGAAAGCTCACAGGAATTCCAAGAAAATCGCATACGTAACGTTCGAACGCTGACATCAGCTGATGCAAATCCGCGGATTAATTTACGCTATTCTGAATTCAAGATTCTTAGGCAATGCACGGAAAACTACCAAAGACGGTAATCTTGCGGTGTGCGTGAATGCGCATGCTGATCCGGTGATTTCACTGATCCCACAATAAGCTACTTTGTTGGAATTTCCACTAACACGCAACGTATCAGAGCGGCACGCGCCCGTGCTCTGAAATGTACACAAAAACACGTGTTTCGACATGTGAAGTAATTGATAAAACAGCTTCATCTTCTGTCTCATAACGTTACAATGACTTTTACAACGCTTGCCTAACACATTAAAATGTTGCAATATCATCGAAATTTTGAATTTTAATGATTGCGAAGCAGTTGTTTGTTTTTAGGTTATAAATATGGAACACATTCTCGATCTGTTGCACTGATATTCCACATGTCAATTTAAAGGAACGGAAAAGCATTCAAGAAAGACAACTAAAATTCTTAAAGACCACTTTTGAACAGTTCCGAAGGTGGTCTCTTAATAGGAGACACTGGGTGTAGATAACACAAAGAAAGAATAATTGAAACCGTTTCAATAAGCTTTTAAGAGCAGATTTATTCTTAATTTTAGGTGGTTTTAATAGCGAAATTTTACTGTATTTCAAAAAATATTTTTGGTCTCTCCTGCTACCTGACACCTCAGATAAGAGGGGGTATTCACATATTATTTTTCTTTAATATTTCTGCATTAACATATATGTCTTGGGTATCCATTAGAAGAGTCTCGCCGAGGCGCTTCTAATGGATACACACAACGTATGTTTTCATGCATAAATGAGAAAAATATCAATACTGGATGAAAAATGCAGGATGACAAAGCGCCTTATCTGTGGCTACGGGTCAAAATTTGCTTCCAAGAATAGATCCATTTTTTTAGAGAATCAGTTTATGGGAAAACTACGAATCTATTATTGTTTGTTTGTTTTGGCGGCCCAGTCAAAACTATTTTAGGTCATTTTTAGCCAGTCAGTTTACCTATCCATACTTTTCCTGGGCAGGCTTATACGGAAGCGGTTAACCAGTACAGTGCACATTCTTTCGCCAGAAACCGACAACTGCCCTTCTTGAATCAGCGGAAGGGAGAGAATGACCGTAGAAAAGATATTATGATCAATCTCCACGAAAGAATGTTGCCGATCCCGACAGGAATCGGACCCGTGTCCTCCTGATCACCAGTCAAACGCGCATCCGACTGAGCTATTAAAATATTCTTTTAGATTTTGGAATATTACTTTACAATGCAAATGCAATGACGTGCAATGCAAACAACACAGGTTTATTATGTAGCGGTTTTACGAGGTGTCAGGTATGGGTTAGGGGCCTGCAAAAACTAGGTCCTTCTTCCTATGACGTTGATCTGGGCCTACACTGTTTTGCGAGGCAACTTTCAATACATGTTAATGGAGTTTTATGCTTGTTGATATAAGCGGAGGCGTCGCCCGAAAAAAAAAAAAACGTTTTGATTTCGATATCTTATTATATACCGTTTTTCAAAGCGTTTCGCGAGACCACCTCAAAGTTCATAGTTCGTAATTCTGGTTTTAGGGCCATTAATAACCAGTATTTGCATAGAGTAATCAGAGACCACATGCTAAATCCCATTCCATTTAGTTTTTCGTTTACATTTGCTTGAATAAGGCGGAAATTATGTGAGGACCATATTTCATCAATAGTCCGTAATGGCCTCTCGTACCGTAAAATAAAGTGATCCAAAAGGCGAAAATTGTGATAAAACGCCGTATTTAATTTCCCCACAATCAATAGAAAATGCCGCTGGCTCCGGCAGTTCAGAAATTTCAAGCGATGGCGGGGCTAGTTGATTTGTCAGTTCGACGTCATCGGTATGTCCATTCCTGAAATTTTGAGAGTTTAGTCAAAATCACCAACAGGATGACAAACAATGTAGGTCCAGATGAGACGGCTTATGAGCCGTCTCATCTGGGCCTACACTGTTTGAATAACCATCCGTACCGGTCCGCAGGGTTAACAGTCGGGGTTTCGACGGCATATGATACCATAGAATATACCGTCGTATACCGTCAGACGCCGCATCACATTCGTAAACGCAATTACAAATAGCGGCTTTCATTTTACGGGCGAAATTTGTGTTTTGCCATAAAGCGCAATTTGCGACCTACACCCGAAGATTACCTTTAAATACAGTTACTGCCATTACATTGCTATTACATGCTATTACATGCTCTGTTATTTTGTTTTATAATAATACTATTTGCACAAAACGAGAAGCGCTGTCGGTCGCGTAAAACTGATGAGCAGCAAATGGCGTCATTTGTTTGTTTGATTTGAGGTTTAACGTCCCCGTCAACACTGTAAAGGTCATTTTGGAGACGTTGCTTCCAATTTTGTGGGACTTTTACCCGACATTGAGATGAAATGACATCTCAAGCCCTGTCGCCCAATGAAACCAATAGGGTTTATTAGCATGGACGGTCCGCCTCGCACCGCGGTTCCTGGACAGGCTTAGATCCTCTAAGCGGTTTACCCGGTTTACCAGTACTAGTGTGCGGGCCGGATTCAGCTCTGCATGGAAGCATAATGCAGCCCATATATTTCTTCAAGCCCCTGTTGGCGGGGGCTTGCAACCGGCGTCATGTGATAACATCAGTAATGCGCTTGCGTATGTAACGCGGCGTCCGATTGGATAACATAAAAATTTCCGACATTTACTATGTCAACCTCATATGCGATGTTGCTTTCCATTGGTTGGTTTGTGGCTGCGCTTTCCCGAACAGAACATATCTTTTTTTTTTGCAACAAAACATGGGAAAAAGTGCAAAAGAATGGGGTTAACTGTATTGAAAATTGTCATGTGAGGAGTCGCATATTCCGATTCAAGGTTCCGAAGACAAGCTGTCGTAAAACGAGATTCCCGATTTTCCACCCCAAATGACAATTTAGCTCTTATCCTGCTGTCCACGACAATCCCTATCTTTGGAAACAGTGTAGATCCAGATCAGATGGCTTCTGCATCTGATCAGGATCTACACTGACATTTTTATGGATTGTAAGAATAAATTACATCAAGTAATCTGATAGGTTCAAAGTCAGAATTGGGTGTGGCTAAACTGAATATTCAGCAGGATAAGGGTTAGAAGACAGTTGCTAAGCAAACTGAAGTTTCATCGTGAACATTTAAGAATTTAAACTTTGCTCTGCTCGTGACCCGATGAAGTATTGGGTGTCATTAGCACTTTCTTTGGTATTGTGGTGTCTTGTCTGTCATCCCGCCCTGAGATTTTCTTGCTAGGCCCGCTCCATTCAAATTCAGAGCTCAGCATCCTTGTACAATGCGAAAACGTTTCTGCTGTCAAGATTCAAACTCAAATCACTTTCCGTGTCACTCAGTGCGACCCCAACCTCAACTGCCAAATAAAGTGTTCAGCGAAGAATCTGATTGCTCTGTTCCCAAGTTTTGCTGAGTTAATATTTTATGTAAAAATGTTCAATTTCCCATAGCATGGTTTAAATGACGTTTGCGCTCAACACATAATCAATATAATCCTCTTCCAAATCCACTACAGAAAAAGGTTTCCTCAAACACAGGGTAGACCACGCACCTCGTGTCATGTGATATGCATCGCTCACTGCACGAATGAGAATACATGTATTCCACAGTGTTGAAACACGATAAAACTCGGCTGCAGATACATAGATAACGTCCATTTTTATCTGACACAGACAAACTATTGTATTCTGTCAAATTGTTTCTTTTAGTACTTGAAACAGAATGTCTAAATATGGACAACAACAGGTTGGCAGATATGCCATGGAATTAGGCTCGACAAAGTTAGCAGGATGGCAGGACAGCAGGATGAAACATGTTAATTTAGCAGGATGGCAGGACAGCAGGATGAAACATTAAGTTAGCAGGATGGCAGGACAGCAGGATGAAACATAATAAGTGAACAGGATGGCAGGACAGCAGGATGAAATATTAAGTCAGCAGGATGGCAGGACAGCAGGATGAAACTAATAATTTAGGCGGATGGAAGAATAGCAGGATGAGAACTTGTTCTGAATTTCAAAATATATATAACAATGTAATTGGCACCTATAGCTATGTTAGAAACAAGAAATCAAATTTAGTCCCTTCCCGTCTTTAAAGCGTACGGCCGCGAAAACCCAATTTTCGTCCTGCCACAAATTCACCCAGATGAAAAATTGTTTCAAATCATTAAACTTTTACCATCATGTTGAAGGCAACAAAAATCTATGTAAGAAAGTGAAAATTAAATTTGGCTCCTATCAGCGTTTAAAGCGTACGGCCGTGAAAACTCAATTTTCATCCTGCTGAACCTGTCAAGTTAGCAAGATGGCAGCACAGCAGGATGAGAAATTCTTCTGAATTTCAAAATAATTACCACCATGTTGTAGGCATCTAAAAACTATGTAAGAAACTAGAAATCAAATTTAGCCCTTTCCCGTCTTTAAAGCGTACGGCCGCAAAACCCAATTTTCGTTCTGCCACAAATACACCCAGATGAAAAGTTGTTTCAAATTACAAAACATTTACCATCATGTTGTAGGCAACAAAAATCTATGTAAGAAAGTGAAAATTAATTTTGGCTTCTATCAGCGTTTAAAGCGTACAGCCGTGAAAACTCAATTTTCATCCTGCTGGAATTGCAACAAAATTTTCATCCTGCTGAACCTGTCAAGTTGGCAGGATGGCAGCACAGCAGGATGAGAAATTCTTCTGAATTTCAAAATATTTACCACCATGTTGTAGGCATCTAAAAACTATGTAAGAAACTAGAAATCAAATTTAGCCCTTTCCCGTCTTTAAGGCGTACGGCCGCGAAAACCTATTTTTCGTCCTGCCACAAATACACCCAGATGAAAAATTGTTTCAAATCACAAAACATTTACCGTCATGTTGTAGGTAAAAAAAATCTATGAAAGAAAGTGAAAATTAAATTTGGCTCCTATCAGCGTTTAAAGCGTACAGCCGTGAAAACTCAATTTTCATCCTGCTGGAAATGCAACATCAATTTTCATCCTGCTGAACCTGTCAAGTTAGCAGGATGGCAGCACAGCAGGATGAGAAATTCTTCTGAATTTCAAAATATTTACCACCATGTTGTAGGCATCTAAAAACTCTGTAAGAAACTAGAAATCAAATTTAGCCCTTTCCCGTCTTTAAAGCGTACGGCCGCGAAAACCCATTTTTCGTCCTGCCACAAATACACCCAGATGAAAAATTGTTTCAAATCACAAAACATTTACCATCATGTTGTAGGCAACAAAAATCTATGTAAGAAAGTGAAAATTAAATTTGGCTCCTATCAGCGTTTAAAGCGTACAGCAGAGAAAACTCAATTTTCATCCTGCTGGAAATGCAACAACAATTTTCATCCTGCTGAACCTGTCAAGTTAGCAGGATGGCAGCACAGCAGGATGAGAAATTCTTCTGAATTTCAAAATATTTACCACCATGTTGTAGGCATCTAAAATCTATGTAAGAAACTAGAAATCAAATTTAGCCCTTTTCCGTCTTTAAAGCGTACGGCCGCGAAAACCCATTTTTCGTCCTGCCACAAATACACCCAGATGAAAAATTGTTTCAAATCACAAAACATTTACCATCATGTTGTAGGCAACAAAAATCTTTGTAAGAAAGTGAAAATTAAATTTGGCTCCTATTAGCGTTTAAAGCGTTCGGCCGTGAAAACTCAATTTTCATCCTGCTGGAAATGCAACATCAATTTTCATCCTGCTGAACCTGTCAAGTTAGCAGGATGGCAGCACAACAGGATGAGAAATTCTTCTGAATTTCAAAATATTTACCACCATGTTGTAGGCATCTAAAATCTATGTAAGAAACTAGAAATCAAATTTAGCCCTTTCCCGTCTTTAAAGCGTACGGCCGCGAAAACCCATTTTTCGTCCTGCCACAAATACACCCAGATGAAAAATTGTTTCAAATCACAAAACATTTACCGTCATGTTGTAGGCAACAAAAATCTATGTAAGAAAGTGAAAATTAAATTTGGCTCCTATCAGCGTTTAAAGCGTACAGCCGTGAAAACTCAATTTTCATCCTGCTGGAAATGCAACATCAATTTTCATCCTGCTGAACCTGTCAAGTTAGCAGGATGGCAGCACAGCAGGATGAGAAATTATTCTGAATTTCAAAATATTTACCACCATGTTGTAGGCATCTAAAAACTATGTAAGAAACTAGAAATCAAATTTAGCCCTTTCCCGTCTTTAAAGCGTACGGCCGCGAAAACCCATTTTTCGTCCTGCCACAAATACACCAAGATGAAAAATTGTTTCAAATCACAAAACATTTACCATTATGTTGTAGGCAACAAAAATCTATGTAAGAAAGTGAAAATTAAATTTGGCTCCTATTAGCGTTTAAAGCGTACGGCCGTGAAAACTCAATTTTCATCCTGCTGGAAATGCAACATCAATTTTCATCCTGCTGAACCTGTCAAGTTAGCAGGATGGCAGCACAGCAGGATGAGAAATTCTTATGAATTTCAAAATATTTACCACCATGTTGGAGGCAACAAAAATCTATGTAAGAAAAAAGAAATTAAATTTGGCTCCTATCAGCGTTTAAAGCGTACGACTGTGAAAACACAATCTTCTTCCTGCTGTTATGCAACATTATTAAACGTTTTTTAATCATATGACGTTGTTGATAAGCAGTGGATAACGTCGTGTAATAAAAATCGTATGACCACACGTGTAATAACACTTTGGCGGGATTAAGTAACGTCATGTCGACGTCCATGTCAACCATGCATTTTTTTTCAAATTGTCAGATAACAAGGCGATAAAATCCAATTTAAAGTGGTCATATGATAAACAGAATCTTTCACTCGTGGTCATTTCATAGGAAATTTATGAAACTCGCCAAAGGCTCGTTTCATGAATTTCATATGAAATGACCACTCGTGAAAAATCGTCTATACCCGACATTGAGATGAAATGACATCTCAAGCCCTGTCGCCCAATGAAACCAATAGGGTTTATGAGCATGGACAGCCCGATTTGCACAGCTTTGCCTGGACAGGCTTAGATCCTCTAAGTAGTTTACTAGTACTCGTGCGTGGTAAGTTCCAGCTCTGCGTGGAAGCATCATGCAGCCCGACCCATCTTTTTCTTTAAGCCCCAATGGGGACGTAAAACTTTAAATAAAATCACATTTGATGTAAAGCAAACTCAGTCACTAAATCCGTTTAGGCTTGTGAAAAAGTTGGCAAAAAGAAAAAAGAAATGAATTGTATCAGCGTATGTAAACATAATGATGCATAAGAAATAAAAAGTCGCCCCCGCCCATAGGGGCTTGAAGAAATATATGGGCTGCATGATGCTTCCACGCAGAGCTGAATCCGGCCCACACACTAGTACTGGTAAACCGCTTAGAGGATCTAAGCCTGTCCAGGAACCGCGGTGAGAGACGGACTGTCCATGCTAATAAACCCTATTGGTTTCATTGGGCGACAGGGCTTGAGATGTCATTTCATCTCAATGTCGGGTAAAAGTCCCACAAAATTGAAAGCAACGTCTCCAAAATGACCTTTACAGTGTTGACGGGGACGTTAAACCTCAAATCAAACAAACAAAGAAATAAAAAGCAATAAGTAGAGGTAAAAAATAAAAAAAAAAAAAAAAAAAAAAAACATGGAAAAATCCAGATTCGAACACGGGTCGCTAGCGTGAGAGTCGACGCCGTTGCTCCATAACACCTTTCAATTATATTAAATAAAAATGTCTGTGGTGATTATTTTATTTGAGGTTTAACTTTTAAGTCGACACTGTAATGGTTATTTTGGAGACGTTGCTTCCCATTTTGACGGACTTTTACCCGGCATTGAGATGAAATGACATCTCAAGCCCTGCCGCCCAATGAAACCAATATGGTTTTTAAACATGGACGGGCCGACACGCACAGATGACAGAATTTTTTTTATTTTTATTATTTATTTATTTTATTATTGTCGTTTTTTTTTGGCTGTTATTTATTTTATTTTATTTATTTATTATTTTTTTTTGCGGGCTATCTCATTTGGAAAGTGTTGTCGCCCTTGCTTCGCCACTTAGATGCCCAATGACCGCATCAAAGAGTTTAAGCCCCCTTAAACATGTAACACATATGAGGGGCCCCGTGGGGAAGTCTTAGAACCATCTCTTCGAGGATGTTATAAAGAGCATCAACAGTTTTATTTTTGAAAGCAAAAACAAATACTGGGGTGCTCCTTAGAACCGCCTCATTGGGGCAGTTCAAAAGAGCACCCGTAATATGTTTGCTTTAAAATATTGACTGGGGGTAATTATTAGAACCATATTATCGAGGCATTTCTAACGAGATCCAACAGTCAATATTTGGAGCAGAAATAAGGAAAATTTCATTTTTTTTTCTTAAATCTTTTTTTTTTTTTTTTTAGTGTTAAAGTTTTCAAATATATTTAAATAGACGTGTTTTGGTAATGTGCTCGACACTGAGATGACTTCTCAAGCCCTGCCGCCAAATGAAACCAATATGGCTTTTATGCATGGATGGTCCGACTCGCACCACTTTCCTGGGCAGGCTTAGGACCTCATAGTAGTTTACCAGTAGTCTCAGCTCTGCGTGGAACTATCATGCAACCCAATCTATTTCATCAAGCCCCGAAGGGCGTGGGCCAACAGGCCTATGTAATAATTCAATGCGTACCCAAATGTATATCAAGAAATAAAATGGATATTTTTAAATTATAATATGAAACTACTACTCAAAAGGTCAAAACCAGCTTGTGTCCCTGTACCCTTTGAATGAATGGTCCCGCACTTTCGGTATTGGGATATATTGCAAATATATCTCTCCCAATGGAAGTGCCTTTGAGATAGTTTCGTTCAAATTCTTAAACCTGCATTTTAGCTCACCTGGGCCAAAGGCCCCAAGGGAGCTTATAGAATAGTGGGTCGTCCGTCGTCCGTCCTTCCGTCGTCCATCCGTCCACACTTTTGAGCAGCTATATATCTGCAGCCTGCAGGCTAATCTCAATCAGTTCTCGTCTGTAGCATGCCTCTGGTGGGGCATTATGGCATAAGCTTTCTTTCAAAATCGCACGAAAACTTTAGTTGCTATGGCAACCACAAGGTCCCATAGACATACAATGGTAAAATGCTTGTCATCACCGTAGCGCCTTCAGTTTTGATCGGATCTTTCTGAAACTTATATGTAAGGTGGCTTGGGATAAAATCTCAGATGAGTTCGAAAACCATTGGCCCATTTATCATAGAGTTATTTTTGACCTGTCTATCACCGTAGCCCCTTGAGTTTTGATCGGATCTTTTTGAAACTTATATGTAAGGTGGCTGGGGATGAAACCTCGGATGAATTCGTAAACCGGCCAAGTTGGCCCATTTATCATAGAGTTATGTCCCTTTGATGGCTGAAAATGTAGATTTTTGACCTTGTCATCACCGTAGCCCCTTCAGTTGTAATCGGATCTTTCTGAAACTTATATGTGAGGTGGTTGGGGATAAAACTTTGGATGAGTTCGAATACAGGTCAAGTTGGCCCATTTATCATAGAGTTACGTCCCTTTGATTGCTGAAAATGTCGACTTATGACTTTGTCATCACCGTAGCCTCTTCAGTTTTGATAGGATCTTTCTGAAACTTATGTGTAAGGTGGCTAGGGATAAAATCTCGGACGAGTTCGAAAACTGGCCAAGGCGGACCATTTTTCATAGAGTTATGTCCCTTTCATGGCTGAAAAAGTAGATTTTCGACCTTGTCATCACCGTAGCCTCTTCAGTTTTGATCGGATCTTTCTGAAACTTATATGTCAGGTGGCTGAGGATAAAACCTCGGATGAGTTCGAAAACCGGCCAAGTCGGCCCATTTACCATAGAGTTACATCCCTTCGATTGCTGAAAGTCTAAATATTGACCTTGTCATCACCATAGCTCCTTCAGTTTTGATCAGATCTTTCTGAAACTTACATGTAAGGTGGGTTGGAATAAAACCTCGGATGAGCTCGAATACTGGCCAAGTCGGCACATTTATCATAGAATTACGTGCCTTTGATTGCTGAAAATGCCTATTTTCGACCTTGTCATCACTGCTGCCCCTTCTGTTTTGATCGGATCTTCATGAAACTTACAAACAAGTAAGTCAGACAGAAAAGCTCGGAGGAGTTTGAAAACTCTTGAGTTTTTTTATCATAGAGTAACATTCCTTTGATTGCAGCAGTTAATTGCTTATTTTTGAAATTGTCATCACCCCAGCCCCTTCAGTTTATACCGGAGCTTCTTAACAAGTCAGGAATAAAAGCTTGAATGAGTTTGAAAACCGTGAGGTCAGTCTATATATCATAGAGTTACATTCTACTTGATTTGCAGAAAATGCTGACCCCGTCGTCACCTTGTCCTCCCATAAATCCTTCAGTTAAGTTTGGCACTTCCTGAAACTTTGAATCTGTCAGCTCAGGTGAGCGATACAGGACCATCTTGGTCCTCTTGTTTGTTTCTCTGATTGGGTTTCTTTTCAGTTACTTTGTGAACTTGTAGCATGTCTTTCTTGTTTTCTGTTTCCTCTTAAAAATTAAGTAATTAAATGAATAATTGAATAAGTAAAAATATAAATATCAAGAATTAAATGAAAAAAGTGAACTAACAGCTGAAAAAAAGTTGAAAGCTATGTTGATTGGCAAATAAATGAAAAAAAGTAAATAATAAAATATTATAAAAGAGCAAACTTATTCATAAATGAATAAATGAAATCATAAAGCTAATATAATAAATTTATAATCCATAAGTACAGATAAATGCATCTAAATAAATAAATGAAGATAAAATAAATAATTCAGTAATGCATGCAGAAGACAGGAATGTCATGCTACAAACCCCTGAATTCTGATACTTAGCTCGCCTGAGCCGAAGGCACCGGGGGGGGGGGGGGGGGGGGGGGCTTTTGTGATCAGTCTCCTTCCGTCGACATCCGTCTGTAGGTCCGTACTTCCGTCCGTCCACAATTTTTTTAATAATAAGAGATCTCCTTCTCAACCGCTCAACAGATTTTGACCCAAATTGGCTGAAATGATCCTTGGGTAGTCCTCTCTGACTTGTTTAAAGAATTCCATTCTATGCAGAACTCTGGATGCCATGGCAACCAAAAGGGGAAAATTAGGGAAAAAACTTCGTTTGAAACCAGAAGGCCTAGGTCTTTGATATTTGATATGAAGCTTCATCTAGTGGACCTCTACCAAGATTGTACAAATTATTATCTCGTCCTACGTGAAGGAAGACACCATAGGAGGAATGTGTATTCCTACCTGGCCATTTGGGGGCCCGAGACAACTTGCGCCGATCTCGTTAGCGACGTAGTTAGTTACACGCAGAGCTGAATCCGGCCCGCACACTAGTACTGGTAAACCGCTTAGAGGATCTAAGCCTGTCCAGGAACCGCGGTGCGAGGCGGACCGTCCATGCTAATAAACCCTATTGGTTTCATTGGGCGACAGGGCTTGAGATGTCATTTCATCTCAATGTCGGGTAAAAGTCCCACAAAATTGGAAGCAACGTCTCCAAAATGACCTTTACAGTGTTGACGGGGACGTTAAACCTCAAATCAAACAAATCTTCTCTGAAACCACAAAGCCTATGTCTATGATATTTGGTTTGAAGCTTCATCTAGTGGAACCCCACAAGATTGTTCAAATTATAGTTCTGGGACCAAAAATGCCCCCGCCCTGGGCCCTTTGGTTTTACATAGGATTATATAGGGAGCATCTTTGAAAATCTTCTTCTCTGAAACCACAAGGCCCAAGTCTTTGATATTTGGTAAACATTTTGTGATTTGAAACAATTTTTCATCTGGGTGAATTTGTGGCAGGACGAAAAATGGGTTTTCGCGGCCGTACGCTTTAAAGACGGGAAAAGGCTAAATTTGATTTCTAGTTTCTTACATAGTTTTCAGAAGCCTACAACATGGTGGTAAATATTTTGAAATTCAGAAGAATTTCTCATCCTGCTGTGCTGCCATCCTGCTAACTTGACAGGTTCAGCAGGATGAAAATTGGTGTTGCACTTCCAGCAGGATGAAAATTGAGTTTTCACGGCCGTACGCTTAAAACGCTGATAGGAGCCAAATTGAATTTCCACTTCCTTACATAGATTTTTGTTGCCTACAACATGATGGTAAATGTTTTGTGATTTGAAACAATTATTCATCTGGGTGTATTTGCTGCAGGACGAAAAATGGGTTTTCGCGGCCGTACGCTTTAAAGACGGGAAAGGGCTAAATTTGATTTCTAGTTTCTTACATAGTTTTTAGATGCCTACAACATGGTGGTAAATATTTTGAAATTCAGAAGAATTTCTCATCCTGCTGTGCTGCCATCCTGCTAACTTGACAGGTTCAGCAGGATGAAAATTGATGTTGCATTTCCTGCAGGATGAAAATTGATTTTTCACGGCCGTACGCTTTAAACGCTGATAGGAGCCAAATTTAATTTTCACTCTCTTACATAGATTTTTGTTGCCTACAACATGATGGTAAATGTTTTGTGATTTGAAACAATTATTCATCTGGGTGTATTTGCTGCAGGACGAAAAATAGGTTTTCGCGGCCGTACGCTTTTAAGACGGTAAAGGGCTAAATTTGATTTCAAGTTTCTTACATAGTTTTTAGATGCCTACAACATGGTGGTAAATATTTTGAAATTCAGAAGAATTTCTCATCCTGCTGTGCTGCCATCCTGCTAACTTGACAGGTTCAGCAGGATGAAAATTGATGTTGCATTTCCGCCAGGATGAAAATTGAGTTTTCACGGCCGTACGCTTTAAACGCTGATAGGAGCTAAATTTAATTTTCACTTTCTTACATAGATTTTTGTTGCCTACAACATGATGGTAAATGTTTTGTGATTTGAAACAATTTTTCATCTGGGTGAATTTGTGGCAGGACGAACAATGGGTTTTCGCGGCCGTACGCTTTGAAGATGGGAAAGGGCTAAATTTGATTTCTAGTTTCTTACATAGTTTTTAGATGCCTACAACATGGTGGTAAATATTTTGAAATTCAGAAGAATTTCTCATCCTGCTGTGCTGCCATCCTGCTAACTTGACAGGTTCAGCAGGATGAAAATTGATGTTGCATTTCCAGCAGGATGAAAATTGAGTTTTCACGGCCGTACGCTTTAAACGCTGATAGGAGCCAAATTTAATTTCCACTTTCTTACATAGATTTTTGTTGCCTACAACATGATGGTAAATGTTTTGTGATTTGAAACAATTATTCATCTGGGTGTATTTGCTGCAGGACGAAAAATAGGTTTTCGCGGCCGTACGCTTTAAAGACGGGAAAGGGCTAAATTTGATTTCTAGTTTCTTACATAGTTTTAAGATGCCTACAACATGGTGGTAAATATTTTGAAATTCAGAAGAATTTCTCATCCTGCTGTGCTGCCATCCTGCTAACTTGACAGGTTCAGCAGGATGAAAATTGATGTTGCATTTCCAGCAGGGTGAAAATTGAGTTTTCACGGCCGTACGCTTTAAACGCTGATAGGAGCCAAATTTAATTTTCACTTTCTTACATAGATTTTTGTTGCCTACAACATGCTGGTAAATGCTTTGTGATTTGAAACAATTTTTCATCTGGGTGTATTTGTGGCAGGACGAAAAATGGGTCTTCACGGCCGTACGCTTTAAAGACGGGAAAGAGCTAAATTTGATTTCTAGTTTCTTACATATTTTTAGATGCCTACAACATGGTGGTAAATATTTTGAAATTCAGAAGAATTTCTCATCCTGCTGTGCTGCCATCCTGCTAACTTGATAGGTTCAGCAGGATGAAAATTGATGTTGCATTTCCAGCAGGATGAAAATTGAGTTTTCACGGCTGTACGCTTTAAACGCTGATAGGAGCCAAATTTAATTTCTAATTTCTTACATATATTTTTGTTGCCTACAACATGATGGTAAATGTTTTGTGATTTGAAAGAATTTTTCATCTGGGTGAATTTGTGGCAGGACGAAAAATGGGTTTTCGCGGCCGTACGCTTTAAAGACTGGAAAGGGCTAAATTTGATTTCTAGTTTCTTACATAGTTTTTAGATGCCTACAACATGGTGGTGAATATTTTGAAATTCAGAAGAATTTCTCATCCTGCTGTGCTGCCATCCTGCTAACTTGACAGGTTCAGCAGGATGAAAATTGATGTTGCATTTCCAGCAGGATGAAAATTGAGTTTTCACGGCCGTACGCTTTAAACGCTGATAGGAGCCAAATCTAATTTTCACTTTCTTACATAGATTTTTGTTGCCTACAACATGTTGGTAAATGCTTTGTGATTTGAAACCGTTTTTCATCTGGGTGTATTTGTGGCAGGACGAAAATTGAGTTTCCGCGGCCGTACGCTCTAAAGACGGGAAAGGGCTTAATTTGATTTCTAGTTTCTTACATAGGGTTTAGGTGCCTACAACATGGTGGTAAATATTTTGAAATTCAGAAGAATTTCTCATCCTGCTGTGCTGACATCATGCTAACTTGACAGGTTCAGCAGGATGAAAATTAATGTTGCATTTCCAGCAGGATGAAAATTGAGTTTTCACGGCCGTGCGCTTTAAACGCTGATAGGAGCCAAATTTCATTTCCACTTTCTTACATAGACTTTTGTTGGCTACAACATGATGGTAAAAGTTTTGTGATTTGGAACAATTTTTCATCTGGGTGAATTTGTGGCAGGACGAAAATTGGGTATTCGCGGCCGTACGCTTTAAAGATGGGAAGGGGCTAAATTTGATTTCTAGATTCTAACATAGCTATAGGTGCCAATAACATGGTTGTATAGATTTTGAAATTCAGAACAAGTTCTCATCCTGCTGCTCTTCCATCCTCCTCAATTATTAGTTTCATCCTGCTGTCCTGCTATCCTGCTGATTTAATATTTCATCCTGCTGTCCTGCCATCCTGTTCACTTATTATGATTCATCCTGCTGTCCTGCCATCCTTCTAACTTAATGTTTCATCCTGCTGTCCTGCCATCCTGCTAACTTAACATGTTTCATCCTGCTGTCCTGCCATCCTGCTAACTTTTTTGACCTATGGAATTAGAGGTTCAATCGTTGCCAATACACGCCTAGCATTCAATTGTATGGACACTGGCAACCAGTGTAGGTCCAGATCAGACACCACATTTTTTACATTTTGTGGCATCGGATCTGGGTCTACACTGATTGCTTGAAGAATCTTTGTTTTGTTTTGTTTTGTAAAACTTAGACTCATAGCAATTAAAACAAATCCGGCACTATAAAACTGAAAATGAGTCTGCCAACGATTCTATTAGTAACACATGGATTGAAATGGGGGATTAACGGGGTTTCATGTGTATCTTTACAACTTTTAACCCACTTATAATATAGCAACGCCATTGTGTATCCTTACTTATTTTCAGAGGTATAATAACACAACAATTAATATCGACAGTTGTACTGTTGTCGAAGGATAAGTAGACAGTGATGTAAAAGAGTATACCACCACAGGTAGGTTTGGCAGGTTATTAAGGTTATCATTATCATACCCATGATGGCATCATTGGCTTGGAAGACAGACTATTCCGTTATAATTATCATTACCGAAGGGTCGTTACCTTTTGACAACAGTGGACAATGCTTAATCACAAAAACATTCGCTGACGTCACTTTCAACTTATCTTCGGACAGCAGTACACGGTTATATCACCGTGCTGCATTACCTTACTTATTTTATTGTAAAATAATGCCGTATTTTTTTAAGATAAAAAAAGTAAAAAAACTTAAAACTCAGCATCTGCACCTCATTATATCATCGTAAATTAATAAAGCTGCGTTTGCTGAGTTTTAAAGTAACAAAAAAGTGCTCATAATATATCACGCTGCATTAGCAATTGTGTTTCGTTATTATTTTCAGTGGTATAATAATACAGTACACAAGATTTAAACTCTGCATCTGAACCTGATTATACCATTGTTAATTAATGAAACTGCATAAGAAATTTTGCCTCTTTACTTATTTCCAGTAGTATAATGATATAGAATACTTAAACTCAACATCTGCACCTGATTATATCAACTGCATTAGCGATTGGCAAGTGAAACGATGCACACTGGTAATGCTTCATCTACTCCGCGGAAGATGGATACTCGTTCTGGGATTTTTAAAGAAACAAATGCATGTTTTGGGTACTCGTTAGAATCGCCTCGCTGAGGCGATTCTAACGAGTACCCAACAACAGCGTTTTAAGGAGGTTTAAAGTGTAAATAATCGCCAAACAGGTACCGTATCTGTTAGCCTGAATGCTTTCAGTTCAATCAACTCTGCTATAGATATGTAATATCCGGTGCGAAATGCATTCTGGTACTTTTGTTGCATATAGACTGGCTACCTACAATACCAGTGAAATACCATCCGCACACGAGTACTGGTAAACTGCTTAGAGGATCTAAGCCTGCCCAGGCAAGGCAGTGCGAGTCGGACCGTCCATGCTTATAAACCCTATTGGTTTCGTTGGGTGACAGGACTTGAGATGTCATTTCATCTCAACGTCGGGTAAAAGTACCACAAAAGTGGAAGCAACGTCTCCAAAATGACCATTACAGTGTTGGCGGGGACGTTAAACCTCAAAAAAATAGCCATCGGAAGAGATGGCAAATCCCCCGACCAAAAACCAATATGGCCTTCAGAAGATTGTTCACCAATAGAAAGTGCACCAGAATTAAACCAGCAATATATCACAAAAGTATTGCAGTTATGGCCATCACAAGATTATACTTCAAGAGAGATAACTAAAAAACCAGGGTACTCAGAACTGTGGTTCTTGCGCATGACATGCCTGCTTAAGCTCATGCATTTCTGTACAAAGTACCATCAATATGTCTCAAAGGGTGTTGGAGATCACAAGTGGTCATACTGTTATATTGGAAGGGTAGATAACTCAAATATTTATCATAGTACCAAGAATTGTGGTTCTTTGGCATGAAGTGCCATCTCAACCTTGTATACAATTGTGCCAAGTACCATCAATATATCTCAAAGGGTATTGGAGTTATGGCCATCAAAAGGTTATATTGTCAGGGGAGATAATTAAAAAACCAGGGCACCCAGAGTTGTGGTTCTTGCATGTGACACACCTGCTTAACCTCATGTACAACTGTACCAAGTACCATCACTATATCTCAAACAGTATTGGAGATGTGGCCATCACAAGGTAGTGATTCTATATTATTGGAAGGGGAGATAACTCAAAAACCATGGTACCCAGAGTTGTGGTTCTTGTACATGACACACCTCTCGGCCTTGTGAACAACTGTGCCAGGTATCATCAATATCTTAAAGGGTATTGGAGTTATGGCCATCACAAGGTAGTCACTATATTTTATTGGAAGGGGAGATAACTCAAAAACCATGGTACCCAGAGTTGTGGTTCTTGTGCATGACACACCTCTCGGCCTTGTGAACAACTGTGCCAGGTATCATCAATATATCTTAAAGGGCATTGGAGTTATGGCCATCACAAGGTAGTCACTCTATTTTATTGGAAGGGGAGATAACTCAAAAACCATGGCAGCCAGAGTTGTGGTTCTTGTGCACGACACACTGTCTCGGCCTTGTGAACAACTGTGCCAGGTATCATCAATATATCTAAAAGGGTATTGGAGTTATGGCCATCACAAAGTAGTCATTCTATTTTATTAAAAGGGGAGATAACTAAAAAAGTATGGCATCCAGAGTTCTGGTTCTTGTGCACGACACACCGTCTCGGCCTTGTGAACAACTGTGCCAGGTATCATCAATATATCTTAAAGGGTATTGGAGTTATGGCCATCACAAGGTAGTCATTCTATTTTATTGGAAGGGGAGATAACTCAAAAACCATGGCAGCCAGAGTTGTGGTTTTTGTGCATGACACACCGTCTCGGCCTTGTGAACAACTGTGCCAAGTATCATCAATATATCTTAAAGGGTATTGGAGTTATGGCCATCACAAGGTAGTCACTCTATTTTATTGGAAGGGGAGATAACTCAAAAACCATGGCAGCCAGAGTTGTGGTTCTTGAGCATGACACGCTGTCTCAGTCTTGTGAACAATTGTGCCTGGTACCATCAATATATCTCAAAGGGTATTGGAGTTATGGCCATCACAAAGTAGTCATTCTATTTTATTAAAAGGGGAGATAACTAAAAAAGTATGGCATCCAGAGTTCTGGTTCTTGCGCATGACACACCGTCTCAGCCTTGTGAACAATTGTGCCAAGAACTATCAATGAAACTCAAAGGGTATAGGAGTTATGGTCATCACAAGGTTGCGTCTACGGACGGACGGACGGACGGACGGACGGACGGACGGACGGACGGACGGACGGACGGACGGACGGACGCCAGGCTGATCGCTATATCCCCCGAACCTATTCGGTCGGGGGATAACAAAAGACGACGACGGAGCATGCCTGCATTGGGGTTATTAAACAGCGTTTGTCGACTCTGCTCTTAATTCTCTTAAATGACATGCTCACATAAGATGGTTTGGATTTACTCACATGTATGAAGGCATTCCACAATGGTCGTAGCATCGATGTAATATCCTCCACACAGAATACAAATAAGATGTGGGTTCAGTTCAGTCAATTTTAGTCGGTTCTTGCGGTGCGGTGGCGTGCTCGATTCCGCCATCTGAAAACAAAAGGAAAGAAAGGTGTTAACATTACGATAACACACCCGTGTACATAGTGCTTTTTTCACATCTCCAAAATGGCCATTTTCCTGATGAAAATCCTTGATATTTTTCTTATAAATACTGCAAACATAGGTTGTGGGTGCTCGTTAGAACCGCCTCATTGAGGCGGTTCTAACGAGTACCCATAACCTATGTCTTGGAGCAACAATAAGAAATATAATGTATACCCCCGTAAACCCCAGTTTTCTCTATATAAAGTGGGGTTTAGGGGGGTCTTCGTTTCACGGACTTGTTATCGTGATGAGTTCAGCCAGATCCGCCTAGACAAGTCCGTGCAATGGATACCCCTGTAAACTCCGCTTTATATGGATGTGAAACGCGTGATTTGTAAGTTCAAAAACTATTTTTTTTTTTCTAATTTCCACTCATGGGCCCCACCCATCAGGCTTGGAGAAATAGAATGGACTGTGCGGTGCTTCCACGCACAGCTGCAACCGACCGCAGATGAGCACTGGTAAACCGCTTAGATAAGCCTGCCCTGGCAAAATGGCGCCAGTCCATGCATATAAACCGGCATATTGTTTCACTGGGCGGCAGGGCTTGAGATGTCATTCCATCTCAATATTGGGTAAAAGTCCCATAAAATTGGAAGCAATGTCTCCAAAATGACATATATAGTGTTGACGGGGACGGTTAACCTCAGTTTAGACAAAAAACAAATCACTCTAGAGTATACAGTACAATTCCGCAATGAAGAACCCTTGACATAAAGACCACTATCAAGAAAACCATTTATCAGTCCCAATTTAGACTTACCCTAAATTTTCATATCCGTCATTAAGACAACCCCACTAAAACCGGACAGTCCATCAGCTGGTTTTACTATAGATCATGTGTGCTCTATAGAACCGCCTCAAATTCTAACGAACACCTACAATCTCTGTTGGTAGCAGAATTAAAAATCCCATTTCGAACAATTATGGTACAGTATCCCAATGTGAAAATGAATCTGATCATGTGCGATGTAGCGGGGTGTCGCACTGCAGAGGTGTGCCGGGCCACAGCGATATATACAAGATGGCATAAAGCGACTAAAGCACAGACTCGAATCAGCCAGCATATCAGCGTAATGCGATCAATGCCCTCCCTAGCACACATAGGTATCATTCTGGCAGCGAATACTGATTCAGACCACGTGTTTGCGCAGGCTAATCCGGGCTCTTTGATGGTTGTACGCGTCATTTTACGCTCAAGCCGTATAATGAGAAAACCTGCTTTATGTCATAAGCGAAAATCAAAGGTTCAGATCAGACTGCGCGCATGCGCGCAGTCTGATCTGAACCTTTGCGTTCGCTGCATGTGTAGTGTAATACCTCTAGTTTCAGGTTATAAAACTCGTCCGTGTAGCTGAGCTGGTTGGTTTGCGCCTTACCTGGTCGTAAAGCCCGGAGGCAGGCTTCTTAAGCACAGGGCTCGTACGTCTGTGCCTCAGCTTCATTTTCAGATTTTTCCATAAAAGGAAAGTGAGTTTTTGAAGTCAAAAAGTTGCAGAAAAATTACTTATTATCTTACAATGTGCAACATGCATTTGGGATTCGATGTCTCTGTTAACAATGCAATGCAATTTTAATGTGCTGGAGTGAAATTCGCACCATATTTTGTACAACAGCTGTATGGGTAACGCAGTAACGCGCCATTTTTCTGAAAGGATATGGTCGATTTTTTGGCACCGTGACGACGATGGGTCGATACATTTGCATCGGAAAATTAATTGACTTGAAAGCCTGTTGCACATCAAAGCCTGCCGTCTTGAACGATATTGAAGGGTATTATTTATGGACAAGTACTTGGTAATGACCTAATTTTCTTGGCTAGCCTTCAAAGACGGCAAGACACGTAATGACACTGCCTCACTCCACCCAGGTGTAAATGGGTAGAAGCGGTGTAATAGTCACTGTCACTCTCGCGCGCGTGTGAAAACATCCGGAATGAGTGTTCGAGAGCGATTAAATAAGCTTAACCCTTATCTTGCTGGATATTCATTTAAGCCACACCCATTTCTGTCTATCAACCAATCAAATTACTTGATGTATTGCTACAAATTCATAAACTGAATATCAAACAGTGTAGATCCTGATCAGATCTGAAGAAGCCATCTGATCTGGATCTACACTGTTTGCAAAGATAGGGGCTGTCGTGAACAGCAAGATAAGAGTTAAAGCTTCCATCGCAATCGAACTAAAACAAATTAGCATAAATTAAAGATGAACTGGTCGGTGGGCTTCAAGTCGTCGAACCGCACCGCACAGTAAATCTGAACACGAAAAATTGATGACCGTGATGAGACTTTTAGCGTACGTGCACCGTGACAAGACTTTTAGCGTCCTTGCGCGCGAGTGCGAGTGCGTATAACTATTTGCAGTATAAAGACAGTCGTCATTGGCTTTGGTTTTTCGCATTCCACTCATCATTCAAGTCGTTAGCGTCTAAAACACGCAGGGTCGACAACACAATAAAGCAGGCTAAAATATCAATTAATATTACTGAAGATTCGGTCCGATACTCTCTGCTGTCGCGAACATAATTCCGTTGCCCTAATTCTTTTGTTCTTAATGGTTATTAATTGGCGTTAAGGATTGAATATGCATCAAAAGCTACATGCTACTGAGTCAAGCCCCCTTTGGTGTACATTATCAATCTACACCAACGGGGCTTGACAATTCGAACCACTCTCAATAGCACAGGATTGTTGGTTAATTCAACAGATAAGGTGGGTATTTTGTGATAAGCGAAGTACCCACAACATAGGTTTATATGGAGAAATAAGGAAAACTATGCTTCAATTATCAAAAAATACCCACCCTATCTGTCACTATGGTTATTATTAGTTATTATATTCATGTTTTGTTTGCAGTATCTTAAAACAGAATTTGTTTTAGTGAAAACGCTAATCATAAATGAAGTCTTTTGCTTCCAGATCATCTTACATACACGCAGACTTACACCAAAAATTCTAAGTGCAGTCTTTTTCCACACATTTTTTTCGGTAAACAACATAGATAACACATATTTAATAAGGCACTTAAGCCATGTCATTGGCGGTATTCGACTGGTAGGTTTCGTGAAATTTCCGTGAAATTCCACGTAGGAGGGTGGTTCCTATTTGTAATAGCTGGTCACATGGTCCAATCAAATATTTTATTTGCGTATAGCTCATAAGCGACCGTGGTGCACGAAAGGTTCGACTTTTCCTTCGAATAGAATCGTGCTCCACGATCGCTTACGTATTTGAAAAATAACTCATATTTGATTGGACCATGTGATCGGCTATTACAAGATAACACCGCACTCCTGCGTGGAATTTCACGAAAATTTCACGAAACTTCCCAGTCGAATATGGCCATTAATGCAACGTTATCACAATGACGTAAGTAAGACCCAACATAATGTCAGCGAACAAAGAGAACTGGCAATGTTTAGAACACCTCTAATCTTCTATATTGTGAGTCCTCGAAAAAGCTTGGATTATTTGTCGTCCCACCTAAGCTATCTAATGATAGGATTACTTGACAAACGGACATAAATCACAAAACTTAAATGCGGACTTTTTGTATTGAATTTTTTGCTCCGCCCTCTACTTCAGAAAACGAGGTATTTGATTGCTTAAAGATAAAGTCGATGTGTAAACATTGGTTAAGCGCTGATATGTTCCACAACTATTGTCCTAAACTCGCATTATTTGTTGAAAATCGAGTAATTTCTACATGCTAAATACAGCAGAAAATGTTCTTCGGATCCAATTTCAACATTTCTGAAAACTTAAGAGCTCAAGGATCCATGCTTCGGCTACTCTCAATTCAATCATGATAAAAGGAACATGTTTAGGAGTATTATGGGTCAGTCATGAAAGCAAAACGTCCCAACACAAAAATGATAAAAGAGTGGTGAATTCGTTTATCTTGCACTATAATATAACTGTGTATTAATGGGTGTATGAAGAGAACAGCATTGTCTTCTACGAAATTTCGTCCATTCCGAAACGATGTTGTTGCAGCAAATTTTGTTCAAGGGCTCTGTCAACACTATTAATGGCATATCGGCCGATCTAATTAACCCAGCTGCATCTCTTGCACATGGCTATTCTGGACTGTCTCAGTAAAAAAAAGATGAATCAACATCGAGCTATGGGGTATTCAACGGATAGTAAACGGATGAATATGAATTCATATAACAGAAAATCAACCGCTGCTATACAAAACTCAACTTGTGCTACAGATGAATCAACCGATACGTCAGATGAATCAACGTGTTGGCAAGCTACTGTTTAAAGAGCAACAGGCAATGAATCTAGTGGGTATACCTGGTTGTACATGCTGATCTAAGACTTCGCTGTTCGCACAGGTCTTATTGTAGGTTTTATCATACACAGGCTCGAAAGATTAGGAGGAAGGTGCAGCCGGTGGCAGACTCAAACCATGCCGCAGCCATCGAGTTAAAAAGATCTTGATGCGAATAACAAATGATCCTGAGCTTGAAGCAATTGATGGCAGAGCTAACATCTGCCGCAGCCATCGAGCGACAGATCTTGATGCAAATAAAAAATGATTCCATCGAGGGTGGGAAGGGGAAGCCCAAATCTGACGTTCAGCAATCGTTCAAAACTCTTGCTGCTAGTAAAACAAATGTTGATGCAAATGATGAATAAAACCGGTCATTGCCGTCGAAGAAAACTGAATTTGGCGTGGTAACAAATGCTTAGTCCATAGCCCAAGACAAGAAGGAATATCCGCATATTATTTTTCTTATTTCTGCACGAAAACGTACGCCGAGGCGCTTATAATGAGTACCCACGACATACGTTTTCATGCAGAAATAAGAAATTATATTATCGGTACTGTATGGTGGCTCACAATGGGAGTACCGATTTAGGACACTGTCATGCTGTCAACTGAATCAGATCTCGATGGACATGTACAGTACAGGACGACTTCCACTACCACAAAGTTGGGTAGGCATGGCGGAGATACTTTAGGCTTTGGATTTTGGTTTGGGCTTCACGTCGGATGAAAGTTTTATAGGCGTACTCACAAAATGACGTTAAACAAATGTTAACCCTTGTCCTGCTGAATATTTAAATATGTCATGCCCACCAATGATTATCAGCCAATCAGATTACTTGATGTAAGTTATTGCAACAAATTCATCAACTGGATGCAAACAATGAAGATCCTGATCAGATGGCTTCTTCAGAAGCCATCTGATCTGGATCTGCATTGTTTCAAAGATAAGGCATATCCGGGCTCAGCAGGACAAGGGTTAACTTTTGATGGGCCTCAGGGAAGGCTTCAAGAGTAGCGTGTAGCTTATTGAGTTATGCCCCACTGAAAATAAACTGGCACTCAATTTTTTCAAAAAATCTTAATCAGTGTTTTACAGTCACCAACACACTCATATACGGACTACCTGAACATTATATGCCACCCACATTATCATAATATACCGCCCAATGCAATGTACACAGATGCGCATAATTTTAAAACACGTGGAATAGATGAATAAATTTATAATTTATTTCTCTTTAGTCAAACGGCTATACCTTCATTAATCAAACACAATTAATGAGCAACATCGCATGAAATGGTGTTTTCGGACAAAAGCGCTCAGCGCAGAAGAAGCTCAGCCCACTCACTCACTCACTCACTCACTCAAAACGCTACTTTCTCTATCCGTTTGTCTGTCTACTGAGAGGTGCAGATCCGGGGCCGAAGACATCGCGAAAAAGTGCCTATACAATTTTGACCCCCTTGAACACCACTTCTATGTAGTGGATTTGGGGTTTACAAGGACATACACTCTTCTTTTCTGTTTTTTAAGGACACTGCGGGTGCTCGTTGGAGCTGCCTCGTCGAGGCGGTTCTAGCGAGTTCCCGCGATCTGTGCTTTGAAATTACCCCTTTTTGTGGTAAAGTTTTCGGTTTATTTGAATAGGCGTGTTATTTCGTGATGGAATGCATGCATGGTTCAGTGGTGATATCTTTATTATTATTACTATTATTATTATTTTATTTATTTATTTATTTTTTATTTTTATTTTTAATTTTTATTTTAACATTTCTTCACTTTTAAATGAACAGTGTTAAAATATGGAAGAACGCCTGTTTGTATATATACTGTATATTTTATTTTCTTACTGAGTCAACATGTCCATTACATGCGATTAGCACGATTGTGGGTCCTGTTTTATTTGGTGAAAATAGCAATATGTAGGGGTATATCGTTTGTGCTGTGGGTTGCCTGGCTCATAGGGGCTGTCACGTTGGGGTGGTTCGGGCGGACATTTGGTGCCTAGGCCGTGTAGGGGAAAAAGATTTCACTTTCTGTCGTTTTAAGTAGTGTTAGTGGGGTGGTCTTTATGGCATGGGCATGTTGAAGTGATTTAGGCATAAGCTTTTAATGCACTGTATGTTGGTGAAGCTGAAGTGGTCTCTTATAATTCTGTTTAAGAATGGCATGGCACTGTTTTATTGTCTGTCAGTATTTTATGTATTTATATGTGTATTGTATGTACCATGATGAGATTGAAATAAACAATAAACATCTTTAGCAGCGTTCCATATAGCGCCAAAGAAGACACTCAGATCAGCCTGCGCAGACGCGCAGGCTGATCTGAGTATTCAATTGGCACACGTCAGAAGGTTCCTTATCCCTTGTCGCGGCCATTTTCGCGTGTAACGTAAACATTATGTAGGTATAACAAGAGCTGTCTTCAGACAGCATAGCTCGCCAGTAAATGTGTCTTGCCCTGTGACGATGGTATCATGGGAAGTGAATACCGGTAGTACTGAACAAAACCATTTGAATAATGCCTGTCATCGAAGGAAACGCAAACCTAATCCATCTGTGCTTCAAATATGAGCGATTAAAATATTCCTATGGTCGTGAGGAGGGTGGGGGTGGAAGGTATCATTAGATCTGTATGTTATCATTATACTAAAGAAAATCCCAGTATCTATCATAATACCAAATACATGTATTATCAAAATCTCTATATCATAATTCTAAATATAAACAGAATCTATCATACAGTCTGGACAATATGAGCTAACAACTACGTCAAATTCCGCGACCTTGACCTTTAGGTCATAGGCAAGGGCGAGGTTTTTGTTGAATAAAACTTTAGATCCATAAATGTCATCATACCATATGTGAATTCAATATTCATCTATAATACAAACTCTCAAACACTTGAACTCAAATTTGAACTCCGACACTGAAGTCGACGGAACGCCAAGGCCGGAGGTAGTGTGGACTTCGTCCGGGCAAGTCAAAAGGCCCCTTACAAACAGGTACTTTTGATGAATATTTGTTTGCATCAAGATAATATTTTTCAGCGGCAAATTTACGTCATCAGTCACATATTACTGAGGCAGCATGACCATAAAACAGCAGTTACCAAGGTTATGAATGAAGACGCGCATCATAGCTGTCACTCAAATAATAATAGGTTTCATATCAGGCTATCAGCTCCATCAAAAGAAAACATGACTTTAAGGTTTGCGACCAAGCAAACCACAAAATGGCCTGCCCACTACACAGGCTTGCGAGAATCTTGACAATTTGACTATAACAACTGGAGGTATTGTACTTTCCACGTTGCAAAAACAAAGGCGCTGATCAGACTGCGCGTCTGCGCAGTCTGATCAGAGCCTTTGTTTTTTTGCAAATGGCAAAAAACATGTTCTCTCGTTTTCTCACGCGGTGGCTCGTGTGTCCCAGAGATTGGATTTCATGATAAAATTTTAAAAGTACAAAGTAGTTTGAATCTGCCTGCAGTCTGTTACAAGGTGACGAGCCGGCTGTTCGGATTCGTGTCAACATCCGTTCTGCAATGCAAAATGCATTTCGCCAGGGCTGTCTAGTAATGGGTCCGATCTGGCAGCTCAGCTACTGTTTATTTGTCATTTTTGAAGTCCTCAATGAAACCCATAAATGAATTCGCGCACGCGAAGCTATAATATGATTTGGGATTTCCCATCGAAGGCTGCATATATGACATTCTATTGGTTTACGCCCCATCAACAACTTACATCTTACGGAGACCGGACCTCGGCTTAACCTCGATCCCATATGTCTGGAAATGCTCAGAATTGAACCCACGACCCCTGTTTGTTAAGATGAATAGCATAACCAATACAACGCGCAGGTTTTTGACTAAATATATACGAAATAAGAATTTATGCAATAAATAGTAACCAAGACTCACTGTCTCAGCCCATCGGGGCTTGGCGATATAGATTGGGCTGCATGGTGCTTCCAGTGGAGCTGAAACCGACCACAAACCACTTAGACGGTTAAAGCCTGCCCAGACAAAGTGGTGCGAGTAGGACCGTCCCTGCATATAAACCCTATTGGTTTGTTGGGACGGTAGGGCTTGAGGTGTTACTTCATCTTAATGTCGCGTAAAAGTCCCACAAAGTTGGAACTAAAACGTCTCCAAAACGAACTAAATAGTGTTGGCGGGGGCCTACAACCCCTTTCAAACAAGCCAGGACTCGGAAAACCGATGAGTTTCTTGCCATGATGGGATTCGAACTCACCTTTGACGCCTAAAAGGGGTTTTTCCTAGAACCCAGATGAGAAACAGTTAACCCACGACAACCGCTACCTTTGCAAACAGTGTAGATCTAGATCAGATGGCTTCTGAAGAATCTGAAGAAGCCATCTGATCAGGATCTTCACTGTTTGTCGTGCAGTTCGGTTCGTAAACTAAATGAATACATTTATCAAACAAGTTGAATGGTTGACAGTCAGCGATGGGTGTGGCTAAAATAATTCATTCAAGAGGATTAGGGTTTAGAGATAAATGTACGCTGTGTGTTTCAAAAATCGCCTTCAATAAGCCATTTTGTACCGGAAACCCCAAAACGGGTACCCTGGCAAACAGTGCAGGCCCAGATCAGACGCCGCAGAACACGGCGTCTGATCAGGGCCTACACTGTTTGCAAAAAGTTAAACTATTTTCCAAATAAATTTTAAAGACAACACAACCTGTCGCTCCTAAATTTTTAAATGGACTCCTGCTATGTATGTGGAGGAAGATTCCATTTAGTACAAAAATGGTTA
Source organism: Lucinisca nassula (assembly GCA_963580285.1). NCBI lineage: Eukaryota > Metazoa > Mollusca > Bivalvia > Lucinida > Lucinidae > Lucinisca > Lucinisca nassula. Next base: position 53,641,824 of record OY757025.1, on the reverse strand, counting down.
AAGTTGATACGATTCTAATGAGTGACCCAAATCTATCACTGAGAGAAAGAAAAACGAAAAGTTTAACTTCACCCTTAAACGGTTTAAACACAATACTACATTATATTGCAAGGCCCCACCCATCGGGGCTTGAAGAAATAGATCGGCTGCATGATGCTTCCACGCAGAGCTGAAACCGACCGCACACGAGTACTGGTAAACCGCTCAGAGGATATAAGTCTGCCCAGGCAAAGCGGTGCGAGTCGGAACGTCCATGCTTATAAACTCTATTGGTTTCATTGGGCGACAAGGCTTGAGATGTCATTTCATCTCAATGTCGGGTAAAAGTCCCACAAAATTGGAAGCGGCGTCTCCAAAATGAACTATACAGTGTTCAGTATACAGTTAAATCAACCACCAACGATTCTAATGCGCGGCCCAAATCTAGCAATGAAAAAAAATACGAAAAGTTAAATTTCATCCACCATGAAAGATTACATTAAATTCCGCTGATATGCTATACTAGTTATTATCGTCTTATCTAACTCGCATGAAACATTTTCATGTGAATAAATTGATCCCAACTACAATTACTGATTCGTGTAGGACATCGGATTTACATTTCCGACCAACAGCTGATCGTGCCTGCGCATAATGTAACAAAATTAGCATTTTATCCCAGACATATGGTTGACGATACGTTTCAGCCCTCTCTCTAGCTCTCTGGTGACAAAATACTTTTACATTAATGATTCGAAGTTCACAATTACAAATGGAAATTTGTACAATGGTTCCTACTCAGGAAAAGAGGGCCAAATGGAAGATTAGTATTATAGAACAAAATGTGTTACCCTCTATAAATAAGGTCGATTATTATTATTATTATTATTATTATTATTATTATTATTATTATTATGCAACATCTGTACGGAAGACAAGCCATTCAGAAAACGCACCCTTGCTCCACTCTCTAAGGGAATGAAAAGTTCTTGTTCCAATAACCGACCGCCACACACCCCACCCCGCCATTTTTAAACCGGGTCAATATAACAGGAAGGCTTATCGGTTGACATAAGAGTGGTCTCCCCTACCAAACATGGCGGAAAAGATATCAGACGTAGCCACTCCCCTTAAGAGATATGATTTATTGGATCATATGGAAGAAACCCTCAAAAATGACTTCACCGGATACAATGGAAGTCTTTTACATTCTCCTTTTAAATGTGGCAAGACAAGCAAAAACGTGTCTTCTCATCATGAAAAGACGCCTATATGACATTGACTCAACAGAAACCCCAATATTATGTACCACAGGGGTTTACAGGGGTATACGTTAATTTTCTTACTTCTGCTCAAAAACATATATATTGTGGGTACTCGTTAGAACCGCTCCCCAGTCTATATTTTGAACAGAATTATGAAAAATATATTTTTTAACATTTTTTTTTTTCATTTTTTTTTGTGATAAAATTTTCAATACATTTGTATAGGCATGTTTTCGTAATGATGACTTCACAGGATACAATGGATGTCTTTTGCTTTCTCCTTTGACAGACACATGTGTTAATCAGTTAAGACAAGTGAAAACGTGTCTTCTCGGTGAGATGGGCGTACAGCAAAACGTGTCTTCTCGGTGAGATGGGCGTACATCAAAACGTGTCTTCTCGGCGAGATGGGCGTACAGCAAAGCTGTGCAGGCTTAGTTGAGTTTTTGCTGTGCGCTATGCGGATGCCCGCTGCTACAGTCCTTTGGAAAGCTGGGTATACAGCGTGCTCCGTCTGTCGACCGAGGGATTTGTCCTATAACACATTTTTGCCTTATATGCCTATGACACATTTCGCCGATCTGTCCTGTAACACATTTTCGCCTAAATGTTCCATTACATATCTTTGCCTATTAGTCTTATGACACATTTACTTATGATACTTTTTCACTTATATGTCATGGCTTATGACACATATTCGTCTATGTCATACGACACATTTTTGCCTTTATAACCTATGACATACAGTAATGAAAATTCCTATATTAAGACCACTTTTGGGACTGTTCAAAAGTGGTCTTTAAGACCACTTTTGAACAGACCCAAAGGTGGTCTCAGTCTAGAGAACCTTGTATGCAGAAAACGCAAAGAAAGAATAACTGCGGCTTACTAAATAAGCTTTTATAAATAGAATTTTCTCAATTTTAGGTGGTCTTAATAGTGGAATTTCACTGTCCTACTACATATTTTTGCCACTATGTTCTACGACGTATTTTCGCTTTTATGCTACGACTCGTTTTCGTTTGACGCGGTCCACATTACTTTTAGTGCGCATGCATATTTTACGACAATGGTGTTAATATTTTCGACGGAAACAGCACCAGGAAATTACTTCCGAAAAACAGTGGTTGCGTTTTCATATGGGACGAGTATTCATTTCCTTTCACTGTTCTGTCATTCATAGTTCTTAGTATGCAAGTTTTTACTTATTCATTGTGTCAACATGTATCCATTTTTGGGTCGACTGGTTATCAATCGACCCAATCGACCTAAAGTGTACAATATTGCAGGCCTTAACTGCTACTAACACGTGACCATCAATGACTGTAGGTATTACGCTGTTGTTGTTCACGTGACTATAACTGACTGCAGGTCTTTCGCTGCTGCTGTCCACGTGACTATCACTGATCAACAATGTTAATCCTCGTGCAGATTAAAGGTCTTGTGTACTGACAACAAAGGCCAGCAAGTACCGGAAGGTGTTACTTACTCAAGAAATACCGTAAAAAATCCTAAAAAATAGGACACATTTAGGACTTGCTGTAATTCTCCTAAGATTCTGATGAATCTGTTTCACGCTCCAAAATGTGTAAACGGAATGGCAAACAGTGTAGACCCTGATCAGACTGCTCCAGATCTGGGTCTGCAGTTTGTTCAGTTTGTTTGATTTGAGGTTTAACGTCCATAAATGGTCATTTTTGGGTCGATTGTTTATCACCCCAAAGTTATAAGGGACTGTAAGTTTTTTCAATGCTGAAGCCCACGTGACTACCACTGGCTTGTCGGAAAACCAGGTAAGGGTTATTTATAGAAAATACACACACTTTTCTTATCAATGCGTAAGAGGATTATCAATAGAATCTAGACTGGAATACCTAAAATCAGACGCCGCAAAACGCGGCGTCTGATCATGGTCTACACTTTTTGCTTAAAAACTGAAATTTAAGGGTTAGACGAACCAGTTCAGGACTATTTTCCCACACCACCCTGAGACAAACGACCCACCAGTGCTGACAGTGATTAATTTTCTTATATACATTCTCTAGTACATACATTTTTAAATAGTATTTACAAGCTATTTAGAGAATATTTATTCGAACAACAAATATAAACGTAATTGTGTCGTATTAATTCAAATTCGTATGCAAACTGGTAAAAACGAGTATAAATACGTCGATCATCCACTGAAAAAAAAATGCTCGAAATATCATGTAAATTAACAGCACTGTATTCGCATAAATAATAAAAATGCTTTGATAGATTCACTGGCTTGACTTGACATTTACCTGATATGTTCAATGCAAAAAAAATCCATTTGAAAGCCATTAATCCTTGTGTGAACCAAATATTATCAGTGCAACGAGGGTCGTCCTGTAAGTTGTCGAGTTTTTATTTATTTATTCATTTATTAGTTTAAGGGACCAGGATTGATTTAACCCTTATTCTGCTGTTCACGACAACCCCTATCTTTGCAAACAGTGTAGATCCAGATCAGATGGCTTCTGCCGAAGCCATCTGATCAGGATCTACACTGCTTGACACTCAGTTTATGAATTTGTAGGAATGAATTACGTCAAGTAATCTGATTGGATCAAAGTCAGGAATGGGTATGGCTAAATTGAATATTCAACAGGATAAGGGTTAACTCCCTCTGCTACCACTGACCACAACGCTATGTGATTCCCAAGGATATAGATAACAAATTTTACTTTCAGTTAGTAATGAATTTAATTTAATTGAGTTGAGGTTTAACATCTCCGTCAACACTATTTAGGTCATTTTTGAGATTTACATTTTGTGGGACTTTTACCCGACACCGAGATGAAATAACGTCCAATGAAGACATAAGGCTTACATGCATTGAACGGCCTGACTCACACCACTTTGCCTGTGCAGGCTTAGTCTTTCTAAGCGGTTTACCAGTAACCATGTGAGGTCAGTTTCAGCTCTGCGTGGAAGCATCATACAGCCCAATCTATTTCTCCAAGCCCCGATGGGCGGGGGCGATAGGAAATAAAGAAAAAGCGTATTAATTTATGTTTGACCAGTCAAAGGCCATCAAACGCTAGAGTTATGTCGTTTTTATTCTCTTCTCATATATTTCAACCATTACAAATCTGCAATTACCAGATAATTACAATGCAATGTTGGAAAAATTATTTACACCTGAACACTTTGCTGACAAACGCGACAAACCGACAAAGCACCAGGCCGGCACACGCATAAAGTTTCTTCTCGTCTCGCCAACAAATATGTTCTATAAGTCTTCAGACATACAGTAGAACTTCGATGGCTCGAACACCGATGGCTCGTTTACCATGGATGTGTCGCACCCATTCTTGAGCCCCTAGCGAAATCCTCTACATAAGAAATAGTGGGGGATAATTAAGGAGACTTTAGTCTTTTATCTTGCAAATCTATGCTGTGTGTACTCATTAGAATCGCCTCGATGAGGCGATTCTAATGAGTACACACAGCATACATTTTCATTATAGAACACCGAAAATATGTCTAAAAGTATCTCGTTATGCCTCCTGACAGTAACCTCAGTGGCTCGAACTACCCCTGTCTCGAACAGATTTTCGAGGTCCCGAAGGTGTTCGAGCCATTGAAGTTCGACTGTAAATATTTTTCGCAACCGCGTATCAGAGGCTTCGCTTATGTAAGCTATGGATTACCCAAAGGTAACCCAGTGGCCTAGCAACAGATAAGATAAGCGTTTTGTGACAGCTCTTATTTCTCCATAAAAACCAATGAATTGGGTATTTATTAGAAAACTATCATTCCAATTATCACATTATATGTTGCCATCCAGTTGCTCTGGCAGTGTGTATTGGAGTTTAACGGCCCAGTCAACATTATTTTAGGTCATTTTGAGCCGGTCAGTTTACCTATCCGCAGTATTCCTGGGATAACCACAGTGCACATTATTTTGCCAGAAAGTATTCTCCAATGTCACAAAATACTTTTTCTCAGTTACCCCCTATATATATTGCATTGAAATGCATTGACCTGATAAAGATATGCTATCTCAGGTCAAGGGAGCTTTATCACGTCAACATGACATTGCACTTTTATAAATGAACCGGACCACAGAAAAAATGACATAAATGTTATTGCTATAGAAAAATGTAAAAAAAAATATCATAGGAAAAATATGGTCAGCTGATACAAAATATATCCACCTGTGGATTGTTCGGACGTACTGAGGACCATTGATAACTGATCGTAAATTGCTAATTTAAGGGTGTACAAGTGGGTAAACTGATAAATAGAATACCAGTTTCGAGTCATTTGATATAAAGTTTATAAGGCTCAGCTTCGAGAACGCATGTAGAATCGCTCGGCAAGCCTCGCGATTCTACAAGCGTTCTCGAAGCCTTGCCAGATAAACTTGATATCAAAAGACACTCAACTGGTATTCCCTCTATATATAATACCTTATTTGTTGCTATGACCATGCAGTTGTTGCTCTGGACGGGCTGTGATAATTGAGACACGGGCTAATCAGTGTCTTTGATGTTTGCACAGGTTTTATTGGAGGTTTTGTCCTGCTCTGGCTCAAATATCATTTGCAAAGCACAGCATTGTCCCCGTCAGAAATAGATTGGGCGGCACGATACGTCCATGCATAGCGAAACCAGTAATGAACCGATTAGAAGGTCTAAGCCTGCCCAGGCAAAATGGTGCGAGTCGGACGTCCTTGCATATAAACCCTGTCGGTTTGTTTCATCACAATGTCGGGTAAAAGTCCAGCAAAATCTTCTTCTTCCAATTTCGCCTTAGCCCGAGGAGGGGACACAGACAGTGTAAGGTTTTGCAGGTTGTAAGCCTACACAGTTTTCGTGTAATTGGGGTTCTTTAACCTACACAGGGAATTGCTCTCCCTACAAGGGTGGGGGGGGGGAGTGGGGGCGGGGGGGGGGGGGATGGGGCAGTTAACATACCGATCTGAAATGTGCAATTTATGATATTCATCCCTGCAAAAGAAGCCAATGGAACGTGTTGGGGTTCGGACACGTAAATTATCACCGCCGCCAGGGACTAATCCGGGGGCCTCTAGCATCATAGGCAAGTGCACTAAAATAGTGTTAGCAACGTCTCCAAAATGAATAGTGTTGACTGGGACGTTAAAAGAATCAGCGCTCTTACCCATAAGGCCGCGGAGGCCCGTGTATTGCGGATAATATGAGTTTCAATATTGAAAACTTGTATAATATCCGCCACAGCCATTCGTCCAAATTCTTTCTGGGCTATTGACTTTTAAGAATCTAAATAAAATTTATTTCGGGCAATTTGCACAAATTTGCATTATCCTTTTATCTTTACAATCGTTCCGTCCTATCGAATGACCTAATGTTGTCAGCTGATATCTTGTGTACTTAGAGGTCAATACGAGTGACCGTGAGAAACCCATTGACCATGTGAATTGAATGAAACCGTCAACAAAAGGTGAAAATGTTTAGCATGTTAAGATTTCCAATTTTCCCAAATTTGTCAGTAAGCCAAGCCATAGCCCCTAAAATGGTCTTTTGTGTTAGAAAGAAAATATCATTTCTTTTTCCTCCGGAGAGTTGAATGTTGTACTAATCTATAATCTGATAGATTAAATCAATAAATCCCAAATCGATCTATTCAATTCTTACAACCAATTAGACCTATCATCGATCAATCAAGCGGAGTATCATGTGACTTCTGAAACCTGTAATTTGTCCCTGAGACTGATGCTGAATCGATCACCATAAAATACACAGAATTAGACAATCGTTTCACATCAATCAATCAATCAATCAATCGATAAAGGCCATTTACATGTTTACATGTAGACGCGCTATCGCAAAAGCGGTGAGTGAACCGCGAGGTTTTCAGTTTAAGTCCCAACCCAACATGCACCACTATAAAACACTGACAGGGGTCTCGCACATACAGAATACACAGATCAGCTTCGTTCGGCGAAAACGTGTCTTAGATCGAAAGTCTCAAATTAGCTTGCTTACCCATTCAGGCAGAACACAGTCTATCCATTGTAAACTATGAGCATTTCGTTCAACGACCATCTAAACAGCGCATAGCGTAGACTCTGATCAGACTGCGCGAACGCGCAGTCTCATCTGAGTCTTCGCTAGGCGTACTCGTTTCGCTTGACGCGGCCCGGTTCCACACGTAGAATCAAGGTGTACCTGCAAACCTGAATATTTTCCACCGCTGAACTGAAACATTTATTTCTGTCCGTTCGCATGTTGGTTCGAGTGATAAGATCATTGATCGGTGAAGGTACGTTTTATCAATGACGTGACTGAAAATCAACATATTTGTTATTGATCGACCCCGTTCTTGTTGCAAGTCTTCCGCTCATTATTTATTTACTGGGTTGTAACTCAGCTAAAAGAGACCTTCCGTCTCAGGGAAAAAGGTCTAATCTATAATTAGTAGGTATGAAGATGCTGCGTAAAGGTTTAAAGTCTGCATCAACGAGAGATTTCGCTAAAGCGTGATGACAACGCGATGATGCATTCATATTTTCTTGTGTATGTCAATTCTCTCTCTCACTCTCACCGTGTGTGTGTATGTGCGTGTGTGTTCGCGTGCGTGAGTGCGCATGCGTGTTGAGAGAGAGAGAGAGAGAGAGAGAGAGAGAGAGAGAGAGAGAGAGAGAGAGTTCCTAGTGTATGAATGTCATATGACGTGCCACCAGTAACAATTCTGATTCAGAGAGAGAGAGAGAGAGAGAGAGAGAGAGAGAGAGAGAGAGAGAGGAAGAGAGAGAGAGATGACGTGCCACCAGTAACAATTCTGGTTCTATGAGAGAGGGAGGGGGTAGAGGTATGTTTACATCGTAAACATTTTCTACTTAGAGGTCATTGCCCCTTACATACATCTTTAAACAGACAATGTCTTTATCATTTTATATACGATAGGCGCAATTCTATATCTTATTCCAATCTTTGTTGTGACGTCAAACGATACAGAAATATACATGCTGATCCCTCCACTAAAAATTGCCCCAAAACACGGCAAATCCTGGTTCTTTCGAGAATTTTGCGATCTCGCGAAAAACAATAACAACAGAGACAACACTGTCTGGCTTACCCTATTCCAAATCTGTATAAATTCATCCATATTTTCCTATAAAATCCATGTTTAACCGCAAGAAAACGACCACACTATATATCGACCCACATTTTGTACACTACAATTGACAGAGTAAATTACTTTGTGTGCCGAATGATAAATTATAATACGGGGCAATAATTTGAGTCGAGCCACGGCAGAACAAAGTGACCCGTGCCACAAAGCGAAGACGATAACCAGCCAACACTTTGAGCTGCTGGTTAGCTGTTTCAACTTTCATGCAAAGGTCAAGACCAGCTAAAACATCTATTGAGCATGAATAAAAGATAATTCACAGTGCACAGTTGCGCAGGCTGATCTGCGTGTTTATCAATGCAGAAGTTTCGCTTTGTTCCGCCCTGATACTTCGTACAGCAGGTATTTTGTGGTTGGATCAGTAGAGATAATTTTACTGGCGCGCAGTCAGCTGGAAACACCATTGATTGTCACAACTGTCAGTCAAATGATTATTAGTGGGCGGAGCCTACTGGCTCACTGGATGAGTTGAACTTGGGACGGTTCCAACTCGAAAGGTCGGGAGCGAATTAAATATTCCCATGAGCTGAAACCTGGAGTGGAGTTCAAATAAGGACAATACAATGTATTTAGAATAGACAAAACTTTGCACTCAAAAATCTGTGTCCTCGCTGACTCGAAAGGCCCACAAGTTTCTACTTAATAAACTTTGTGTAACAATGCTGATAAGCGAGTTCTTGTTTGATCTTAAACAACGTTAAAAATAAAATGAGCCCCGCCAAGCGAATTTGTGTCTTCGAGCATTCCGTCATGACAAATTTAACTGCGCATGCCCAGCCATTCAGAGGGGCCAGTGATATGGCTTTCTGTCTGAAGGTTCCTCTTGATTCACTGCTTATATGAACGAGCAGCGAAGGTCCTGGCGAGACTGCGCGGATGCGCAGGCTCGCCTGAACCTTCGCTGCTCGCATAGGCGATAAATACCAAAATCGCTTGACGGGGCCCAAATAATAACCCATTCTTAACGTCTCAACATGTGTACCTTGAGTCTACAGAGTTTAAAAGGTTAAGCCTTACTTTGAAAACAGTGTAGATCCTGATCAGATGACGCCATCTGATCAGGATCCACACTGTCATTCAGCTAGCGAACTTGAATGACTACATTATATCAAGTACTTTGATTGGCTGTTATACAGACACAGAAATGGGTATTGCTAACTATTCAGCAGGAGAGGGTAAAACTGACGTGAACAAGAAATGGACGAATCCAGCTGTGCAAAAGCGTCAGCGGGGTATGCAAAAGCATGTGAAAGTACGCTTCAAAAATGCACGATGTTTCTTTGAAACACAGGTTTAATCTAAAAAATAAATGCTATACTTTCTCCGAGGGCAACAAGGGGTGTAGCCGGGAGTTGTGCAATTTTTGCGGTTCCATACCTGACACTTTTTAGAGAAAATTCGGATTTTCCTTATGATACAAATATAGGTAGCGTAGCTCACTAGAACCACTTAATTGAGCTGGTTCTGATTAGTATCCACGATTTATGCTTTGGGTCATAAATACAGCCCAAATTCAAAGTCTCGAACTTCGAGAAATAGTTAGTTCTAGCCACTGACTGTTTAATCATAGTGTTAGGCCATCAGACATAAGATATAACTTTTTTCGTGTCCCTTTAAAATATAGGTATGTCGTGTGTACTCATTAGAATCGCCTCAAAGAGGCGATTCTAATGAGTACACACGACATAAGTTTCAAGGTAAGATAAACGGTCTCCCTTATGCATTACACAATGGCAACAAGTCCCATGTTAAGAAAACCCGTCTAAACCCCACTTAATACGTACAAAGAAAACTGGAGTTTACAGGAGTTTACATTATGTTTCGTATTTCTGCTCCAATGAGGCGGTTCTAACGAGCACCCACAACCTATGTTTACAGTATAAATGAGAGAAATATCACAGATTTTCATCAGAAAATCATTCTGGAGATATAAAAAAAATGCACTATGTCGCTCGGGTATATTATCGTAATGATAACCCGAAATATATCAATAACTGCAGTTATGCGAACCTTTGCCGAGGTTCTGAAGAACTTGTTCGAAACAGCAGTGGTCAATGAGCCATTGGCATTCGAGTTCTCGAAGGCGAACTGTAATATTAACAATGCATAACCTAGAAAATCCCAATTCTCTAGCTTCAAAAACTGCATTTTTATTTTCTTATTATCCGAATATTGTACAATACTATAATGTTATCAATCAAGTAATTTCGTATTGGCCCAGATACAGGTCCGAGGTCTGCTGCATTGGCCCTGACCGAGGACCTGTAACTGGGTCAATACAAAATTACTTCATAAAATTTTATTAATTGACAAAAAAACATTTTTTTTACCTCACTTGACCTCAGTTAATATTGGTTGACCTGGTGTTAATATGGATGACCTCTGATCAACACATGATAGTCAATTAATAAAAAAAGTCTTACTACACAAACAGAACATTTCTGCAAAATGATGAAATAATGTTATTGGGGGGAAACGTCAAAAAGTGTATCATTATTTGCAACGCAGCTGCACATTACAGCTGTCAGTGATAAATTATTTTCTTCATTTATCTGTTTTTATCTACCAACCCAAATTTTTATCTACGTGTATAATGATATTTTAATGTGTCTGCATATATGTACGGTAAAATTCCTATATTAACCCTTATCTTGCTGAATATTCATTTAAGCAACACCCATTTGTGTCTATTAACCAATCAAATTACTTGATATAATTTATTGCTACAAATTTATAAACTGAATGCCAAACAGTGTAGATCCTGATCAGATGGCTTCTTCAGAAGCCATCTGATCTGGATCTACACTGTTTGCAAAGATAGGGGTTGTCGTGAACAGCAAGATAAGGGTTAAGACGAACAGTCCTAAGGTGGACAGTATATGCAGAAAACACAAAGGAAGAACAACTGTAGCCTACTAAATAAGCTTTTATACACAGAATTAGCCTTAGTTTTAGGTGGTCTTAATAGCGGTAGGTGGTCTTAATAGTGGAATTTTACTGTAGTTTTATGTGGTTCGGGTAAGGAACTAAATAAGCCCACTGAAAGCCGTAACAATCCACTGACAATTCAGAAGTACAGCACTTTGAAAACATGTTAACAAAAAGAGAAACTTGGAAATTTGTATACATGAACAAAAATGCTATTTTCAAACCAAATTTTGGAGCCTGATGCATGATGTGGTCACAGGTGTGTATACTGAATGAGTACCTCTTATGAGGCAACAGGCAAAATATGGAAGCAATCTACTTAAGAATAAAGCAGACATCGCAATTTCGAAAAAAAAAAATGTTAACCAAAAGGTAAATCGAAAATAAATGTTAAGGTCGAAAAAATGGTAATTACCACCCAAATTTGGGCCATGGACTTATATGAAAGGGGTCCCTCCAATAAAGCAACTTTCCTAATATGAAAGCAATCCACTCAAGAATAAAAGTACTACATCACTTTGAAAGAGGTTAACCAAAGGGTGAACCTTGGACATCACCACCCCCGCCCGGCCTCCCGTCCGTCCGTCCGACGCCCGCCCGCCCGTCCGTCCGGACATCGCTATTCTAAAGAACGGATTAAAAATTAAAAAAAAATGTCCAAAAATGTATCATTATTTGTTTATTATTTCCGCTCAATTTTAGAATAAGGGTTTTCATGTTTTTCTTATTTCTACTAAAAATAATAAGTCACGTTACAACCACTTCGCAGAGGCGCTTCTTAAAAGCACTAAGAGGATCTTTCAATGTATCACGTGAACAAGTTCGTGAAATGAACACACCACGAAAGAGAAAATTGGGGTTTACGGTGGTAAACATTATTTTTCTTATTTCTGCTCCAACACATGGGTTGTCGGTACTCGTTAGAACCGCCTCATTGAGGCGGTTCTAACGAGCATCTACAACCTATGTTTGGAGTATAAATCAGAAAAAATATTAAGGATTTTCACCAGAAAATTAGCCATTTTTAAGATGTGAAAACATGCACTATGTCCCACGTGAATTATTGTAAAGGTTTGAAGCCCAAATATTGCGGGTGGAAGTTTTACCTGAAAATATTCTACAGTTGGTCGGTATAGGTTATTTTCCTAGTATCTTATTTGTATCATTTTCAGTTTTGTTCATTAAACGCTACACACAAGAATAATGCATGTAGATGTAGTTGAGAATGCTAAGCACTACTTCTTACCATGCATCAAGAGTATAAACGGTATTTCTGTACTGTTTCTACTGATAGATTAAAATGACAATTTGATACAGTATCCACATTTTTCATCACTTTACAACCAATCTTTGATCAACGTCGAACTAACATCGATTCGATGTTTAGTTTGTTTGTTTGTTTGATTTGAAGTTTAACGTCCCTGTCAACACTGTAAATGTCATTTTGAAGACGTTGCTTCCAATTTTGTGGGACTTTTACCCGACATTAAGATGAAATGACATCTCAAGCCATGCCGCCCAATAAAACCAATAGGGTTTATAAGCATTGACGGGCCGACTCGCATCGCGTTGTCTAGGCAGGCTTATTTTTTATTTAATACTCAGGTTATACATCAATATAACAACATGAGGGTTAATATTATAACATGGTATACATATCAGTGACTCGATGACAATCGAGATTTGGACACAAGAGTCTCCGCATATACGTACAGTGAAAATTCAATGGCTCAAAACCGATGGCCCGCTTACCATAGCTGGTTCTAACCCGCCCTTGAGCCCCTGTGGAATTCTTTCCGTAGGACCTGATAAGATATTGTTAAGATATTTAATTATGAAAGGTTTGTTGGGTATACCCATTAAATTCTTCTCGATGAGGCGATTCTAATGAGTACACACAGCATGCCTTTATTTTATATAACCCCTATGCCACTACGAATAACCCTCAGGGGCTCGAACTGTCCCTGTTTCGGACAAATTTGTATGGTCCCAAAGATGTTCGAGACTTCGAAACACCATTGTACGCATTTAAATTTTTTGGCCACATCTAATACCACTATATCACCGCTACGCCTTCCTTCACAGGTTCGTTATAGTCTAGGCGGATATATGGCGTCATAAATTATAACAGTACAACCTGTGAGGTAGACTAAACCTCGACGTGTAACGTGGAATTAACGTAGAGGGCAAAATATAAAGTTTCATGAAGCGGTTTAGATGCTAATGCTAGCACAGCCAGATTCTTGTTCTCATAATGCACACTGCAAATATTTCAAAAATTATTAATAGCGTTTACTGGTGCGTTTCTTTTTTTATGATATCAATAAATTTGCATAATTTTCTTAATTCCATCACATTTGTTTCGTTCATTAAAGTGCTAAATTTCTGTATATTTGGATTTCTTATGTAATATGGCTTAATGTATTTATATCGCTGGTCTTCAAAAAATTTACACTTCAAAATATAATGGTACTCGTCGCCAACGTCGTCGGTACAAAGCCTGCAGATTCTCTCATTTAACGGTGTGCTATTCCATCGCCCAGTCTCAATAGGAAGGCGGTGGTTTCTTGTCCGATAAGAAGTCAAAATGCGACATTGCCTGTTCGACAGAACAGAGAAATATGTATTCATTTCGAATTTATCTTTAAAAATTCGATAATTTATACTACTTGAAGACTTGTCTACCAACGAATTCCAGTTTTGGAGGTATTGGTCTTTGAGCTTTTGATTAAACGCTTTTATAAACCATTTGGAATTTATCTGGGTGGGAGAATCCCAAACGTTTTTAAATCCGTTTGAACATACTATTTGATTTATGTGACTTAGCCATTTCGACTTGCATGTTCCGTTTTTATTTAAACAATAGACAATATCATATATTGATGCTGCTATATCATTTTTGGCATTCACATCACTTACTTTAGTCCAGAAGGACACAATTCTGCTTTGTATGTCGATAGAAAGTGGAAATGTACCTAATTCTCCATACACCATAAAAGAAGGAGTTGACTTTTTCAAATTTAGAATTTGTTTAAAAAACTTGAGCTGCACTCTTTCGATTACATCTAAATTCCCAAAGCCCCAGATCTCGCATCCGTATAGCAGTATTGGTTTTATGACTTTATTAAAGAGAAATATTAGCATGTCTAATGGGAGGTCAAGAGTTCGAATCTTACGTTGCAACGAAAAAAGGGCAACGTTAGCTTGTTCGGCGATATACTTTTTAGCCTTTGCAAAAGAGCCATTATGGGATAACAGGATCCCTAAATATTTGTAGTCGTTTACTATTTCTAGTTCCTGACCTTTGAAATAAAAGTTGAGACTAGAACATCTGCTTCTTGAAAAGACCAACATGTTAATAAATTTCATATTGAACCTTAGCATGGGTGTCGCATTTTATGACTTTTATTTTTATTTGTATCATTATTTTTTTCTTGTCAGTAAAAGTTGTATTGCATGTAAATTTTTAGTTAAATTGAGGACTCAATTTCTTACTAACTTGGGTTGTGTGATGCCAACCGTCGTAGGCAATTTTGCTTCATCGTCCAGAGAGAGAGAGAGAGAGAGAGAGAGAGAGCGAGCGAGCGAGCGAGCGAGCGAGCGAGCGAGAGAGAGAGAGAGAGAGAGAGAGAGAGAGAGAGAGAGAGAGAGAGAGAGAGAGAGAGAGAGAAAGAGAGAGAGAGAGAGAGAGAGAGAGACAGACAGACAGACAGACAGACAGAGGGGGAAAAAGTTTAGTTATTTCATCATTCTATTTATTCATTTTGATTGAAATGTAAAAACTTGAAATACCAACAGAAATCAAAGAAGAAACGAGGTGGTCTGGTTGTGTAAATTTTATCGCCCATCTAATCTAATGCATTAAGGAAATGATTAATGAAAAATCTCTTTCAAAAACGTAACGCGTTATCAATAAATTGTGAAGTATTTTGCAGCATGTGCATAAAATATAGATGGGTGTGTTTGATTTCGCTGGAAATTGTTGTGAATTATCTATAATTTATCAGCCGTATGTTCGTAGGAAGCAGGGTTGCTAAGCAACAACGGATGCCGTAAAATAATCTTTACCATAAACCGGTCGAAATACGAAGGAAAGATTCAAACCCATTAAAACATTGTTGAGCAACATTTCGTAATATTATTTGCAAATGCTAAATACGACAATTAGCGCCATAAAACCTAAAGCAAATATGGACATAAGAAGTTATTGTCCAATAAAACTTAAATAATTCAACGCCTCTACCATGTACATATAGATTTTCATGACACTAAAGATTTTGACAAATATTTTCTACGCATGAAGATCAAATTACGTTTCCTGTGTCAGGAAAACATATTTTCTTTTTATTTTGAGAGTTATTTATGAAACCGAAATTATCTCAAACTGCAGTAAAAGAAATACCCGATATGAATACAGACATGCATTTTTGTTTGATATCAATCGCTGCAAAATATGTCAGTTCAATTCATTACTGTGTTTTATTCGAGTGATAGAGACATGAGGTGCGATAATGATCATAAAGGCGAATATTCCAAAGTATTTATGCCTGCACGCGCTCGACATTATCAGATGAAAATATCCGATTGCTACTCACGCGGAGCACCTCCCTCTTTTTTTCTACAGATCAGAGGATTAAAACAATATTGAGTGACTGGTTTTAGAATCGATGCTGACAAACTGTAATAACAGTATCTTTTAGCATTAATACAGACCGTGATGCATTCAACCTTTATCATTCAATGTCACACTGAAGCTTTAAGTCGAACAATGACAGGGTTAAATGCAGGCATGCTGGGGAATAAGGCGTAATTAGAGAAAATTTCATATTTCTACAATTGCAGAAATTACAAATTATATTCAGACAGTGTATCAAATCTTGTTAGGCAGCACAGCAGTATAAGAGAGAGAGAGAGATTTGTTTGATTTGAAGTTTAACGTCCCCGTCAACACTGTAAAGGTCATTTTGGAGACGTTGCTTCCAATTTTGTGGAATTTTACCCGACATTGAGATGAAATGACATCTCAAGACCTGCCGCCAATGAAACCAATATGGTTTATAAGCATGGACGGGCCGACTCGCACCGCACTGCCTGGGCAGGCTTAGATCCTCTAAGCGGTTTACCAGTACTCGTGTGCGGGTCGGTTTCAGCTCTGCGTGGAAGCATCATGCAGCCCATCTATTTCTTCAAGCCCCGATGAGAGAGAGAGAGAGAGAGAGAGAGAGAGAGAGAGAGAGAGAGAGAGAGAGAGAGTTTTACGTCTCACCAACAACTAGGGTCATACGGAGACAGGACTTCGGTTTAAAGAAGAGAGAGAGAGAGAGAGAGAGAGAGAGAGAGAGAGAGAGAGAGAGAGAGAGAGAGAGAGAGAGAGAGAGAGAGAGATTTACTCGTAAATCGCCGTCCGTTTTAATATTGTATGATAATGATTTCTACATGTAATTGCACGACCCACAAAAAAGCGACCGACTGAAGTCGGTTGATTTTCTAAGAGTGCCCTAAAATCACCGTGTCATTCTGTCATTCTGTCAGTCTGTCTGTCCGTCCGTAACCCGTTTGTGAAAATTGGTGATAGTGACTTAACCGCTTGGAATATTTAAACAATTTTTGGCATACTGATAGATATCAATTAGATCTAACCAATGAACTTGGGAATTATTACATTCCATTTAGTATAGCCTCGCCGAGGCGAAAAATGTGAAAATTTTCGAACTGCTTCTCCTCGGAAACCATTGGGCCGATTGAAGTCAAATTTCATATGGAGCCTCTATGGGATGGGGGAAACCAAAATGTGCTCATGGGGTCCAGGTCACATGACCAAAATGGCCGCCAAGCCATATATGGTCTGTCTCTCTGTCCGTCCGTTTGTGAAAATTGGTGATAGTGACTTAACCGCTTGGAATATTTAAACAATTTTTGGCATACTGATAGATATCAATGAGATCTAATCAATAAACTTGCGAAATATTACATTCCATTTAGTATAGCCTCGCCGAGGCGAAAAATGTGAAAATTTTCGATCTGCTTCTCCTCTGAAACCGTTGGGCCGATTGAAGTCAAATTTCATATGGAGCCTCTATGGGATGGGGGAAACCAAAATATGCTCATGGGGTCCAGGTCACATGACCAAAATGGCTGCCAAGCCATATATGGTAAAAACCCTTCAAAAATAGTCTTCTCCCGAACCACTGGGCAGATTTCCACGAAACTTGATAAATAGCATCTGGGACGTAGGCCCATCATAAATTGCTAAAATGGTGACCCTGGGTTGACCTTGACCTTCTTTGTGCCTAGGTCAAACTTTGACACATATGCTTTTGTATTGGAAAAGTGAGAATGCATTTTATCCTGCAAACGATTCAGAATACATTACTAAAGTGTAAGATATATTTTTGCTCCTTACGATAAGGCGCATTTATTGGGGAACCGTTGTAGGTCAAGGTCACATGACCAAAATGGCCGCCATACGCATATATAGTAAGACTAATAAAGCTGAAAGCATCCGGCGGGTCAATACTTTGTTATACTGGACATGCTTTATCCCCCCTTTTTTGGTGAGTGTGGTGGTGGTGGGGGGGGGGGGGGGGGGCTACCAGCAAACAGTACAGACCTAGATCAGACGCCACGGAACGCGGTATCTGATCAGGGCATTCACTGTTTGCAAAAATCAGCCATTTTTAAAGCACTCAACATAGTACCCCTAACAAAATGGACTCCTGCTATATATATAAGTTGGGTGGTTCCATTCGGTACAAATGGGTTACATATACAGGCTGCATGCAATTAGTGCACTCGCAACTAATGTGCGAGGTACATTAAAATTCCACCAGAATTTAAGACTAACTCTGCTTTTAAAATATTTATGGGAAGGTTTCAGTCATTCTTGCTTTGTGTTTTCTTCACCTAGTTTCTCCTATAAAGATATCACCTTTGGGACTGTTCAAAAGTGGTCTTACAAACCACTTTTGAACAGTCCCAAAGGTGGTCTCTTTACAGGAATTTTACTGTACAGAGGACCCGCGTTATAACCACAATACTTGTTCCCTGTTATTGTGCCGTTATAATGAATATGCCGAATCCCAGTTAGGAGTATGATAGGTTATAAAAGTTTTTTTCCACATCATTACTCCAAGAAACAAATGTTATAGACATTTGTTAGAATCGCCTCGGTGAGGCGATTCTAACAAATATCTTTAACATTTGTTTCTTAGAGTATTAAATTACAAGAATCTTTCATGACTATGGGTTCGATTTGGGCATTTCATACCCGAGGGAAGCCCGTGTCGCTCGGAATCGAGGCTAAGCCTTAAGCTAAGAAGTCATTCCATTGAAATTGCCGTTATAACGCGTTTTGCCGTTATAACGAATGTCGGTATAACGCGGGTTGACTGTATATATGAATATGAGACTGAGCATCAGTGTTATTACTATTCTCCAGTGACCAATGTTTGTCCTGACACTTTTACAATCAGTTAAATTCCTCCTATACTGTCAATGGTATCACAGATCACCCGCCCTCACACCCTCCTCCCCATATCATTATAATAACGCACCTGTCTGCCAGTGTCTGGCATAGTACAATTTTTCCTATCTCCCAAATGATGAAACATTTGTGAATTTTTCTTATTTGTACTTCAAACATAGGATGTAAGTGCTCGTTAGAACCGCCTAAATCTTGGAGCAGAAATAAGAATACCCTTTAAACCCCAGATTTCTCTATATAAAGTGGGGTTTAGAGTGTGTTCATAACACGGACTTGTTAAGAAGATGTACATCGTGTTTCAACAACGACCCTTGTTCTGGCAACCACGTTAGTTTATCGATTTTATTTATTTATTTATCACAACTACATTTACTGATTAATAATAATAATAATATTATTATTTTTATATTTTTTTCTGACAACATGAAAATCGAATTAGGCAATATGCAAAGACATTTCTTAAAAGTTTTGGCTGTTCGTATAAATCCTCGCAATTTTCCGGGGAAAATCGATGCTGAAACATAATCCAGGATGAAAAGCCTAAATTAAGACGGCAATATTTTCCATTAGCCGAAGGATCTGTTAAATCAACTTCATATTCAATTAACATTCAGTGCCCTATTATCATTCAGTGGCTGGTTTCTCTCATCAAACTAATGACAGCTTTTATGAGGATGAAATTTACCGAAATAGTAACGTGACCTTCAATTCGTGAAAATGGCGATGACGTCATCTTTATCAGAGACGGCAGTCTCGAGACCCCAGCGCAAGATTACGGTTTTCGTGTGGATTTACAGCACGACATGTCACGAAACTACACAAGAAAAAGCCTTTAGCAATCGCCAAACGCTTTTAATAATCTCCAAACGCTTTTAGTAACCGCCAAATGGTTTTAATAATCTCCAAACGCTTTTAATAATCTCCAAACGCTTTTAGTAACCCCCAAACGGTTTTAATAATCTTCAAACGCTTTTAGTAATCTCCAAACGCTTTTAGTAATCTCATAATGCTTTTAATAATCTCCAAACGCTTTTAATAATTTCCAAACGCTTTCAGTGATCTCCAAAAGCTTTTAATAATCGCCAAACGCTTTTAGTAACGTCCAAACGGTTTTAATAATTTTTCAAACGCTTTTTAGTAATCTCCAAACGCTTTTAGTAATCTCACAACGCTTTTAATAATCTCCAAACCCTTTTAATAATTTCCAAACGCTTTTATAGTTGTCTCCAAATGCTTTTAACAATCTCCAAACGCTTTTCTTCAAATGCGCATACGCAGCCATTTTAACCTTTTTTGTACCAAATGGAATCTTCCTCCTTATATAAAGCGGGAGTCCATTGCAAAATTTAAGGGTGTCAGGTTGTGTTTTCTTCAAAACTTATCTGGAAAGTGGCTGAACTTTTTGCAAACAGTGTAGGCCCTGATCAGACGCCGCGTTCTGTGGCGTCTGATCTGGGTCTGCACTGTTGGCCAACTACCCGTTTTGGGGTTTTCGGTACCAAATGGGTTAAAACTGCATGCTGTGCGAGCGGCGAACGCTCCGACCCTCTGTCGGTCGCCTATATTTTTTCCTGATCTGACTTGTTTCATCTTGTTTCATCAAAGTTCTACAGTCCGTGCTTATCTTATGTGTATTAACCTTTAACGTCACAGCAAACAACTGTGGTCATGTCGGGAGGTCAATTATCGTGACCTCTCTTTTCAAGGGTAAGCGGCTAAGCAATATTTTTTTGCAATGCATTTGCATGTAACTGAATAGCGGTTTTTCTGGAATAGCAAAAGTGGAAATATCCACTAATTCAGGAACAAATGTTTTTACTTGTTCCGGAAAAACGAACCTACTTTTGGAAAACATGTCCATGTGACATGGTGTCAGAAATAAATATTAGGTGTAATTTTAATATCTTTCTTATTTTTTCTTTCAACATAGATTGTGGTGCTCGTTAGAACCGACTCAATTTGGCGGTTCTAACGAGTAGACACAATCTATGTTTTTGAGCAAATATAAGGCAGTTAATGGATACCCCGTAAACCCCACTTTTCTCTATGTAAAGTGTGGGGGGGGGGGGTCTTCGTTTCACGGACTTGTTTTTGGTATGAGACCTGCTTAACACCCGAAAATTACTTTTGTTCGACTTGTAATATCATGCTCTTTTAATAAATTTCCCCGTAAAATTCGCTTATCGGGGAAGTGAGATTAACAGGGGTTTGCGGTATAAGTGAGTTTTGGAATTGCTGTTTCAGGGCAGACTTTGCACACTATTTTAAAATCAAAGCACTGACAGGACTGGTGGGCCGATTGTCTCACTGAGTGCAGATTGGGAAAATGGGCCTGAACGGGGACTTAGACTGTTTCGTTTAACCCTTAAATTCTTGTACTGTAAGCAAACCGTGTAGAACCTGATCAGTCACTGCTTTTATATCGCCTGTGACCCTAAAGTTCCTGTACTGTAAGCAAACAATGAAGATCCTGATCAGACGCCGCATTCTGCGGCGTCTGATCTGGGTCCACGCTGTTTGCCAAGCCCAAAACCATGATTCCAGCCCAGATTCTACAGGTAACCTTTCGTGCAACCCGCTGACCTTACTGCGATAAAACTGCCGCAAATAAGTCACATGGATTTCGATAGTCACGTGGACAACAGCGCGAATTCAGTTTCTGTCCTTTATAACTTTGGGACGATTGTACAATCTAAAAATGACACCAGCCTTTCATGAATCAGCAGAATGGTAGGCTGGCCGCGGTAATTATTTCACGATCAATCTCCACGAAACAATACTGTCGGACCAATGCCACCGGACCTATACTCGGACGCGTAACGAGATCGGCCACCGGATAGGACGGCTATGACAAATTTCGTTGCTCGTATTCACCTTATTTGCATTAATCTGCTGGTTCCTAGTCTGAAGGTTATCAGTGTTGGAAAAACAGGTAACCAGACCCCCCTGACCTTTCAAGGTCAGGGGGGTCTGGTTACCTGTTTTTTTTTCTCCATTATTGACAGTGTGCAAGCTGGGAGCCAGCAAATAATGCAAATATGGTGAATAGGGCCTATTGTTAGGTTTTTCTCTGTCCGGACCGAGATAACAAATCAACATTACGATTCTCATTAAAAATTCACGATTCATTTTCTTGAGCTCAGTTCCAGGCGGAAACTCATCTTCTTGCGCCACAGAACAATGACAACCTTATAACCGCCATCTTTTATTCCCTAGACGGGTTTGACGGTTTTCATTCCCAATCAAGCTTCCAAATAACACTGATGAATCACTTTCGCTAATGGGTCGATTCGAGATCAGAAACCACCAGAAAAGTAATTGAATCTGCAGTTTTTCTTCCAATGAATTTCCTCGTCTTGAAGGATCGCTACCGTGTTCCCGTCCAATTAGGGAATGATAAAACATTCATTTGTGGAAAATCAATAGAGCATTTAAAGGAAAAACAGTAAAAACGAAGAATAATTGGAAATCCAAGCTTGAAAGAAAAGATAGATAATCTTTTACTAGTGCCAGACTGACTAGGTCTGGTAGACTAATCAACGCATACTAGTCGTCACGTTAACAATTCCGTGTAATGAATACTCCATGTAAACCTCACTTTATATGACAAAAATGGGGTTTACAGGGATTAACATTGTTATATTTTTTTTTCTTTTTGTTAAAAACATAGATTGTTGGTACTCGTTAGAACCGCTAACGAGCAACAACAATCTATGTTTGCACCAAAAAATAAGAAAAAGACGCCATGAAAAAAAAAAAAAAAAAAAAAAACTATGAAAAAATGCAGAATGTCACACGGGTGTGTCCTCGTCAAGTGCATCCTGGTATAGTTTGGCACGCACGCAAGATGCGGATTTCATCTGGTTGCAAAGATATGTTACGGGCCCCGCCCACCATCGGGGCTTGAAGAAATAGATAGGCTGCATGATGCTTCCATGCAGAGCTGAAACCGACTGCACGCGAGTACTGGTAAACTGCTTTGAGGATCTAAGCCTGCCCAGCAAAGCGGTGCGAGTTGGACCGTCCATGTTTGGTAACCCTATGGTTTCATTAACCATAGGGTTGATAATGTCATTTCATCTTAATGTCGGGTAAAAGTCCCACAAAATTGGAATTGACCTATGCAGTGTTGACGGGGACGTTAAACCGCAAATCAAACAAACAGACAGACACACTTTTATGTCTTTGGCCACAAAGACAATGAGTGCCATTGAGACAACTACAGTACAATTCCGCTATTAGGACCACCTAACATTGAGACTATTTCATGTCTGAAAAACATATTTTTAACTTTTAGGTTTACTTATTCTGCGTTTCCTGCCCCCAGTGTCCTCTAGTAATAGACCACCTTTGGGACTGTTCAAAAGTGGTCTGTAAAACCACTTTTGAACATTCCTAAAGGTGGCCTTAATATAGGAATTTTACTAACAATCTGCTCTTGACAGGAGCAATACTGTTTGTCATTCCGGTTTTTGTTTATTTGATTTGAGGTTTAACGTCCCCGCCGACACTATATAGGTCATTTTGGAGACGTTGCTTCCAATTTTGCCGGACTTACCAGACACCGAGATGAAATGACATCTCAAGCCCCGCCGCCCAATGAAACCTATAGAGTTTACATGCACGGACGGTCCGACTCGTACTACTTTGTCTGGACAGGCTTATCCCTGCTAAGCGCTTTACCAGCACGATTTCAGCTCTGCGTGGAAGCACCATGCAGCCCACTCTATTTCTCCGAGCCCGATGGGCGAGGGCCAAATTTGACATTCCGGTAATGACATATATATTTTCGAACTCAAAGATGCAAGAAGTCAGTCCAGAAAGCTCGGGGTCGATTAGGTTAAATTCTGAATTAGAAAAATGGAAATCCGAAATGATTAAGAAACAAAGAAAAGAATAAATCTTTTAACCACATAAACATGGTATAATAAACCCCTCATAAACTTCGACATCATTAATCAAAACTGTTACAGTATCAGAGAAATGAATATATATTAGTATTTACCCCGTGGCCCCCTATGACGAACCGCCGCTGTATGTAACACACACGAATAATAGCTTTATTTACTTCAGGATATTTTATGATTGACTTGTTTATTTTTACGAGATCAGTACAAAGGTGAATGAACAGGCAGAGATACAAATATCCTGTATTGTCTAATCGTGACATCATTACAGAAAATGATGCCAAGATTAGATAATACATGAAACATTTACCTTATTTGCATTATCTGCTGGTTCCTAGTCTGAAGGTTATCAGTGTTGGAAAAACAGGTAACCAGACCCCCCTGACCTTGAAAGGTCAGGGGGGTCTGGTTACCTGTTTTTCCAATATTGACAATGTGCAAGCTGGGAGCCAGCAAATAATGCAAATATGGTGAATAGACACAGGGCTAACACACCTATGTCATATAATGATTTTTTAGTGGCGTAAAAAGAATTTTTTTTCGATATAAATTTCCAAAGCAGATCCTCAGTAGATTGTTGGTGGTCGCTAGAACCGTTTCTTCAAGGCGGACTAACCTACATTCGTTCACCCTCAGTCCATGTTTTTGAGCAGAAAATATAAATTAAAATAAACATATAAAATATAATGATTTGTTTCAAGTACCCGCGCAGTGTATGTTTGGAAGATACGAAAGGAAATATATCAGATTTATGCAATTTTGACTGGCCATACAAGATAGAATTATAGCAAACGGTATATTATCCATATGAAAAACGAACCCAAATCTCCTATCCTGTTGGAACGGGCCTCCGTGGCCTAGTGGTTAAGAGCGCTGACTCTTGATCATTAGGTCTCTCACAGCTGTAGTTCGAGCCTCGCTCGGGTCACATGTGAGACGCCAAGTTCTGCAACGGAAGCTCAGGTGGTTTTTCTCCGGGTACTCCGGTTTTCGCCCACCTCTGTTTAACGATCGGCTCGATATGAGTGAAATAATCTTGAAAGGGCCGTAAAACCAAAACCCACCCAAAAAAAAAAAAATATCCTGTTGGTTTTGTTTGCCATATACAAAAGCGGTTAACGTGCACAGTGCACATCTGACAACTGCTCTTCTTGAATCAACGGAAATGAGAGAATCACCGTATCAAAGATTTCATGACTTGAACAATCTTCACGAAAGAAGGCCTCAGACCATGGCGCATGTATCGAACGTATCTAGCTGGCACAAACGGTGTTCGTTTACAGGCAATTGACGTAAAATCGTGCCACCGATCGGTTTACGGAAGACGTTCATAGCCACCCTCAAAACTCGTATATGTTTGGACAAAAATGTTATTAAAGACTATCTGCAGATCAGGGGTAAACCTTATTTTTCTTATTTCTGCTCTAAAATATAGATTGTGGGTACTCGTTAGAACCGCCTCGATGAGGCGGTTCTAACGAGTACCCACAATCTATATTTTGAGCAGAAATAAGAAAAATATCACAATTTTTTCATCTTAAATTTTCATTTTTTTCGGCGATAAAGGTGGCAATGTATTTGTATTGGCATGTTTGCGTAATGGTTTACAGGCAATTGACCTAAAATCGTGTTACCGATCGGTTTACGGAAGACGTTCATAGCCACCCTCAAAACTCGTAGATGTTTGGACAAAAATGTTTTTAAAGACTATCTGCAGATATTTGCAGAAACGGATCACCAAACTGTTTGTTGACTAGCATGTTTTGTCCTTGTTTTTTCTTCTTCACTCGGATATGTCAAACAGTCAAAACTTCCCCGTGTTTGTTAATGAGAAACTTTTCTCTTTTTTGGTTTCATTTACTATATATTACCAACGTAATTAGCATCGTTTTCGAATGAAAATTACATATATTTTACGAAGAACTATTAGCAATTAGGTAATAAATCAAATATTTGACAGAATAAAACGTTTAATATGTCAGGGTGAACTTTCCTCACGAAAAAATGACCGAGTTTGCTTATAAATTCATACAATAGTGGCTATCTGTCATTAAATGTGTTTTTATTACTATCATTATCATTATACACGCTTTTTGTAACACATGCATTATTAGTAAAGCTACACTTCTCTTTTCCTTCTTCACTTTTTCGGATACTCTAATATTTTTTTTTAAAGATACCCATGCTATATTTTCTGTCCTCTGCTCCTTTATGAATCTGAATTATGTTGGTCGTATTCGAATGCGCAAAAAGCATTAGTACGGAATTCAAGTGTCCAGCTGACCATTAACGTATGTCTGAAATTGACTGGGCTCATGTACTAGGATACAGGCAAAAAGTCGACATCCAGATTAGACGCTGCTTGCTTAAAAGTATTGGAATTTGACAGTCTGCCTATTTCGGTCCGTTCTTTTTCTGAGACAATTAACCCGTGTGATGTCAGTACTTTGATTTTTCAAAAGAGATTCTGTTTGATATTATTACTGTCACTGAACATTATTTATGAAAACATGTCTATTCAAATATACTGAAAATTTTACCACCAAATAATGAAAAATTCCAATGAAATTTCTAATATTTTTCATTTATTCGCAGAGCTGAATCCGGCCCGCACACTAGTACTAGTAAACCGCTTAGAGGATCTAAGCCTGTCCAGGAACCGCGGTGCGAGGCGGACCGCCCATGCTAATAAACCCTGTTGGTTTCATTGGGCGACAAGGCTTGAGATGTCATTTCATCTCGATGTCGGGTAAAAGTCCCACAAAATTGGAAGCAACGTCTCCAAAATGACCTTTGCAGTGTTGATGGGGACGTAAAACCTCAAATCAAACAAACAATCAGAACTTAGACTGTGGAAACTCGTTAGTTTTGAGTAGAAATAAGAAAAATAATGTTTTCTCATGTAAGCCCAAGTTTTTTTGTGTAAATGTGGGGTTTAAGGAGATCGAAATTACATAGTCGTGTTTTCGTGATGAGCGTTTTAAAAGAGTACCCACAATCTATGCTGTTGTTTTTTTGCATAAAAGATGAAAATAATGTATACTCTTGGAAAACCCACTTCTTCTATAAAAGATGGGTTTACAAAGGAACCCGTTATACGTCCCGGTTGACGCAACGAAGAGCTGCAGAGAAGATGGGCTTCTAGAGGTACAACGGCCTACAAAAGATGGACTCGTATGTGCATGAGTCCAGTCATTTTCAGTCTTTTCTGAAATGAATCCAGTATTCATACACTATGTGAACACAGTTTTTAAGTAACCTCCCTCGAGGCGGATTCCGCCCCGGAAGTCAGAACGCTCGAACCACCGTCTTCAAATGTGGTGTCTCAAAAAAAAAAAAAAAAAGCAATGGCAGCACTGGCGTGCTCGGCTGTCTTTGAGTGAAGTCCGAAAATGTTCCTGGGTGGTCTCCCGTACTGAACGTAAACAGTGTAGACCCTGGGTGGTCTCCTGTACTGAACGTAAACAGTGTAGACCCTGATCAGACGGCGCGTTCCGCGGCGTCTGATCTGGGTCTACAATAATCGTCAACGTACCATTTTAGGAACCTATGGAAACAGTTTCCGATACTTGAAGTTTCTTTATTTTTTGCGCTCGGTTTATGTTTAATTCGCGTGCGGTTTAACATCATTGGTGATCGTGGGTCACGTGGACAGCAGCAATAAAAGCGCTATTGTACATATAACATTGGTATACTGGCTGTACAAGAAACATATGCGATGTCCCAGGAACTTCATATAAGCCCTTTGCATATACGGTGGTAGAAAAATACCTCTTCGTATAATACGATGTCTCAGAAGAAAAATTGGTGTCTCAGAAGAAAAAACACACCGTTTTCAAATACGGTACCCCAGAAAAATACCTCTTCGTATACAGGTATACAGGCCTCAGAAAAAAATACCGCTTCGTATACGATGTCTCAGAAAGAAAATCTTCACATTCAGTGGCTGAGAAAAAAAAGAACACCTTTCACATACGGTAGCCCAGAAAACAGAACATAATGTTTTAATGTGATTCAATGTTGGTTTTACGAAGTGATTTGAAAATAGATTAAAGAGAAATTATCTGAAGATGAAAGGGTTTGATTATCATAAAATAATTCATGAATAATATTTCAAAAATTAAACCAGGCTAAACCCATACTTAAGTGCATGTTTGAACACTTTTCTCGATATTTCTGCATGCATTCGAAAATAAATAAATAAATAAATAAATAAATAAATAAATAAATAAATAAATAAATAAATAAATAAATAAATAAATAAATAAATAAATAAATAAATAAATAACCGCTCCCGCCCATCGGGACTTGAAGAAATAGATGGGCTGCATGTTGCTTCCACGCAGAGCTGAATCTGACTGCACACGAGTACTGGTAAACCACTTAGAGGCTCTAAGTCTGCCCAGGCAAAGCGGTGCGAGTCCATGCTTATAAACCCTATTGGTTTCATTGGGCGACAGGTTTTGAGATGTCATTTCATCTCAATGTCGGGTAAAAGTCTCACAAAATTGGAAGCAACGTCTCAAAAATGACCTATACAGTGTTGACGGGGACGTCAAACCTCAAATCAAACAAAAACAAAAATAAATAAATAAATGTATTACATTCGCCATTTAGTGACCATTTGTTTGAGAAAGATTAATGTCCAGTCACACCCTTCACGTCTATATAAAAATTGAAATTCATTTGAGGTCAAGTTCTGGTCCCATTATAAAACTCAACTGAGCATGAAATTTGTCCTGCACATAAATATTAAAATGCCAACAGTTGTTGGCATTTTAATATTTATGAGCATGACAACCATAGATTTCTGCTAATCTAAGCAGAAAAGTAGCTATTTTATCTGTATTTTGTATATTTATAAGCATTCAAAACTTGAGCATGAAAAAAAAAAATGTTTTAAGACGTTGGGCCTTGGTCTAAACTTGAATTCCGCAAGTGTTCCTATGAGTGTTTCTATTCGCTTTCGTTTTTTTTTGTGTTTTTCGGCCAAGACAACACAATTACGGTCATTTAACCTACTCACGTGCGGCAAAAGTTTAAAAGCTGACACTACGACCTTAAAGCGAATGGATACAAATGACATATTTTTCGAACTTTACATGGGAGGTATCTTTCCATACAGACAGACAGACACTTTATTCTCCCAATCTCCCAAATACATGAAAATGACATATACTGCGGCAAACAAGAACATGTTCAATTCTAGTGGAGAAAAATTGAGAGAGAGAGAGTGGGGGGAGGGAGAGACAGCGTATTCACTTTCATGTAAAATGAGCGCAAATGTTACATGGGTCAACACTAATAAAGAAATTGATCCTCAAAAGAAGGAATTTGTCTTTATAACTGGGTATATAGTTGTTGAGAAATATTTTGAGCCTAAAAACTGAAAATCAGTCTCCTCAAATTCTTTCTTTAATAACAGACCCACATGACAATCAAGAGCCTTAGGTGAGGGAAATAAGATATTTTGAGTTTCCTCCCTTACAGTTGTGCCCATTCGCCTAACCAATCAAATCAGTTTTATTTTTTCTCAGAATACATAGAGTATTAAAAATGAGAATTGTCAGAATACAAAATAGTGTTCTTGAATAAGCGAGAATAGTGTGTGTGTGAATTCGGGTTTAACGTCGCTTTCAACAAATTTTCAGTCATATCACGACGGTGTCTGGTTGCGACAGGGAGCTCAATGCTCACGTTTATAGTGCTGACTCACTGAAATATCATGTCCCAGACACATTACATGATACCACACCCAGTCACATTATCCTGACACTGGATCGACCAGTCCTACCTCTACCCCGTAAATCTGAGTGCCAAACGAGGAGCAGCGAGTACCATTTTTAACGACTTTGGTATGTCGCGGCCCGAGATCGAACCCGAGACCTCCCGTTCCCCGGAGCGGACACTCTACCAACTGAGCTATCGGGGCCGGTCAACGAGAATAGAAGGAAGTGTTGAGGTTAAGCTGCGACTAGAACTTCAATAAAAAGCGATGGGTTCGTTTCTACGCACGCTTCCAATTGAGCGTGCACTTTGTGCATGCGAGACTAAGAACCTCCAAATTTTACACGACCGTGCTATGGAGCCCACATGCGCGAGAGAGAGAGAGAGAGAGAGAGAGAGAGAGAGAGAGAGAGAGAGAGAGAGAGAGAGAGAGAGAGAGAGAGAGAGAGAGAAGGTGCTTGAGCTTTACGTCTCACCAACAGCTAAGGTCCTACGGAGACGGGACCTCGGTTTAAAGTCTCATCCGAAAGTCTGAAGAAGCCCGGGATCATTGTGTGATACTGGGTTATATACTTCACCTTTTCCCTCAATGCTACACAATTACATTATCTGCATCCGGTACAGGTTTTCAGTATCAACAAAACAAACAATATAACTAGCTCATGAAAAAAGGGACCTGTCGTTTAGTTTTACCTTCTATAAAGCATGCATTTATGGAAACAATGTTTGTCGTGCAAATATAGTTAATATACCATAAAATGGAAAAAAAATGTTCGCTGTCCGAATCTGCATAAAGTTGTCTTCTCTAAAGGAAACAGCGCACATATGCGTCCTGCGAAGACCCATGTGAGCATGCGCATATTCGCAGGGCTCGCATGAGCCTTGGCCGGTCGCATTAATGTAGGTATTGTAGCTTCAGGAAGAATTGTTTGCATGCGCGCATTTGAAAAACGTAAATCGGATATATGCATATCGGGGCCTTTGTTTTTCGTGTGTCGACTTAATTGTAATTATGACAGCGCATGTTTCCTCTGCACCGTGGCACGTCTAAACAGACCGAAACTGAACCGCGTTGTTTTGGTATGTTCCCGGTTTTACGTCCTAGTCGATACTATTTAGGTAATTTTGGTGACGTTGCTTCCTGTTTGTGGGACTTTTACCCGACATTGAGATGAAGTGACAAGCCATTTCATGTCCTACGGCCCAAAGAAACTGTTGGCATTAATAACTTGGGACCATACCTTGTCTGGGTTAAGCAGTTTACCAGTCTGTTTCAGCTCTGCGTGGAAGTACCATGCAGCCCAATCTTTTTCTCCAAGCCAATATGGGCGGGGTTGGGGGGTGGAGCGTGCAGTTTTTCATGCGCTATGCATTTAAATCGCTGTCCGAGTGTGTTTCAGTTTTATGTCCCACCAACAGCTAAGGTCATACGGAGACAAGACCTCGGTTTTAAAGACTCAACCGAAGTCTGGCGATGCCCGGGATCGATCCAGCAATCCCTGGTTTATTAGGCGAGTAGCATAACCACTACGCCACAGAGGCTTCTGGGTATTTATTAGAATCTATGTTGTGGGTATTCATAAGAACCGCCTCGCCGAGGCGGTTCTAATGAATACCGACAACATAGTTTTTTACGGAGACCTAGCAAAACTCACCCTTCAATTGTCACAAATTGCCAGCATTGTCTGTTCATATGGGGTTCAAATTACTATGAATTTTCCGAGTCTAAAAATTTCATTAGACACTTGATACAGTATTGGAGAGAAACCTTTAATTTTTTTCCAGCGTCGCACTGTTTCCAAGGTAACAGTAAAATAATGTGGAAAAGTGGTGTTTCAGAAGATTGTATCACGCTGCCGATGCGTCAGAACTCTATTATATTGGCTAATGTTTTGTTCTTAAGAATTCCGATGCCAGAATATTTGCCAAGAAATCAATAGCACACTGTATATTGGCACGAATTAGCACTGGTTGAAGGATTCCGATGCCTCACATAAGGTCTTCAGTAATGAGGTTCTCTTGATAAATAACTTCAGGTCTAAATAAATACTAATTGGACTCGCGATTGGTTCATATATTATTCTAGTTTATATCTTATCTGTTGATATTAAACCTAATTTTCTTCCTATCTCGTGTTGGCGAATACATGTATTGCTATATTACTTCCTCCTTTTTTCTTTCCTTCTTTTTACCCTTTCATCCCTATAGACCGGTACAGCTACCCAAGCATACAGTGCAGATCCAGATTGGGGGAGGGGGTTAACTGGGGTTTAACGGCCAAGTAAACCCTATTATGGTCATATCGAGCCGGTCAGTTTACCTTTCCACACTTTTCCTGGGCATGCTTATACATTGCCATTTTGTTGACGATTTTGATTTAAAGTCCGTGTGTGATAGAAGACGCCATTACATAAACTCAGGACTGAAAGGGTTCATTTGAAGAACGCCCAGTGTAGGCTCAGATCAGACATGAGATATGTTGTTTTGTTTTTTTTCTCCATATTCGTATTATGTTTTTTTTCCTCCATATTCGTAATTTTGTTTATAAGCATCAACTGTGCGCAGAACATCAACGAAAATAGCACAAGTTTTCATGTCCAGAGCTTGTTAGACCTAAATTCACTGTAGCCGCGTCCAGAGAAAATTGTTCAGCACTCATAATCTATATTTGGACTAGAAATAAGAAAAAAAATCAAACATTTTCATTGAAAAAAAATGTTATTTCTAAAGACGCCATTTAGCGCACGGGTGTGTTATCGTAATGATCCCCTAAAGAACCCCAGTAAATAATCTTATTTTCACAGCGCCTGTTGATTAAGAAGATAAAGAAGACACTTTAAAGATGAGCAACTCTCGCTCTCGCGAGATTTCAATACACACAGATGCCAATACGTGACATATATATTCGTCTACTGAGAGGAAAAACAGGCGGCTTATACGAAATCCAGCTGTGCAACACTGCAATTGTTTTCCTTTTGTATGTGGTGGTGCATGGTTGGGTGTGTGGGTGGTGAAAGATGGGGGAAGGGTGGCAGAGAGCAGAATAGCTTATATGTTTCTGACATGGATTTTTTCGTTATCAGTATCACGTGGAAACGCAATATGAGTCGCATGCAAATCAACAGCAAAACCCCTTAAAAACTTTAAAATAAAATATAAAGAATAAAATAAGGCAGAAAGGATAAGGTGGGTATTTTGATAGTTTTTGTCAATTCTCTGTGAAACTCTTATGTTGTGGGTATTTATCAGAACCGCCTCGTTGAGGCGGTTCTAATGAATACACTCTTACAAAATACAGACTTTTTCTGAATTTTCTCTTTTTTGTTATCAGACTTTTATCTCTAAACTAAACCATCTTTATGCTTTTGACTGTCAGAAGGGGTATTTTATTACCAGAGCTGGCAAAAATCTGGAAACACTCAAAAGAAGTTGCTAAAGCTAAGGACAATACAGATGGCTTTTAACTATACAGAGGAAAATAAAAGAAACAGGTTTGAGTGGGTGAGTGAGCGAGCATGCAAGTGAGTGGGTGAGTAGGTAAGTAAGCAAGTAATCTTGCAGGCACACAACACTGACTCAACTTTGATTCAACGTTGAAACAACGTTCTAAACGTTGTTTCAACGTTGATTCAATAGCAGGTAGGTAAGTAAATAAGGTAAAGTAAGAATGTTTATAAGTAACTAAGAGGTTTTAGGAGTGAGGAAAAATCACAAATAAATAAAAAAAAAAAAAAAAAAAGAAAAAGAAATATTTTTTCCCATTTTGTACAAAATGGGATGTCCCATCCCACATTCAGAAGGGGTGCATTTAAGAGTTAATGGGTACCAGGCTGATTAGAATTTAATCATTGATAAAAATTGGTTGAACTTTAAGCAAACAGTGAAGGCCCTGCTCAGGCGTCTTGTTCTGCAGTATCTGATATGGGTCTGCACTGTTTGCAAGGAGTGATAAGTTGTTTCCTTATTCCTTTATCCTTATTCCTTTGTCCTTTTTCCATATCTATTTTTTTCAACCAGAATTTTTATAAAGGGTCATATCAGGAAAGGTCTATTTTTGGCCCCATCAAAATATGTCGACTTTATGCTTTGGCTCCGACTTTACGTAAATATGCTCACAAAAAGACTTGGTAGCATAGAATCGACTATTCAGTTATCATACACAATATCAAACGAAAAATCGCCCGCCTGTCGTGGCTTGGAGAAATATATTGAGCTGAATGGTGCTTCCACGTAGAGCCGAAACTGACGACACATGAGT